>OZ012741.1:586672970-587272970 GCA_963859935.3 Lathyrus sativus | reverse complement strand
CTCTCCGGGAAGCTCGGCTGAAGCAACAAGTCACACTTCGCCATAACAACAAAGTCATAAAACGCGATTTCCAACCAGGCGACTTAGTTCTACGCAGAAACCAGAAAGACTCCCACGAGGGCAAACTGGCGGCGAACTGGGAAGGCCCGTACCGAGTCCGGGACAAAACGGAGCACGGGGCCTATTACCTCGAAAACCTGCACGGTGAACAATTAGCTCGACCATGGAACGCCGCGAAGCTTAAGCGGTACTACAGTTAACACATTGCCCGCGACGACCCATCGTCCCGACCACTGGGGGGGCGACATGGTACCACCGCACACCCCCGCATCCACCAGCGACCAAAGAAAAGCAAGCCCTGCCTCTCGTGTGCGCGGGCAGAAGGCCTTGCTCGGCAGGGAATACCTCGACCGAGGCTCCTCGCCGCCGTACCAAAACAGGCAGGACACCCAGCTCGCGATGGGCCGCCCACGCCCCGGGGAAAACTACCCCCGAAACGGCCCGGCTACATCCCCGGCCAAATCGGCCAGTTCCCTACACTACCGGTAACAAATTGTCGAGCTAAACACACCGAGCGCACACTTAGAAAATCTACAAGAAATGTCATACACATCAAAGGCATTCGAACAAATACGAAAAACGAGCATAAAACAACATGCAAATAACGAGCGCACACTTAGAAAATCCATGATAAATATATTTAACAAAAGCGGGCACCAGCCCAGTAGTCAATAGTACAAAAACGAGCACGCAGGCCCAAAGAAAAAGATAAACACCGGCACGCAGGCCACAAAAACAACGAGCACGCAGGCCCGACAACCTATGCTTCCTCGTCCGCTCGGTCAGCAGCCACGGTTTCCTCCTCGGGGATAACAAGATAAGGATCGATCACCCTCCCATCAACAATCTCGTGGTACGGACCTATCCCGTCCACGACCAGCTCGACACCATGGTTGGCGACCTGAATCTGCTCGACCGCGTTCTTGAACCCGACCTCAACGGCCTCCAGACAATCGCTCTCCAACACCCGGATACGGGCGATCAAGTCAGCACGGGTGATTAGCCGCCGATCCCCATCAGTCTCGTCCTCGGCCGGACGAACAGCGCTGTCCAAAACCTCCGTGCGAACCTTCAGCGCTTGCACCTCGGCCGTCGCTGTCCCCAGCTTCTCCTCCAGCGAAGTCACCTTCCCCTCAGCACCCTCTGCCCGTTTCCGCTGCTCGGCAGCATCCTTCTGGCTCTTCTCCAACTCCTCAGTGAGCTTGGCCAACCGCGACTGCGTGAAAGTGAGATCCCCTTGCAGTTTGGACAGCTCAGCAGCGGAGCAGCCCTCCTCGTTCAGCACGAGAGCCGTCGTAAACGTCCGCATCATCGCGGCCAAGTCCTCAGCCAGGACACGTCGACGGGTCTCCCGATCAGCCTGGCGAACAGCCTTCACCTCCCCGGCGGAAACAGTGGGGGAACGGGCACCATGAAAATATCCCGGGTGCTGGTGGCAGGGAGGGACGACATAACCTTCCTCGACGGCGCCGACCGTCAGATCCACCACCCGAGGCTCCTCGGACCTTTGCCTCTTCGACACTCCTTGAGACACAGGGGATTGGCTCTCTTGAGGCGACGAGGACGAAGTTTGCCCCCCGTGCGTCGCGACCTCCTGACCGACCAGCTGACTCACCCTCATCCTCGGGGCCACGGCATTCCTGGCAGCGCGCAACTGCTTCACCCGCTCGTCGACAGTAGACATGTTCGCTGCAAAAACAAAGAAATAGGTTAGTGACGATCAAAAACCCCGACCACGAGGGAAAACGAACATCCCTACCTAGATAATCCAGAGCGGCCGCCCCGGTCGCGCAGCCAAGCAAAGTCTTGGTATTTATCAAACGCTTCTTGGTGCGTATGTTCCCCTGGGCATCGAGGATGTACCGACCATCGAGCGTCACCAGCTTCGACGGGGGGAGTGACCGCACAAAGGCAATTATTTTCAAATAAGCGGCCATGTCCTTCTCCTCGAGGGTCCCTGCCCGGACGATATACCTATCCGTCCCTCGACTGAAATGCTCCGCGGTCCACAGTAGATGTATCTTAGGAAGCCACGCGCGGAACCGCTGGCCATCTACCGTGCGCTCGCCCTCGTCAAAGAGAGTGTCCGAGCCGTGCTGCGTGATCGGTTTGACGAGGTAGAACCGACCTTTGAAGTCTTTGACAGAATCGCTATACGCTTTGAAAATTTTGGTCGATTGTTTGAAAGAGACCCATCCGTGACGACCTCGCACCGTCTGCCGCTGCAAATGAAAGATGCGGAAAAATAACGGCACCGTCGGCTCCACCGAGAGGTAGAAACACACCACCTCGAAAGCCCGGATGAAAGCCAAAGCGTTTGGGTGCAGCTGAGACGGGGCAAGACGCAGCCAATCAAAAAGCCCCAGATGGAAGGCGGAAAACGGTAACCGGAGCCGAGCTTCTTTAAAATAAAATTCATACATCGGGAACATCTTCCGCCCATATCGCGAACAGATCCGGTGGTGCTCTTTCGGGCGGTACACCTGCCAGTGTTGCGTTTCTCCTATCGGCGTGTCCTCGACCGTGGCATACACGTCGGACGAGTCGACCACAAAGCAAGAGGGGATGGAAAGTGGCTCCTCGGCCGCCCACTCCTCGGACGGGGCGATACACTCGTCGTCATACTCCGGGACCTCGGGTTCATTATCTTCAACCATTATCCCCGGCACCAGAGCCGACATCTACACCTGAAAGCAGAGGACATCGGTGAATTCGATAGCCAGGATCAAATCCACCCTTCCACCGCAAGTCAAGTGAAAGGGTGACAAAGGCCGAGGAGCGACGAGCAGACATTCGCTCCCCGTCTACCCTCCTCGGGGATCGAAGAACGACCTCTCACCCCCTTCGGGACGGCCGTCGGAGAAGGTACTTCTCCCCGGGGCATTCATCAGAAAAAGCCCCCGTCCTCGGGGCATTCATCGGAGAAAAGCCCCCGTCCTCGGGGCATTCATCAGAAAAAGCTCCTGTCCTCGGGGCATTCATCGGAACTAGCCTACCGTCCCCGGGACATTCATCGGAAAACTCGCCAGACGCGGCGGAACTCGCGTCCCTCCTCGGGGCGTTCATCCCGCCCCGACCACACGTTCCAGTTAGACGACGGAAATAAAAAGAGAGGGAAAAGAGGAACTCACTTGTAACGGCGGCGGACGGAAGAAAAGAGCAAACGGTACGGCGGCGATCGCCGGCAAGCGGCGGACGAGCAGAGACGATAAAAGATTAGCAGGGAGAAAAGTAACAGAATGAGCGAGGACCGCCATATTTATAACCCGGCGCGGGACTCGAAGCGACCCTAGGCTCATTAATGACATAGGTTAGCCACCCCTACGACCGCTTAACACAAGACACGTGGAGGCATCCTGACAGTCGCGTCCCTTCATCTGCCTACTCCCCGTTCTACCGACGACCGGAGCCCTTCGTGCGAGTCCCCGCTCCAGACACGACGACCTTAAGTCCTCGCTCTTCCCCAGAGCTTCGACTTGGGGGCTCCTGTTCCGGTATGGGCCTCACCTCGGCAGGCCCAATACCAAATGCGGCCCAACAAGCGAACTGGGCACGCCTGACACGCGCCCCTTCGAACGAGCAGGACTGGCCGCCGGGCACAAGCTACATCTCCACGTCCTTTTTGTCGTCCGTCACGCCGGACGAGCAGGACCACCCGGGCTCCCCTCCGCGGGGAGAATAACGTGCTCGGCGCACGTTCTCCACGTGCTCCCCTCCGCGGGGACACGTCATCGGCCAACCGCCCACCTCCGAAAGAGCAGGTCAAGCCCACTTTCCGGAGACCTAGGAGCGGTTGAACTAGGGCGAAGACCACATCCTGGTCTTCACTACGCCACGTAAGCCCTAGCAGTCATTAGGGTTGGGCCTGGTCGTCCGGCCCACCTCGAATGACCGTTGGCCCAGCGCTGGGGTCTCTCTATAAATACCCTCTTCTTCAAGAGGGTCAGGTAACTCTTCTTGCCCCTTTTTCTGTACTATTGCTTCCTCTCTGTCCAACTTCTTACTTGGGCGTCGGAGTGCTTTGCAGGTACACCCCCCTCCTCTTTCTCACCCCGGCGAACAGATAACCGTCCAGCGGAGTGTGGCCAGTCCGTGATCCCTCCTGATCAGGTCAGATCAATATATATATATATATATATATATATATATATATATATATATATATATATATATATATATATATATATATATATATATATATATATATATATATATATATATATATATATATATATATATATATATATATATATATATATATATATATATATATATATATATATATATATATATATATATATATATATATATATATATATATATATGAAAATAATATAATTTAAATTAATTTTAAAGAAATCAAAACAAATAAACAAAAAACATAGTTTTAACTTTAAAAAATAGATTTTATTTGTATTTTTAAAAATAATTTTTATATAATTGTTTTTCAAAATATTACAAGTTATTTTAAATTTGTTTCTTCTTAATTGAAAGACTAAGTTTGACATCTTATAACCAAATCATACATTGTTGAAGATCAAAACATATTTAAAATCTCAATTTTTTCAAAAAGTTGGATCTCAAAAATAATTTTTATGAAAATCTATTCAAAATTAAGTGATTTTTAAAATTTTGATATTAAAAAAAATTCAACAAAATAATAAAATATCTAAAATAAAGTTTTAAGAATATCTATTTAAACTAAATTTTTATTAAAAGTTTCTTCATAAATTTGTTTTTTACACAAACATATATAATATTATAAAAATTATTATTTTTTAAATTGAAACAAACGGGTTTAAAATTGTGTATAAGAATCACTTAACGAGGAATCTTCCTACCAATTTTAAATTGTAACTTGCGTCCCATATTTTTTCATAATGACAAATTTACCATTCTTATTATATTACCTTCCAAATTTTTAGTTGTAGTAAAAACATTCTCTCTATAAAAACCTAGTAGAAAAAAATATATCGTTGTTGTTTAAAAAATATATGGAAATACATTGAAGTTTTACTATATTTTTGAAATATACTCAGAATTTTGATTTAGTTTTACAATAATTTTTCTAAAAATCAGGAAATTCCTAAAAGTTTTGCCGATTTTATTTTTGAAAAATTCGAAAATGTCTTGAATTTTTTTTCGTATTTTGGGGAAATATCCAAAATCTTTTGTAAAACGTGTTAAATATTGAATAGTTTTGGAAAGTCTGGTGTACCAGACTTTTTGCATTGACCAAAATATATGTTGTGCGGTCCTATTTCTGATGGTTCTCAAGTGGATTTTACTCATATTTTCACCACTGATGCAATATGTTTTACACAAATATTTACTTGTTACATATGGGTTATGAGAGGGGAGAAAATTACAAGAAGAACAAAGTGGTTGCAAGAAATTATATTATAAAAGTAAAATGTTCATTTATGATGAGATTTGTGCCAAGTGGAAGCGGCTAGAAGGTTACAATCAGATGTAGGTTTCACAACCATATCTTAGCTAAGTACTTAAATTGGAATGACGTATTAGGTCATTTAAAAGATCATGAAAGAGAATTTGTGAATGACATGACCAAATACAATATGGTTCTCAGATACATAATTGTTGCTTTAAAAGATAATGATCCAGAAAACCTAACGAGTGTTACCCAAGTCTACATGGCAAGGTTTACATACAATGCGAGCAAGAGAGGTTCGTTGTTTGAGATGTAACATCTACTAAGTCTTTTTCATGAAGATAAATACATGTACTGGATAAAGAACATGGACTCTTCTAATGTTATTGTAGATATATTTTGGACGCGCCATAATTCAGTGAAGTTGTTAAACATGTTTCATCTTGTGTTGATTTTATATTGAACATACAAAACAAACTAGCACTTCTTATGTCAAATGCTTCTATTTTAATTTATTTGTTTTGGAAGTTGTTGGGGGTTGCTGATGATTTAATGTATGTAAAAAAATAGGTACCGACTACCACTGTTTGAGATTGTTGGTGTAACTTCCACGAAGTTGACATTGTCTGTCGATTTTGCATATCTGAAACATGAACGGGAGGAAAATTTCATGTGGGCACTTGAAAAGCTAAAATATTTGTTCTCTTATGAGAAGTTTCTACCAAATGTGTTGGTTATTGGTCGTGAATTAGAGTTGATGAATGATGTAGAAGTTGTGTTTTCAAACTCAACTCATTTGTTGTGTTTGTTTCATATTTTAAAAAATGTTAGTAAGAAGTGTAAGGAGTACGCTGAATCACATAGACATGAGCATATTATGGATATGTGGAACAACATCATATATTCGAATACCGAGACTAATTTTATGGTACACCTAAAGCATTTTAAAGTTGTATGTGCTGATATCTAAAATTTGTTCAGTACATGCATTAAACTTGGTTGACACCATATAAAGAAAGATTTGTTAGTGCTTGGACTAATAGAGTCACTCATATTGGGAACACAACAACAAACAAGTACATTGATGTTAATATGAATATAGTTAAATTAGTAATTATCAAATAATGACATTTTGTTATGTTTTATGTTTTTTGGGTTGAGTTATTTTAAATTTGTTTTTTCTTAATTGAAAGACTAATTTTTACATCTTATAACATAATCATGCATTATTGAAGATCAAAACATATTTAAAATCTCAATTTTTTCAAAAATTTGGATCTCAAAAAAGATTTTTATGAAAATCTATTTAAAATAACATCAAAATTAAGTGATTTTTATAACTTTGATATTCAAAAAAATAAATTCACTAAAATAATAAAATATCTAAAATAATGTTTTAAGAATAACTATTTAAACAAAAAATTTATTTGAAATTTTTATTAAAAGTTTCTTCATAAATATTTTTTTACACAGACACAAGCACGAACGCACGCTCGCACCCACGCTCGCACGCGCGCGCATAGACACACACACATATTATATATTATTATAAAAATTATTTTTATAAAAAAATTGATTAAACGAGTTTAAAATTGTGTATAAGAATCACTTAATGAGGAATATTCTACCACCTCCAAATTGTAACTTACACTCCCACATATTGTGAAAATGACAAATTTACCATTCTCATTATATTAGCTTCCAAATTTTCACATTGTAGTAAAAAAATTCTCTCTGTAAAAATCCAGTAAAAAAAAAATCTGGTAGTTGTTTAAAATATCTAGTATAAAAAATTCGGCGAAGTTGGGTTTTTATGCATTTTTACCTGACATTAAAAAATCTGGTATGATGTTTACGAATTCGTACCAAATATTCATAAATATGTTGAAGTTTTACCAAATTTTTCAAAAATACTCGAAATCTTTATGTAGTTTTACCATAATTTTTCTAAAAAACTAGAAACTCCTAAAAGTTTTGCCAGATGTTTTTGAAAAATTCGGAAATATCTTGAATTTTTTTTTGTATTTTTGGGAAACATCCGAAATCTTTGGTCGGTTTTGGATATCTGGAACAAAAAAGGGAGGAAAACTTCATGTGGGTACTTGAAAAGCTAAAAAGAAATGTTCTCTTCTGAAAAGTTTCTACCAAATATTTTGGTTACTGATCGTGAATTATAGTTGATGAATGTTGTGGAAGTTGCGTTTCTAAACTCAACTCATTTGTTGTGTTTGTTTTATAATTAAAAAAAATGTTAGTTTGAAGTGTAAGGAGTATGTTGAATCACATAGGCATTGATCATATTATGTATATGTGGAACAACATCATATATTCGAATACCAAAACTAATTTTATGGTACACCTAAAGCATTTTAAAGTTGTATGTGCTGATATCTAAAATTTATTCGGTATGTGCATTAAAATTGGCTGACACTATATAAATAAAGTTTTGTTAATGCTTGGACTAATAGAGTCCCTCATATAGAGAGCACAACAACCAACAAGTACATTGATGTTAATATGAATATAGTTACATTAGTAATTATCAAATAATGACATTTGGTTCTGTTTATGTTTCTTAGGGTTGAATCTGCTCATTGGAGACTAAAAAATATGATGTCAAGTAGCAAGGGATTTTTGTGTGTAGAAGTTGGGATGTTGCTAACACCATGTTGAAGCTGCAATTAAGTTAAATTATAGTGTCATTTCAGAAAAGTGTATGTGTGAAGAAGAGTTCTTCTTGTTCTTGGTTTTAGTTTTGATGAAGACAAACACGTCAATAAAAAGAAGTCAAAGCTTGAAGACTAGAATAATCAAGTTCAAATTATTATAAAGCTTTGGAAAATTAATGGAAGAATTAAGATGGTTGAGTATGCATTACAATTCAAGTATATGTATCTAATTGCTCAGAAATAGCATGCATAAAAAAGGCATGAAATCTTGCTTTACGTTTGTGCAAAAAGACATGAAATATTGCTTTACGTTTATGCATAAATTTCAGCTAATTCTCTTGTCGAGTTAGTGCAATGAAATTTTTTGACTAACACATAAATTGTTTTGTAATGATATAATAACACTTTTGCATTATATGATTTGTTTTATCCGTTTAACTTTGTTTAAAAAGTTTTAAAAAAATAAATCAAAAATTTCATTGCTGTCTATTGGACTTTTCAAATTTTTGGAATTTTTGATTTATATCAAATTTTTCAAAAAAAAAATCAATAGGTTTATTTTATTTTTAGAAAACCTTAATTTTTTTATCAACAATTTTTCAAATGTTCAATATTTCTGCATATTTTTATAAATTTTGATAATTTTTCAATAAATTCAATAATTTTACGAGAAATTTTACAGAATATCTTATAACAACGTAAATTTTTTAAAATTTAACAATAATTTATAATAATGACAATAGCGTAATCACATCTGGTACAAAAGAGTGTCAGATACAATTTTAGGTGGTAGGAATGTGTCTTAACTAACGTCTCTTTACAAATATACTACTTTTAGCTAATAATTTAAGTTCTTACATTTTCTTCTTAAAGAAAAGAAACTATTACTTTATGGTCAAAGTTAGAACTAATTGATTCTCCTTCTCTCACATCAAGTATTGAACATATTCTTACATCATATGGAATCATTTTTCAAGTGTAAAATAAAATAAAATAATAAAGAACAAATTTTTGAAACCGTTTAATAGATTGATTGCAAAATATAAAACGTAGGATGCAGAATATAAAAAGTAGGATGCAGAAAAACGCAGAAGCTAAAATACGGATTGTGCAATTTCCATATTCAATTTTTTGCTGTTGATATGTTCCTCACTCAAATTTTAATATAATATAATTAGTGATGTATGATTTTGGAATTTTTGCTAGATTCTTTTATTATTCTTTGAGGGTCCATTTAATCATCATAATATACTACTAATATCTTATTATTGTTTCTAGTAGTGACAAAGTTTATACTTAAGTGACACATGAAAAAGTCTCATAATGGAATAAAGTAATAATCCTTAGATAACCAATTCTTTTTGAATTGTCTATTAACTTATATGTCATTTACGAATTCTAATTGTATGTTTCATGACAACAAAATTCTTGCACTGTTATATACCTTAATCATATAATTCATGACAACACAACCATTGCACCATCATATGTAACAAGTTCATTCTATAAAAATATAATGATCTATTATTTAATATGCTACTTTACCATATAAATGTCTATTACAAAGCAGAATCAACAATAATCAATCAAATGTATAGCAACCATTATACTAATTAAATGGATGAAATAAAACAGTGTCACAAATACAATGATGTTGAGTCAAAATTATTTATATCATATATAAATTGATAACATGTTTGTATCATTATAAATGATTGAAGTATTGCGCTTCAACATACAAAAGTCAGTCACGAAACATAGTCAACATCAAACATCTAAATTTTACAAATCATGACGACAATATTTAATTTTTCTATTATATTTAATTCATTATGCATTTTTAATCCAATTAAAACAAAAGATACAAAAAAAAAAACAATTAAATAACTTTCTGACTCATGGTTTTGTATCTAATTCTGATACCATTGATGGGAAATCGCAATCAAAATATGTAGTTGATTGTTTTCCCTTAATTAGATCCTTATGAAAGAGCATGATTAGTGATATAGTTATTATCTCTTGTGGTGATTAATTGTTGATGCAAAATCCAGAGGAAGATCACAAGCGTTGAACAAACAACATCACCTTTACTCAATCCACAAGAATAGAGTAACTTAAATCTCAGTGTTATCTATTGTAAGTGTGTGTGTGTGTGAGAGAGAGAGAGAGAGAGAGAGAGAGAGAGAGAGAGAGAATATTTCAAGGGTTTCATAAACTAAATTTCATCAAGTGTAAATATTTCAGCACAACGGTTCTATTTATAGAACTATATCTGAGAGTTACAAGCTAAACAAACTCAATTAACTGTATTGTATCTTACGGTGTATTGTATTACACTTAAGTGGGACATACCTTATAGTGTTTTAGAATTCACATGAGTACACCGTACCTTATGGTGTTTCATATTTCATTTAAGTACATTGTATCTTGTGGTGCACCTTATTTTTTTTATAATTAATGCTAGTGCTTCACAAGACCATATAATCTATCTATGACCAATATGTACTTATGTGTGTGACCCTATAGGTTCTCGTGACTTTGAATATTATAATAAAACACATATTTATTATAATAGACATTTAGCAGTATCTAGCAACATATCACTACTACCATAGTTACAAAAATGCCAAGTGATTTTAGGAAGCCTTTATGTGATAATATTTATGTGTACAATTACTCTTTATTCCACGTATCTATATTAAACACGAGGAATATACCATTTCACCCTTGTCCAGAATTCAATATTAGACCCTTAGACATTTATCATGCTATGCATGATTAGCGAATTTCATTCAAGCCACTCATGTCTCCTAACATGATTTGGGGAGTACACATTCACCATATTTATAGTCATCCTATTACTAATAACGTTTGAACGATAATAAAGTACTTGAGTCAACATATAGTGTCATAGTGATTTAAGGTCGAAAAGTGGTATACAATTATCTCCTTGAGAATAACTTAGGACTCTTGAATAACATTCTATTTAGTATTCTCATGGTATCTCAACCAAATATAAATATTATTTCTAATATGTATATGTATCTGAAGACTTTATAACTTTTTATCCATGATACATGATATGAGATCACCAGCGTATCTAAATAATAGTCGCAATGCTTTAATAATACTCTATTTTATAATAAAGTTTGACCAAAAACACTTTAAGAATAATATTCTTATGTTTAATAGAATCTCGCGATTAAGTCACACTTAATACTTAATTAACTAAATTTAAACAAACATAATAAATAAATTTCAAATAATTGAATAAAAATATCAAATTTTAATAAAATTATTAGCCTTTACGGCTTACAACAACAATGCTCTTATCAATTCACAATAAAAGTTGGAGTCCTCAGTCTCATGATTCTGTTAAAAATTATATTGTTAATATTCTTTGGATGGTTTGGAAATACATAAATAAATTGAGATTTCAAGACATTTTACCAACAATGCTCTTAAAGTGAAACTATTTCAATCTTTTAGTATTCGTAGCCCAATAAAGTTTAAAGGGGTTTGAGCCATGACGAGTTGTTTTTAAAGACATACAAAAGGAAATATAAAGAATGAGTTGATAGTTGTTCAAAGTCTATTTATGTAAGTAATTATTTATAGATAAAATTACTCTTTTAAATCTTTTAAGTTACTTTAAAATATTAAATTAATTATTTAAATTTTTTTAATGTTTTGTTTTTTTTAAAAAGTCTTTGTTATAATAAATTACAAATCCATATATCATTTGAACTGTTTTTTCGCGCTGATCATAAATATCCAATCAAATTTATCAAACAAGTTACGGTTCATGAGAATCAAGTAAAAATAGACGAAATAAAAAAAAAATCATCTATTTGACCAAAATACTCAATCAAAAGCAAAACTAATTATATATGAGTTTGTAATTTATCGTAACAGAGATTTTAATCAATTCAAATGGTATATGAGTTTGTAATTTATTGTAACGAAAATTAAAAAAAAACTAAAATATTAAAAAAAAACTTAAAAAACTAACTTAATATTTTAAAATAACTTAAATTTTTTCTTAATTTATATCAATATTTTGTGTCATTCTAACATATATCACAAATAACATGCAATAAGGTATTGCATGACCATTTTTGTTAAAGTATTATGTTTTAGTGAGCTTCACAAATATATGTTCTTGATATTAATTTTCCTATACTACTAGTATCTTATTATTGTTTCTAGATGTGACAAACTTCATACTTGAACGACACAAGAAGAAGTCTCACAATGAAATAAACTAGTAATCCTTAGATAAATAATCTCGTATAACAATTTAAGTTAACTCATGCGGTTCCAATTCTATTTTTGGGAAAATGGAAACATATTTCTTTATTTCTCTTGTGGCATAAACATGGTAAAATGCCAATTCTTCTTGGTTTGTGCTTGTGTATTAAATAATTCAGTAGTGTATCTAGCAATTTTAAGATTTCTTTATTGTGGCAGGAAAACTTACATGAATTAACATTAGTGGGTTCACGTATTCCGAAGTACCAATTACACTTCATCATTCTTTGGTATTAGATTAAGCCAAAAACCTTAAAAGTTCAAACCATCACCCTGACAGGCATGCTCTCCTCTTAGAGTCATTCATCACTACTTGAATATGGTCAGTTTTTTCTCAGGCACCCCCTAAGGAAGAATGGACGACTAAAGTCTCGCGTAAAAAATAATAAGACGAATAAGAAGTGGGATAAGGAGTGTAAGGGGAAGAAGACATATGAGTTGGAGTCGACGACAGTTACGGAATTCTTAGATCGGTTCAGAGTGAGAGATCTCTATAGGCTGCTTGAAGAATTTGGTACTATTAATGAGGTGGTTATTCCACCAAAAAAGGATAAGAGAGGAAAAAAAGTCTTGCTTTGTTGGGTTTTTGGAAGTTAGGGATGCAAGGAGTTTGGTTTTTAAGCAGGACAATTTGATGTTTGAGGACAAGAAGTTACACGCTAATTTACCAAGGTTTCAAAGAGTTGTGGATAGGGTGTTTCCTACGACGAAGGAGGTCAAGTATAACGAATTTAAGTATGAAGATAGAACATCCAACTATGTGTTAAGTGAGATGTTGGATCGAATTCTAGTGTGGTCGAAGTCTGTTCGGGAGTAATGTGTGTTGTAGTCGAAGTGTGTTCTAACATGCATTAGTCAATATTGCTAGGGTTGTTAGCATGTTGAATTGGGCCTTACTTGTAAGCCCAATTGTTTAAGTTAGCTTGTATCCTAAGTTAGCTTGTACCTAAGTTAGCTTGTAACGGATAATTGTTAAAAAGTTCATTAGATTAGTGTGTTGTTTTTCTTATAAATAGGATGCTAGTTTCTCAATCCTGATAGAAGGAAAAATAGGAAGATAAAATCCTAATTTCAAGAGAGAGAAGTTATTTTGTTATTCTTGTATACTTGTAATCTTGTTCTAAGAGAAAGGAAAGAATGACAATTTAATAACCAATCCTTGTTGTTTTCTTCTTTATTAACCCTAACCCTTGTGTGTTTCTTGATCATTAAGAAACTATTTATACTTAGTTTTAAGGTATCCGTTTCACAACAAATTGGTGCGGTGAGCATGGAGAAGATGCCTTCAACAAAGTATGAGATTGAAAAGTTCACCGGAGTGAACGACTTCGGTCTATGGCGCTTGAAGATGAAATCCCTACTGGTTCAGTAGGATTGTTTGGAAGCGTTGAAGGGTGAGGCAGCCATGGACGTTGCGTTAACGATAAAAGAAAAGACAGGCATGATCGAGAAAGCCCACAACACAATATTGTTGAGCCTTGGTGATAAGGTTCTTTGACAGGTATCAAAGGAGACTACAACATTAGGATTATGAGTGAAACTTGAAAGTTTGTACATGACCAAATCTCTGGTCAGTCGACTCTACCTAAGCAAGCATTATATTCATTCAAGATGAGTGAAGACAACGTGTTGGCTGAGTAGTTGGATATGTTCAATAAGATGATTCTTGATCTTGAAAATATTAATGTGAAGATCGATGATGAAGATCAAGCAGTGTTGTTGTTGTGTGCTTTGCCCAGAACACATGTTCACTTCAAAGAAACTCTCTTGTATGGAAGGGACTCCCTGACCTTTGAAGAAGTTCAATCAACCTTGTATTATAAGGACTTGAAGAAATGAAAAGAGCATAAACCTTCGACGTTGGGTGAAGGTTTTGCCGTTAAGGGAAAATTCTTGCAAAAGGATGGTAAGTTCGACAAGAAGAAAGCTAAAAGTCAACAGAAGTCTTATAGTGGCGAAACATCTGGTATTCAATGTTATCACTGTAAGAAGGAGGGTCACATAAAAAGGTGTTCCCTGAACGCCTAAAAGATCATGGAGGTAACGACAATGCAGCCATCGTTCAAGATGACTTTGACTCATCTGATATTCTTGTGGTTTCAAGTGGCAACTAGAGAAAAGAGTGGATTATGGATTCAGGTTACACTTGGCACATGACTCCAAATAGAGAATTGTTCGAGGATCTATAAGATTAAGATGGTAGATCTGTGATACTGGGAAACAACAAATATTGCAAAATTGCAGGTATTGGATCTGTGAGATTCAAGCTCCATGATGAGTCAATAAGGTTATTGACTGAAGTTAGGTATGTACCTGACTTGAAGAGAAATTTGATTTCTCTTGGTGAATTCGACAGAAAGGCATATGTTTTTCAAGGAGAGAAAAGTATCCTAAGAATCATGAAGGGGTCGAAGGAAGTCTTAAGAAGCGTGAAGAAACAAGGCTTGTATACCCTTGAGGTTAAGATTGTAAGTGGTTCGACAAACGTTGCATCCACAAAACTTGTGCCGAAGACAGAATTATGGCACATGAGATTGGGCCATGTCAGCCAAAGAGGCCTGGTCGAATTGGGGAAGCAGAACCTGCTAGGAGGTGACAAAGTTGAAAAGTTAGAATTTTGTGAATCGTGTGTATTTGGTAAATCCTGTAGGGCGAAGTTTAACAAAGGCAAGCAAAGAACACACGGATCCTTGGATTACATTCATGCCGATCTTTGGGAGCCTGCAAGGAATCCTCCCCACTCAGGTGTAAGGTATTTTCTATCAATCGTTGATGACTATTCTAGAAAACTATGGGTATTCATTCAGAAGACGAAGGATGATACTTTTGAGAATTTCAAAAGTTGGAAAATTCTGGTCGAAACTCAAACTGGCAGAAAGGTTAAGAGGTTGAGAATCGACAATGGCCTTGAATTCTGCAATGAAGCGTTCGACAGTTACTGTGTTGAGTCTAGGATTGCAAGACATAAGACTGTAGCAGGTACTCCTCAACAAAATGGCTTAGCTGAGAGACTCAATCGAATAATCCTTGAAAGGGTTAGATGCATGTTGGTTAGTGCTGGATTGAAGAAGGTGTTTTGGGCGGAAGCTGTTTCGACAATAGTTTACCTGATAAATAGATGTCCCTTGAATGCCTTGGGAGGAAGACACCTGAAGAAGTTTGGTCAGGACATCCACCTAGTCTCGACAGACTCAGAGTATTTGGTTGTATGGCCTATGCTTACATTAGGCAAGATGAGGTCGAACCTAGAGCTCTGAAATGCATGTTCATGGGATACCCTGAAGGAGTCAAAGCTTATAGGATATGGTGCCTAGAGTCAGGTCACACGAGGTGTATCACTAGTCGAGATGTAGTTTTCAATGAAGTAGAGATGGCTTTCATGAAAACTGACGATGTTGACGAAAAGCTGCAACAGGGAGAGATTCCTGTTGCGATGGAGCATGTTGATGCTGAATTGCGTACCCCAGATGAAGTCGAAGAAGATGAATAAGATGTTATCAAATATGAGGAGACTGATAATGACCACCTGCTAGCAAGAGACAGGTCGAGGAGAGTCATCAAGCCACCTCAGAGACTTGGGTATGCAAATCTTATAGCTTATGCCTTAATCCGTGCTAGTGAGGTTCTAGATAAAGAACCTATAGATTATAAGGAAGTTATGAGGAGTCGAAGCAAGACTGAATGGCTGAAGGCCATGGATGATGAGATGAAATCTCTTCATGATAACAACACCTGGGAATTGATCAAGAATTCTTTTGGAGCCAGGTTAGTCAGATGTAAATGGATTTTCAAAGTTAAGGAAGGAATCGAAGGAGTAGCGTCAAAGAGATACAAGGCAAGATTGGTTGCTAGGGGATTCACTCAAAAATAAGGTATCGACTTCAATGATGTGTTCTCTCCTGTTATGAAGCACATATCTATTTGAATGTTGCTTGCCACAGTGACACAGTTCGACCTTGAACTGGAACAGATGGATGTGAAGACTATGTGCTTGTATGGTGACTTAGATGAAACAATCCTGATGAGGCAACCTGAAGGGTATGTCGAAAAAGGGAAGGAAGATTATGTCCGCAAGCTGAATAAAATCCTTATATGGACTGAAACAATCTCCTCGATAGTGGAATAGGAGATTCAACAAGTTCATGGTACGCATAAGTTTCATCAAAAGTCAGTTCGACCACTGTGTTTACTTCAAATTTTGACCGGGTAATTCATTTTTTATTTCTCTATATGGATGATATTCTAATAGCAAGCAACAATGTCGAAGATGTAATGAGGGTGAAGGTTGAACTCAATAAAGAATTCAACATGAAGGATATGGAAGTTGCGTCCAGGATTCTTGGGATTGACATCTGGAGAGATAGAAAGTAGTCGAAATTATGCTTATCTCTAGAGGCATACCTACTGAAGGTTCTCGAAAAGTTTGGTATGTCGAATTCAAAGCCTGTTGTGACTCTGACAAACCCTCAATTCAAGCTGAGTATAGATCAGTGTCCCAACACTGATGTTGAAAGAACTTATTTGAATAGCATTCTATATGCTAACATAATAGGTTTTTTGATGTATGTTATGGTCTGTACTAGACCCGACATAGCATATGCAGTAAGTCTTGTAAGCAGGTACATGGCGAATCCTAGAAAGGCTCACTGGTAAGCATTGAAGTGGATTTTAAGGTACATAAATGGGTCTATGAATAGAGTCCTAATTTATGGTGGAGCCTTGGGTGAAGATAGTAAAGCACCAATCAAAGGATATGTCGACTCTGATTATGCAAGTTGTATGGATTCCAGAAAATCTATCTCTGGATATGTGTTCACTTTATTTGGGACAACAATCAGTTGGAAAGCAACACTTTAGAAGGTTGTTTCCTTATCAACCACTGAAGCGGAGTATATTGCCCTAACTGAAGCTATGAAGGAAGCATTGTGGCTTGAAGGTTTTGCAAAGGAGCTAAAACTTCAAGGTCGAGTTATCACTATTAAATGTGATAGTCAAAGTGCAATACACATGTCGAAGAATTCAACCTATCATGAGCGAACGAAGCACGTTGATGTGAGGCTGCATTTCATCAGAGGGGTAATCGAGCGTGGAGAAGTCTAAGTGCTGAAGGTTTCGACAGATCATAATGCTACTAATATGATCACCAAGACGTTGCCCAGTTGCAAGTTTTTTCACTGTATGCAGTTAATAAAGCTGCATGAAGAAAGCTAGTTTCTTGATGTTATAGAGTTAGATCCAAGGTGGAGATTTGTGAGATGTTGGATCGAACTCTAGTATGGTCGAAGTATGTTCGTGAGTAATGCGTGTTGTAGTCAAAGTCTATTCTAACATGCATTAGTCAATATTGCTAAGGTTGTTAACATGTTGAATTGGGCTTTGCTTGTAAGCCTAATTGTTTAAGTTAGCTTGTACCCTAAGTTAGCTTGTAATGGGTAATTGTTAAAAATCCCATTAGGTTAGTGTGATATTTTTCTTATAAATAGGATGCTAGTTTCTCAATCCTGATAGAAGAAAAAATAGGAAGAAAAAATCCTAATTTCAAGAGAGAGAGGTTATTTTGTTATTCTTGTATACTTGTAATCTTGTTCGAAGAGAAAGGAAAGAATAGCAGTTTAATAACCAATCCTTGTTATTTTCCTCTTTATTAACCATAAACCTTGTGTGTTTCTTGATCATTAAGAAACTGTTTATACTTAGTTTTAAGGTATCCGATTCACAACAAATGTGTTAAGGGCTAAAACTCACTTTGGCTCTAGAACAGGTGGAAGATCGTTTACATATGTCACGAGGGAGGCTATGTATGCACGGAGCGAGACCGAACTTGGAGTTAATAGAGGTCAGAAACTTACTTTTGAAGTGAGTAAGGAGGTGATGAAGAGATACGAGAAGGCGTTTATGGGTAAGGTTTTGAACCCTGGTTCTACGTACAACATGCAGAGGATATTTCAGTCCGAAGGATATTTTGCTCTGAAAGTTACCCCATTGGGTGCAAATTTGTGTCTTTTGGAGTAGGATGAAGAAGGTGAAACTGAAGCACTCGTTGAAGGTGCTAAAGATTGGTTAGCTCAATGGTTCTCAGAGGTGAACAAATAGAAAGAATGAGTAGTGGATTCAAAGAGAATAACTTGGCTTCATTGTTACGGAATCCCTTGTCAAGCTTGGTCGATTCCAATTTTTGAGTTTATTACTTCGAAGGTAGGGAAGTTTATGTGTTGTGAAGATAGCTCACATGATTTCTCAAAGATGGATGTCGCTTGTTTCATGGTTAGAACCACTTACAAAATTTTGATTAATGAAGTGTTAAATGTTTCTATCAACAATATATTGTACATGATAAGAGTCTTGGAAGAAGTGCTTCGCTCTTTGTCTAAGGTGGTGACGATTGATGGTAAATCTTCTCGGTCTGCCTCGGATTCGCCGTCGTCTGAAGATAGAACTTGGTGGGGTGAAGAAGAATGGCATTACTCTGGTGATGGGGGAGAATAGGAGTTGGGTTTTCAAGAAATTAATGATTATGGTATGGTTCATAAGGTCTTTAAGGATAAAGTTTCACATCTTTCTGCTGCAGATGCTATTTTGTTGGACAATGTAGAATTAGTTCAAAAAAAGGCTAGTATTAAGCCTAATGTTGTTGTTCTGGAATTCTGCTCTATTGACGCGGGTTTGTATGCTACGCCAGTAGAACCTAGGATTTCAAGTGCTTCAGAATAGTCAAAGAAGGTGGTGGGCAAGGGTGAGGCTATCGTGGCGAACAAAGAGACATCGGCTCAACTCAAGAAGTTTTGTGGGAGCTTAGATGATTGTGTTTTGGCCCAAGTTAAAGGGGCCCATAAGAAAGGAGTTAAATTGGGCCGAAAATGCAGGGCTCATAAAAAAGGAGAGAATGACTTAGTAGATTTAGTTTTAGATAGCATTTCAGAATTTTCAAGGGAAAGATTGCATTTGCCTTGTCCTGCTAGTATAACCCATCATTCTACTTCTATCAATATTAGCGACACAGAGACTTCATGCCGTGATTGTGGTTCTTCCTTTTCTTCTTCCAAGGGTGTTCTTGCCTCATTTCACTCTCTACCTATTCTAGGAATTTCGAAAAGGGACGACCAATTGGAGGAGATAATGAGTCTACCATCTTTAGCAGGGGTAGAAGAATCTAAATGCTTCTAGTAACAGATTCCAAGGTCAATCAAGGAAGTATCAGATTCTAGAAAGCGATCGACTCAAAGGTCTCTAAGAAGGTCTGGGAGATTATTTCAACCTTAGGTATTTTAGGAGAATGAGGAAAAGAAGATTAGGAGGGCCATATTAGCTTGATGGAAGAGAGGGATAAAATAGGTAAGGGTAAAAGGGAAAACAATAAATTGGTTTCTCGATGAATGTTCTTTACTTTAACATTAGAAGGGGAGGATTTGTGGAAAAAATAAGAAGATTGGCGCAAATCATTCAAACTGGTAAGGTCGATGTCTGTTTTTTACAGGAAACAAGTTGTGTGGTTTAGACGAGGCTTTGGTCTATTCATTGTGGGGAAACTTCTGAAGTGGAATGGAATGAGTCTGGATCCGTTGGTGCGGCTGGTGGCATGGTGTTTAAATCGTAGTTAAAAGGGGTTTTTTGTTATCGTCTCCATAGGAATTACAGATATCTTGATGCTTTTCGTTTAACAGTTTACAGTTCTAAGAAAAAGGGTTTTAAAGTTTTGTTTATAAATTGTCACGTTTTTAGTAGCAAAGCTTATAAATTCTAAAGAGTTTGATTAACAAAGTATATCAAAAGTAGTTTTCATCTACCATAACTTATACATATTCTTTCAACTTTGCATGTAAAGTCGCATCCGATTAATATTGTCGCGTATTCTCTCAACACCATCTATCTCTAGAACAACGTCATGAGAAATATTGTATTCATCATTACATGATTTCTCCATATAACAACCAATATAGTAAGCTTTAAGTTCAACACAAAGCAACTATCAACCATATACTGATTTCCCCAATCTATAAATTGATAGATGAATATTTTAGGTCAAGTTTAACAAAATTTATGACTAGAGTTTTACAAAACAAGAATGGATCATTAAGAACAAAATTATTCATCATATATTAATCATCACTTGTTCACATACAAGGCCAATCAAAAGAAATACATAAAAGATAATGGTAGACAACCTATACCTCTGATACAAATAAAATTAGCTAGACATAACCATGGTAGCTTGTTTTACAAGTAATGGAAGAAGATGAATGAGCATCCATATCGAAGAATTGGACTCGGATGCGAATCCAGTTTCTATTTGCAAAATATCACCTTTGGGTGAAGAAATGCTGAGAAATGAAGTTTTGGTGTGAAAAATGGGGGTTATGATCCCAAAAAGTTTAAAAGTACTTATATAGTACTTTTGGAATCTGTCAAGTTCGCCCAGCGAACTCCTTCTTCGCCCATCGAACTTCATTTTAGGCGCCAAAAATGCCTCTGAATATTTAAACCTCCCCTGATAAATATCTGATGTTCGTTGTGCTAGCACTTCTTCGCCTTGCGAACTACCTCACTACAAGTTTGCACAACGAACTTATGGTCCTTTAGCTACTGCCTCAAATCAGGGATGATTAGTTGGTTCTTCGTTCAGACCATGCCACAACGAATATTCGCTACCAGTTTGTCCAACGAACTTAATGCTCTTTTCTTGCTGCCTCTAAATTGAGAGGGTTCGTTGGGGCTTCACCATGATTTCTACCAACGAACACTCGCTGCTAGTCCTTGCTGGTTGTTCACCCCGCGAACATGCTGAATCTCTTCTTTTCCTTTGGCTTCCATGTCTAATTACTTGTGTCTTAGTCTTTTATACTTTTATGCCTAATTTCTGAATAATAACACACAAATCAAAGAAATCAAAGGTATTTTCAACAATATTGAAGAATAGCATGATATCATGGAGTAAATCCAACAAAACACAACAAAAGAGTTGAAAACTGCTAATAAATATGAATCAATTTAAAACATGTTTGACATTCAACAAACTCTCCCCAACTAGATCTTTGTTTGTCCTCAAGCAATGTATGCCTCTCATTGAAAACAAGAGGATTTGTTCAAGAATTTAATTCAACCAAGAATGAATTTATGGCTCAAATAAATAAACAAATACGCATAAGCAATGTTCACCACTTCCTAGAATCGAACAATTTATAAGAATTTAGTTCTTAAACAAATATCATGCAATGCTTCAAATAACAACTAAATTCTCATGGTTGAATCACTCTAACGCTCCTCTTTGAATAAGAATGAAAAAAATTAACGCGTTTGCAACCACGAGACAATTTCACTCACCTGACAAACAATAAAACATATTCTAACTCATACATTCATCTAATCAATAATCATAGAATTCATGGAAGCAAGAAAATCACTAAGGTCTTTAAAGGTTGTAGCTTAGTTAGGTTCACAACAGAGGAAAATTTATAAGGCCATGGATTTAAAGTTGCCAATGCAAAAAATAAAACATTCACTATACAAGGTTATGTACACATTAAGTGAATTTTCCTTGCTTTTTATGGCAAGAAAGACAATTTAGAACAATTTCAAAGGTTCAAGAATTTTTTTTAGAATCCTACACAATTCAATGATGAACTAACTTTCAAATTATGTATAAATACCAAGTTCATCACTAAACTAGGATCTAAACTATTAAGCTCAAAGGGGTTAGCAAATTTGCACTACTCATGGGTAAGTTACTTTTTGGGATATGGTTGTGCTCGTTATACACAAATGCCTCGATCATATCTAATGCTTCCACAAAATCAAAATAATCACAATATTAAGCATCAATCAAATGTATTCAAAAAAATTTATCAGTCATCCTATGCATTTAGTTAACAATAGGGTTTCTCACAAACTTGTGGCTATTGGAACCTACACAAGCATTTAAACAAAGTTGTTATAAAATGAAACAAAATTACATTTTCACAAAGAAATTTTTTTTTAAACATTCTAGCATCCTACAAAGATGTAACCATGTACCTTGCCAGCATTTACATGATCAAATACTATCATCACCATCTAAACTTGGGAGAATCTTCATTGAATAATTTAAGTAGATAGCAACCAATCTAGAAGTTCTTACATTTAATCACCAAAAAGAGAAACATTAAATAGCAAAACAAACTACCAACAATCATAAAAAAAACTACTAGAGTTGAACATTCCTAAACTGAAGAATTCAACTCTTCAACAACATAATAAAAGAAAACGAAAGTTGAACATTCGTAAACTAAAGAATCAAGTGAAAATAACATTAAAATTTATGGTCTAAAAACACTAACAAAAGTACTAGTAACCAAAAGTGGTACATACAAACAACATTATCCAAAATAAGCCACAAAGTGGATATTGTAGAATGCAAAAGAGAATACAATAATCATAAAACAAATTTAGCAATGATCTAAGCTAACAGAAAAATTCACTTTGTAGAAACAAAGGAAGTAACCTAAGACCATGCTCAAAATATCCAACAATAAAAACTATTCCTCATCGGATTCAGTTTCCTCATCCAAATCGACATCCTCTCCAGATCCAGAACCATCACCAGAACCAGCCTCCTTATCATCTTTAGCCTCCTCAGCGCCATCTGCCTCACCAGGATCAGTTACACTTGCCCCCTCTCCAAACTGTGGCCTGGCCTCAGGCCAACCAACATGAGCTAGGAATTGCTCCCTAGTCATCATCGATCGCTCCATAGAAGGCTCTTGGTACTATAGTTGTAACACATGCATAGAGTCATGTTATCAATCATGGTGCGTTGAGTAGCCTCCATCCACTCCTAGTTTTAGTTACAGATCTCCCTCTGGAATGGGTCAAAGCCCTGGGAGCCTGCAACTCCAGAACTTGAAGCCTCACCAGCTCCTGAACCTATACCAGCACCAACACCAACACCAGAAGTATGTCATCATCTCACACTCTTAGGCCTCCAAAAATTATTCACATAATTGTCATCAATCGCACTCGGGATGGCCACCTGACGGCGGGAGGGTAGCTTCACCCACACATGCACACACAAAGCCACGATTAAACATGGGAAAACCAAGGGAAAATTAGCTCGTGCTCCTGATCTAAGTCCGCTCTCAACAATAGTGCGCATCTCATCAACGATAATCTTAGCCATATCAATCTGAGTATCAATCAAAATGTTGTGAATCAAGTGTACAACAGGAATAGGCATAATAGAGGTATGCGACTTTGGCTTGATGTTTGTCAACACCAAGAGAAGCACCAGTTGCACTAACGGACGCATATCCTCCCTGTAGTATCTTCTTGGAACCCTGGATGGGTTCGATTCCACTGATTTTCCTTCCAACAGTAATACACCAGAAATCTCCTCAATGTCTCTATGCAGCCTCAGCATCCGATGATACTCATCCACTTCATCTTCCCCCAAGGTGAGAGGTTTAACCAAAACATAATTAATAGTATCTCGATCAAATATCACCTCTCTTCTGCAAACCAAAGTAGTCAAAGAAAATACCTCGTTGTCGTCCGGAAGGGCATTAGCGTAGAACTCCCTTACGAGCTCCACATTATAGCTATCACAAGGTGTAATTATCTTGTCCCATTTTTTTGCATGAAGGATTGCCGCTACCTCCCAGTAGGAACCTTGAGGATTGATGTTAAACCTCTTCTCAGGTAAAATGCTCATCTTCTCAAGAGCAATATATCTTGCAGCCTGCTTTGCTCCTTTAAATTGATCAGTATCAAATTAAATTGTTTGCGGACGTGAACAACTTCCAACCTTTCTTTTCTTGGAAGGAGTTTCCTTTGGAGGTGCCATCTGCACATTCACCAAACATAACAGTAAACCAAACACATGATACATTAGTAACAAAGCAATTCACAAAAAATAGAACAAGAAATCTTAGTGTTGCACCCCAAAATTTGCCAAACCTTTTTCTTTACCTAGCTTATGTTTCATTGCATTCATTGTAGCATATGCACTGCATTTTCATGTGTGCAGGGATCAAGAGGTGTGCTTATCAATGAAGGGCTACCACCAGGTTCTAAGGTTATTCAAGAGTCTTCACTCAAGTCTTCAAAAGTTAATATCCTCAGCAAAGAAGTCAAAGATCCCTAGAGAAGTGGCTAGACAGTTGTGTGCACATCTCCTAACTTGAAGGTCGTGGGAGATCATCAAGTGATATTGAATCCATGGATATGGGTGCCAAGCATTGAGAGAGCTCATGAGATGGCTTGAGAGTAATTATGGAGCTTGGGTAAGTCATTATGCAAGGTATAAGAAGCTACAACCAAGATTGGTGCAATTAGGGTTACATCTGGTCAACCCTAAGTCAACAGGTGAATTGAAAGAGGTTGAGACCTAATTTCAAGGCCATGTGATCATGGAATGATGTTTTGGGACACCATCTGTCCTACATTCTTAAGATCCCTTTTGTGAGAACCTGGTTCTTCCCTTGGAAGAATTAAAGTGCATTTTATAAAGAGGTTGAACCTGGGATGGACTTTTGTGTTGATACACATCCAACATGATGTAGCCTTGGGATGATTTCCTTGTTGCTCTTCTTATTTGCCTCTCTCCTGATGGATTGTTTTCTTGATTGCTTGCCTGATGGATTGCTTAATTGAGTGCATGATTGCTTTATTTATTTATTGACTTATCTGTTTGCTGTGATGCATTAGGATAGAGTTGCATGAGTAGATACTCTGGTTTAGGTGCATGATTGCATTAAAGGTTGAGATGATCCTCCCTTTGCTTGATTGTTTCTCTGCTTTTGTACTTGCCCTTGCTTGATTGCATTGAAGGTTGAGGTGATCCTCCCTTGCTTGTGTGTTCATTTCTCTGTTTGCATCCCATGTTTTCATTAAAGGTTGAGCTTGTCTCCCTTGCTTGTATTGTTGCATTGCATGTGCATCCAGTTGTTTTGTATTTCATCTGCTTGATGGCTTTGTTTTTCTTCCTTTGGCATGTTCCCTTAGGACTCTCACTTCCTTGTTTAAGGAGTGATGATAGAATTTAGGATGAATCCTTTGCATGATAACATATAGGATAGATTCCCTTTCAAACTCAACATTAGGACAATCTTGTATGACAACAGTAGGTTTTAATTCAGTTTTCCCCTGTAGAGTCCTTTTCTCTTCTCATCTCAAAACAACAGCAATAAAGGCTAATTTGCATTGTACGCTACGAGCCTTAAGCTACCTAGGAAATGGTTATTGGAGTGTTTCCTTTCAGTATCCAAGATGTTTAGTGTGGCACCCTTTGGGCGACATGCGACGCATTCACTCCTAGGTCATAGTCTCTAGTGCAGTATGAATTACAAATATCCATAAAAACACTTCTCCTCCGATAAAAGACAAAAATAAACATTCAAACCTCTTGTTGCCCTGTGGGGTCTTAATTCAAGGAAAACCTTTTCTGATGAAAAGAGTACTGTTAATCTTCAGTTCTACCGCAAACAGGCGTTGTCCCTAACTGCTAGAACTGTACTTTAACCTTACTCGGGTAAAAACAATTGAACTAACATGTGTTCCGTTTTATCCCGAACTACGTTCGCTCTGATCTCTCATACCTGTTGAGAGTACGTAGGCATGAGACGCGATGTCTTGGCAAGCAACGTTCCCCCATCACTCATAGTTAGCCAAACTACGTTGACTCTGACTTTCCCATTGTACGAGGGAATACGTAGGCCCAGAGTAGCGACGCTCTGTCGAGCCCTTTTTCTTTTCTTTTAACCAGACCTCGTAGGTGGATAGATAAACAACCCGTCAGATAAACAAACAAGTGTGTATCCCATTGAGTACAACGGACGTGAGGAGTGCTAATACCTTCCCCTTGCATAACCGACTCCCGAACCCGAGATTTGGTTGCGATGATCGATCTTATTCCTTTTCGCTAGGTTTCTCCTGATCGTTTCCTTTCCCTCCTTTGGGATAAATAACGATAGGTGGCGACTCTTCTGTCTTTGCTGGCACCTTTTTTCGCAGTAGCGACAGCTGGCGACTCTGCTGGAGACAAATAGCTGCTGGGGAATTTTCCCATCCCCTATGTTGGGACCGTTTCCCATCCCTTATGCGAGTCAACCCTAGCGCTTGTTTGTTTATCTTTTTGGGTTTTGTATATACCTGTTGTACTTTAGCTTTAATTTCCCACATTTTATTTTCCCGCATTTTATTTTCAGCATTATATTATATCATTATTTTGCTGTTGTGGGAGGGGACTGATTCTGATGAGTGAAAAGTCAGACCCAGGCTTGAGAGAAAACATAGCACTATAGTGGAGAGTAGTGGGGGCGTGCATGCTTTGCATGTACTAGTTTCCCATGAAATCCGCGCTCAGACGAGATTCTCTTGGATGATTTCTTTTCTAGCCCTTTGGGCTTGAGGGGATATTAGACTTGAGGGTTGTCGACTCTGGGGACCGATCATTTGTGACTCAGTTGAGTGAGGCCTCTTCAGGGAGTGATGATGTCAAACCAGAAATGGTGAACGTATCATCATTTCGTGAAAGTCTGTAACGCTGAGGAACACATAGGATGTCGTACCTTGTCAGTGATTAGGTCCATACATGTGAGCAGGGCTGGGTTATGTAGGAAACTTTGACCTTCAGACCACCTGGTTTTCTCTTGACAGTTTGAATCAGTGGCATTGATATCAGAGGTTCTTTGTCAGATTTGTGTTATGTTCTCATCATAGCAGAATTTCAACACAACACACTTGATTTCTGCTGCACTTTGCATTTGCGTTTGCATTATCATTTTTGGATCTCATCAACACATGTCTATGTTGCAGGTTCATATTCACCCTTTGATTCTAGTGATCTGGTTTCTTATCTCCAGCATGGAAGCTTTGAGGAAAACTGTTGCTTACAAGTTGCCCACTCTAGATGTCAGTGTTCTGTCAAGTTTGATTGGTATGGATGATAGGAAGGTCCTGAATGATTTCAAGAAGGCTTATGGGAAGTTGATCAGTATTGTCTGCAAACCCTCAGTGCATGTTTTGAATGGTTTGTATGCCTTATTGCAGTTTTACGACCCCCCAGCTCAGGTGCTTTACGTTTCTAGGTTTTATCCTTGCGCCCACTTTGGAGGAGTACTCAGCATTGCTTGAAGTGCCCATCCGTGATCGGATGCCATTCTATCACACCGATGCTAAGCCTGACATGGCTAAGCTAGCTGCTGCCCTTCACCTGGATGCCTCAGAGTTGCAGGAGAAATTCACGAAATGGAATGGAGTTCCTGGTTTCTCTCTACAGTTTCTGGATGAGAAAGCCAAAGTGTATGCCAAGAATGGTTGTTGGGTCGTCTTCAACGCTATTCTCGCTCTTTGCATTTATGGCACCATTCTGTTTCCCAATATGCCGGACTTCATTGATTTTGCCTCGGGTAATCCTGTGCCCACATTACTCGGTGACGTGTATCACTCAGTGCATTACAAAAACAAAAACAGGAGAGGGAAAAATGTATCGTGCTGCGTTCCTCTACTGTACCAATGGTTTGATAGCCATATGCCCAAGTTGGGCCCCTTTTTCACTTCAGCAAGTACTATGGAATGGTTAAAACGCCTGATGGGTTTGACAGCAGAAAGTATTACTTGTTTGATAGAGACAGACTGGGTGCTGAGATCATATACAGTTGCAGTGGTTTTCCCAATGTTCCTCTTATCGGAAGAAAAGGTTGTATCAATTACAACCCGTCCTTGCTGATTAGACAATTCGGGTATGCATTGAGGGATGCTCCTAGAGAGGAGGAGGTGCAGGAATCTTTTTACCTCACAGGGTTGTTGAGCAGTGACATGTTGGCCAGGCTTGAGCATGCTTGGAATAACATTAGCAGAAAAGGAAAAGCAGCATTGGGAAAAAGTAATAGTTGTGCCTATGCACCATACTTGAGTTGGATTCAGGAAAGAATGAAGATGATTCTGATGTCGTTTCCTCCAGCTACACCTCCTTGTGCACCCAGAGTTGAAGAGCCAACAACGGTGGACATTCAGAAATACAATCAGCTTCAAGCTGAGAAAGAAGCGTTAGTGAAAGCAAACAAAGCATTGGAGAAGGAAATTGCTCAACTCCGCCATGAGAAGATTGAAGCAGTGTATTCTTTTAAGCAGCAGACCGAGCTGGTGAACCACTTGGGCATGAATCTAACCAAGCTGACTGATGCTAAGGAGCGTCTTGGATTAGATATGAAGGCTGTGAGCAGCGTGTTGGCCACTAAAAATAAAGAATTGGATAAGGCGTATATGAAGATCTCCAAATTCAACACTCAGTGGAATGCCACCCTGACTAATCATAAGGAACGGGAAGAGAAGCTGAAGCAACAGGTAGCCAAGCTAGAGGTTCAGATTGAGATCAAGGACAAGAAGATTGAGGTTGAAGCATCACTTCAACACAACGCTCAATACCGGTTAGTTGAAACTACGACAAACTTGAAGGATTGCCAACTTAGAGTTGACTCCAAGAGGAGCAGGTTGGAAGACTGCTTTGGAGAGGGTGCCTGAGAAGACTTTGCTGAGGGTCTCCAGGACACCATCAGGAAGAGAGAGCTACTTATCCGGGGTTTGCTCACCAGGCCTGATCATCTAGATACGAAGGAGCTGTTAGAAGATTTCCGTGCTCGCAGCCGCACTTGATTTCTATTGTATTCCCTTGTATCTTTTTATGCATTGAATATGCTGACCACCGCCAGGCCTGTTGGTTGGGGTCACACTTGTTGCTTCAGTTGTATTTGATTACCGTTGTACGCTGCCTTCGTGGGCTTTTCAGATATATATATATATATATATATATATATATATATATATATATATATATATATATATATATATATATATATATATATATATATATATATATATATATATATATATATATATATATATATATATATATATATATATATATATATATATATATATATATATATATATATATATATATATATATATATATATATATATATATATATACATACATATATATATATATATATATATATATATATATATATATATATATATATATATATATACACACACACACACACACGAGGTTTTCTTTCCATGATTGGATGTTGGACTTTATTTGTCCTGGAAACTAGAATCGAGGGGGGACTCTCCCTAATTGCATAGCATGTGCCTCAGTTTATTTATCTAACCCCCTGTGGTTGTTCAAAACTGTTGGTTTCAGGATTGACCGCGGGACAAATTAGATCAGAGCTATGGAGAAGGTACAGGCAGAGCTGAGCGAGGTTCGAGACCAGATGGAACAGTTCATGAGGGACATGCAAGAGTTGTGTTCGAACCAGCAGGTACTCAGAGAGGAGAACCAGCAGTTGAAGAATCAGGTGAACTTGATCATGGAGATAATAAGAGGCGTGCTCAGACAAGAAAGTGATCGAATGTCTGAAGCTGCGACTAAAATGCTGGCTCCAGTGACGACTGTGGAACCTGTAGCAAGGAATGATAGGCCTGAAAGATCCTCTACACAGCTTTAAGCTCAATACTTTTCCCGTTAGCGGCCACGTCAGGATTCTCAGGATAACCCTAGAAGATATGGTCAAAGGCCGAAGCTAGCTGACAGAATCTTCGATAAAATCCCTAGGGATTATGCGCAGTTGGTGCGACTCTTGCTCCAACTTCAGTTGGTTAAACCTCGGACATTGGCTCCATTGACTGGACAACCACCACCAGGCTTTGAGGTGAATGCCCATTGCGACTTCCACTCAGGGGCACCAGGGCATAACATCACGAACTGTAAAGCTTTTAAGCATAAGATTCAGGCCTTGATAGACTCCGGTACGCTCTCTATCACACGTCAGGGAATCTAGATTAAGAATCTTCCTTCATCCAGTCGTGGGATCTCAACAGTTCACGCCAATGAACAGTTCTAAAGATGGCTGAAGCCCAGTTACCAAAAGTTGACAATTTGCGTTTTGTCCTGTTATTTCATTACATTTGTGGTTTCTTTCCTTTCTAAATGCAAATCTTGTTTGTAAAACTTGCTGTTTTTCAATTGATATTGATAAATGAAATAAATATGCATTTTTTTGAATAAATCCATTTGTGTTCACTCTATTGCTTTCCTTTATTTCCAACGCTTGTTTAAATGGAATCCGGCGAGGATGACGAAATCCAACGATGCGTAAGCTTTCGATGCTATGCTTTTGAATAAAAAACATGTTGATGATGTACAAGCATTGCTTCAATCCCAAAACACCGGAGATATAAGGAAGATAATCCTTTGTTAACCCCTTCGAGCCTAGTAGTAGGAGTTTCTTTCTGAAGATGGAAAACCCTTAATCTTAACCTGGGGCAGGGTAGGTGTCAGCAATTTTGACCAGGCGTTCAAATGGCGAAAGGAGTGTTACCGTCCGAGGGTAAATCATACCGGTATAGGTCATACCTAAAAAACCACAATGGTTAAACTTGGCCGATCAGGAGTGAAACAGTCATAATCTCTTTTTAAACAAGTCAGGCAAGCCGGTGTCACACGATTTGTTCGAAAAAAGAGAGAATGAAAAGCAAAAGGAAGAGCCCGCTAAGTCGAATCTTGAAGACAAGCGACTTAGGCAAAAATTAGGGCACCCCGCTGGACTTCAAAATTGAAAAAAAAACTCAAAAGAGTTAGTCCAGACAAAAATTAGGGGAAAGACGAAAAGAACGAAAAGGATTACAAAAGAAAAATCCTCGAACAAAGCAAATTGTGTGACTCCAGGCACCAAAGACGAAAAACAAGTGATTGTCACTCCGAAAATATGTGGTTTCCCGAACTGTCATTCCTGTCGTTCAACCTTTGAAAGGTAAACGCTAAGGTCGAACTAGCTGAACGTATGATTAGAGAACATCAAGGAGAATGGGTGGGTTAAAAATGACTTTGAGCCTATATCCTTCCTTGTTAATCGTGAACCTGACCACGTTACAACCTGAAAAAGTCCTAATTGAAGCAGGTTTGTTTCGAAAGCATACTTCGGTAAAGATCGCATCGAAACTGACTCCTAAAAAGGATTCCTCTTACAGCGTTGTATTAATGTTGACATTTTGGTAAATGATTCGTTTATTATGTGTCACAAATTTTTTTTCCAGTGAACAGGATTGGATTTCGAGAACTGTCATATGCATTGCATTTAATATATCTTTTATGCAGAACAATTTGTTTTACTGGCGAGTAAGCGCTTGACAGCAGGAAAGTTTCCACAATGGAAGTTTGATCAGGATAGAATGCAGAACGCCTGAGTACTCCGGTGAACCAGGGCAAGCTATATCAAATAATCACAGCATGGGAGTCAGCCATCCAAAATTTAGTTAATCTGGGGCAATCAGGTCGAGATTTGATGAATCTCTCGCAGCCAAGGGTACTGCTCCACAAATCTACCAGTAAGGGGCAAAGTCATGACAAGGTTGGGGCAGGCCACCCCGAGAGCGCCAAAGCTATCTTTATCCTGAAGACGATTAATTTGAAGGATCTCTATAAGGTTCAAACTCTGAGGCCGTTCATATCAGACCTCCAGCGTACAAAAGATCTCAGGTTTCCTTTCGAGAAGATGTTACAGAGACCCACAGGCTAGGGCAAAAGTTGAAAGCGAAGGAACCGTTCCTCTCCATATCTGCAGAGTTTATCTAAAGTTGTTACAGATTTTGGGGGCAAGCCATCTCGAGTTCGTTTCATGGCAAGCTTTTCTGTTCAAGAGATCAGATTTTTGCAGGGTCATTTCCCTTGAGGCATCTGACAAAAGTGCATCCTCGTCACATCCTTAGTAGAAGCATATGCAGAGTATTGAGCCCACTTCCCAGCAAGTCAAGATCGGATTTCTTTCCACAAAGTAGAAGTGGAGTCTCCTCAGCAGATTCAGTTGTGTTTCCCCACATAATCTGAACATTGGACTGTGAGCATTGATTTGTCTCTCCAAGCGAAGATAGATTCTCCCCAACCAGAGTTCATTCCCCAGCAACTGGAGTTGGCATCTCTATCCCCAGTAGAGTGGTATGCAGGATAGAAGGAGCAGTTAAATGTGTGCCCTTATCCCTGGTATTTGGATAGCTGTTTCTATATGCCCCCAAGGGAGCCGAATCCTGGAAGGCCGTTCAGGCCATTGTTTGTCTTCTCCGGCAGGTGAGAGTAGTTGAATAGCTGTCGCTATATTTTCCCCATCGGAGTTCGTATCTCCAAGAAAGTTCTATCTGCGAAGGCCGTGCAGTTTATTTCTGTGGTCGACATATTTTCCATAGCAGTTTGTGGTTCGTATACCCAGTTGAGCAAGTACAAGTTCTCGTAGAACTTTGTTTCCCTGCGGAAAAGTCGTCCGAGACTCGTTTCTCCACTTTAAGTCCAATTGAAATTGATGTGTTTCATCTCCTCAGCAGGACGATTCCTCCTTCCCAGCAGGATGATTCCTTCTCCTTGACGGAAGGGTTTTCTCTTCAGCATTTATTTTGCTGATTCGGTTTCGTAGCATTTTGCATGCATGCATAGCATCTACCATAAACGCGTAGCATTTCAATTTTGTGTGGAGCATTACGCCATTGTCGAACATATGCACGTGAAACATGAGCTAGGTGGGTACCGTTCTGGTGTGCAGGTGTTTCTCCAGTGGAGTTTCTCGGTCAAGTTCGTCGGAATCCTCAGCAGAGTTGTTTGGGTGAATTTCTCATCTCCCCGCAGAGTAGTATGGTTGAAGCTTCTCTTTGCAAGGGTCTGACGATGATGTTCGGGGCTATCCAATTCAAATGACGTGTTTATAGATATCTGACGGTGATGTCCAAAGTTTACCGAGATTGTAATTCTCCATTTATATGGCGGTGATGTCAGGAGGTTATCAGAGAAGATTGCTCGACGGTGATGTCGGAGGTTTACCAGCTTCATGCTTTGTTTGGCGGTGATGTGAGTAGTTGGTTACCAACTTCATAGATGACTGGTGGCGAGATCAGGAATGTTATCCCCAGTAGAGGATTGACGATGATGTCCGATGATTTCCTCTGATTGATTAGTGAATCTATACGGTGAGGTCAGGTGTGCATCAAATATTTGATTGTCCGACAAGGAAGTCAGATGCTCATGACGGTGAGGTCAGGTGTTTATCAGATATTTGATTGTCCGACGATGAAGTCAGATGCTCAATCTTGACAGTGAGGTCAGTTGTGTATCAGATATATGATTGTCCGACGACGAAGTCAGATGCTCAATCTTGACGGTGAGGTCAGACATTTCTTGATATTATGATTATCCAGCGGTGATGTTGGAATGTTATCGACGAAGATATGGCGATGAGATCAGGCGTTTCTGGGTGATATGATTATCCAGCGGTGATGTTGGAATGTTATCAACGTAGATGTGACGGTGAAGTCAAATGTTTCTTGTGTTTATCCGGCAGTGATGTTGGAAAGATACCGACGAAGTTATGACGGTGAGGTCAAGTGTTTCTTGTTGGTAAGGTTATCTAGAGATGATATTGGCATATTAGCAATAGAGTCATGACGGTGACGTCAAATGTTTACCTAGATTGTGGTTTTCCACTCGTCTGGCGGTGATGTCAGTAGTTGTTGAACAACTTTATGGAGGCCTGATGGTGAGGTCAGAAATGGTGTCCCCAACAAATATTTGGCGGTGATGTCAGAAGTTTCCCTTCGACTTAAGGTCGATACTTGGCGGTGATGTCAGATGTTCCGCTTCGACTTGTGGTCGATACTTGACGGTGATGTCAGAATTTTCCCTTCAACTTGAGGTTGATACTTGACGGTGATGTCAGATGGGTCCCTTCGACATGAAGTCGATACTTGACGGAGTTACTTGAGTAAGTTCTCCAAAATCCCCAGCGGAGTCCGAAGTTTCCCTTAGACTTGATGAGGAAGTCAGACAGAGATGTCAGGAATTTCTTCTAGACTTGATGACGAAGTTCAATAGAAGTGTTCCTCCGGCTTGATGACGAAGTCCGACAGTGACGCCAAATTTTCTTCCTAATTTGATGACGAAGTTCAACAGAAATTTTCTTACCGACTTGATGATGAAGTCCGACAGAGATGCCTAATGTTTCTTACCGACTTGATGCTGAAGTCAGACAGTAATGTTAAATTTCCTTACCGACTTGATGAGGAAGTCCGGAGGCGATGTTAAGAAATTATGCCGGTTGATGCAGAGTGCCTGACGGCAAAATCAGTTATCTTTATCAGTCACTGTTGAATCAGTGGTTTCCTCCCGACTTGATGACGAAGTCGGATGAAGATTTGAAATAGTAATTCACCAGCCTGTTACCGTGCAACTGCCATTTCAGTCTCCGGAGAGTTTTACCAATCAGAGTGTGCCGTTTACTTGTGCGGTTGGCAAATTTCCAGGTTTATTGGTATTCAACTGTCTTTTACCTTGATTATCTGAAAGCCGTTCGCTTTTCACTCAGTCAGGTCCAAGCCATTTGAATAGGGGCAGCTGTTGCACCCCAAAATTTGCCCAACCTTTTTCTTTACCTAGCTTATGTTTCATTGCATTCATTGTAGTATATGCATTGCATTGTCATGTCTGCAGGGATCAAGAGGTGTGCTTATCAAGGAAGGGCTACCACCAGGTTCTAAGGTTATTCAAGAGTCTTCACCCAAGTCTTCAAGAGTTAATATCCTTAGCAAAGAAGTCAAAGATCCCCATAGAAGTGGCTAGACAGTTGTGTGCACATCTCCTAACTTGAAGGTCGTGGGAGAACATCAAGTGATATTGAATCCATGGATATGGGTGTCAATCATTGAGAGAGCTCATGAGATATCTTGAGAGTCATTATGGAGCTTGTGTAAGTCATTATGCAAGGTATAAGAAGCTACAACCAAGACTAGTGCAATTAGGGTTACATCTGGTCAACCCTAAGTCAACAGGTGAATTGAAAGAGGTTGAGACCTAATTTCAAGGCCATGTGATCATGGAATGATGTGTTGAGACACCCAAGGTATGATTCCAAGACCAACTCATCAATAATCAAGAGTGTGAGAAATTCCTAGGCTAGGGTTTCTAAGCTTGACAGTGTAAAATCCCCTAGTTTAGTGCCTAACTTCAAGACCACATAACTCAAGATGCAAGTTCCATCTCAGCTTGGCCCCCAACATGAAACATGTAGATCATGTTCATAGCTTACTTTTCAGTACTAGAAGTCCTTGATAGGATTTATAGAACTCAAGTTATGAAGCATACAAGTTATAGGTCATCAGATGAATGTGATTTTTATACTTGAAAGTCAACCAACTTCCATGCCCTTTTTGACCTAGAAAGAGATCTCACCTATCCTTGACCCAAACATGAATGGTGTTCCTTATCCTCTTAGCTTTCCAAAGAGTACTAGAAGTCCTTGATTGGATTTATAGAACTCAAGATATGAAGCTTGCAATGCAAGGGTATTTTGGGAAAACTTAGATTATAAGTCCTTTTGGTTATAGGTCCATTTCACCACTTTGCGTACCTCAAATGCAAATTTGTCTAACTTGAAAGTTCCTCAAAATGGGGGTTGTTTAGTCAATCAAACACCAAGGATTCATTGATATGGATTGGATTGAAGATTGGTTGAAGAAATTTTCATGGAAGGAGCTTTAAAGGCATTTAAAGTAAAAAATTCAAATAAATGCAAAATGGATGATTCCAAGTCATGTTTGTGCATATTTTGTGCACAAAACACATTCTAAGAACATTGGCATTGGTAGATTTGATAATTGAACCATGAAAACACCCCATTTTTCATGTTACTTAAGCTTGAAGAAACACAATCAATATCCACCATTGATCAAAAAACAAGGAACCAATCCTATCCCTTCATGTTCCTTACACTACCAGCAAGTGAATTGAACCAATTTTGAAGCTTGGAAGATCTGTTTTCGTGCACATTAACAAGTGAAAAAGTGAGGAATTTGGATTTTTCATTGGGCCAAACCAGCCACAATTGGGCTTCAATACCTATCTAAAATAATTCTATATAAGTTCTAGATGATTCTCAGATAAAGAGAGATGGAGATTGGTGGTAGTTAGAGCAGTTACAGTTGCAACAAACTCTAGAGAAGAGCAAAATCGGATTTCAAGATTGAAGCATTTTCCAAGCAAATTGATCATTCAAGAAGCTTCCTTAGGGATCATTGAAGCTTTCTGCATTGGTTTGATCAAGAATTGTCACCTGAATCCACCTCTGTGCAAGCTTCTACACAGGTTTCTTTCTCTCAAAATTTCTCTTGATTTATGGCAAATTAGTATGTAATATGCATGTGGTTAGGATCCTGGTAACTCCTAGATGAGTTTAGGATAGGATAGAAGCCTGTTTATGACAATTGTTAGCAGAGCACGGTTTCTTTAAGCTTTCGGTTGGGTTGATTCTTGAGAGAAAAATGGATTTAGAACCTAGAATGTTATTGTACGTGGAGAGACGAAGAGATTGATATAAAGAAATCCAGGTTTGGTTGAGTTTTGATAACTGCCACGGTGGCGTCCCACTGGAGAAGACGACCAGAGTCTTCTCCGGCCACCACTGGTTATTTCCCCCTCTTTCATGTTTTAAATTTCCAGGTGCAACGTTAGCCCTTGGATCTTGATGGATTTTTGACTTATTCCCTTCATCCAACGCCTGTGAGTGAGTCAGCTAGGTTTTGGACTTTTTAATTGACGTGGCAGCGTGAGAGGCCTTGGATTTGATGACTTAATGATTAGAAGGCTTAGATTAAGACGCACCATAGTCACGCATTGACTGAAGCGCATGAGATCATTTGAATCCTGATGGACCTGGGCCTAAATTTGATACGCGCACCCCCTGTATGGCCCATAGGAGTTTTTTAACTTGGTTTTTTTGCTATTCAGCACGCGCCTTTTGTTATTTTCAATTCTTTTTCATTATTTTTTATGTTTTGAAGCATGATTGTTTTAATCCATTAAAAATAGTAAAAAGCATCCATAATTCCTGAATTTTTTCCCATGATTCCTTAATGTGTTAAATGATTTTACATGTTATTGGATTATTTTTGTTAGCATTTTTCAATTTAATTAGAATTTTCCATGATTAGTTACTTCTTTAAAATGTGAAAAATAGCATGCTGACTTCTTGGATTTTATTTTTTATTCAATGCATGGAATGAATTCCTAATTTTTTGTATGATGTTTCTAGATGCCTTAAGTGATCTTTAAGCATTTTTCTCCTAATTTTTAGAGGCTGTTTGGATAGGTTTTAGAGTAGATCTTTAGCACCCTTCCCCATTTACATTCTCCATAGCACACTTCAAGGTTTGGCATTCTGCTCATACCCTTAGACTTGGAATCTTTACCTTAAATTTTAACCATAGCTTCCTAACATCATGAGGATCCCTTGGGAATTTTATTATAATTTTAAGGATTGTTTTCCTATTTTTTTTATAGATTTTACATTCTGGATGGTGTTAGGGTGTTCCCCATTTGAACCTCCACCTAGTTTTGCCCTTTAAGTGATCTTTAGGCAATCCTTAGTCACCCAATCATTACATGAACTCATAGTACATATTTTGAGACATTTGTAGGGTAGTTTTCAAGTCTTTATGATGTCATTAGCTCCCTTAGGATGGACTTCCTTTAGAGCTTAACTATTAGGGTTTCTTTAGAAGCTTTAGGTACTTGTTTTCCTTTTCTTCCCCATTCCTTATCCTGTGATTTAGGATTCCTTTGTGGAAGCCTAGTCCTTCCTTTGGAAGGACTAAAGGCATACCATGAATGGTAAAACCTTTGAGGATACAATCTTTGAGATGATTGGTTGAGTGCCATGGTGGATTCCTTTGGTTTACACCATGCTTCCCATCATCATTAAATCTCTGTCCATTGATCTGAGGATCTCTCTTGTGAGAGCCTGGACTTCCCTTTGGGAAGTCTAATATGCATTCCATAAAGAGGTTGAGCCTTAGAGGACTCTTGTGTTGATACACAATGAACCTAAAACCCTAGTTGTTCATTAGGTTCCACCTTTCATCTCTCTGTCCATTGATCTGAGGATCCCTCTTGTGAGAGCCTGGTCTTCCCTTTGGGAAGTCTAATGTGCATTCCATAAAGAGGTTGATCCTTATAGGACTCTTGTGTTGATACACAATGAACCTAAAACCCTAGTTGTTCATTAGGTTCCATCATTCAATCTCTATCCATTGATCTGAGGATCTCTCTTGTGAGAGCCTGGACTTCCCTTTGGGAAATCTAATGTGCATTCCATAAAGAGGTTGAGCCTTAGAGGACTCTTGTGTTGATACACAATGAACCTAAAACCCTAGTTGTTCATTAGGTTCCACCTTTCAAGTCTCTTTGTCCATTGATCTGAGGATCTCTGTTGTGAGAGCCTGGACTTCCCTTTGGGAAGTTTAATGTGCATTCCATAAAGATGTTGGGCCTCAGAGGACTCTTGTGTTGATGCACAATGAACCAGATACCTTAGATTGACATTTAGGTTCTAGCATTCTCATCTGTCCTACATTCTTAAGATCCCCTTTGTGAGAGCCTGGTTCTTCCCTTGGAAGAATTAAAGTGCATTCTATAAAGAGGTTGAACCTGGGATGGACTTTTGTGTTGATACACATCCAACATGATGTAGCCTTGGGATGATTTCCTTGCTGCTCTTCTTGTTTGCCTCTCTCCTGATGGATTGTTTTCTTGATTCCTTGCCTGATGGATTGCTTAATTGAGTGTATGATTGCTTTATTTATTTCTTGATCTATCTGTTTGCTGTGATGCATTAGGATAGAGTTACATGAGTAGATACTCTGGTTTAGGTGCATGATTGCATTAAAGGTTGAGGTGATCCTCCATTTGCTTGATTGTTTCTCTGCTTTCGTACTTGCCCTTGCTTGATTGCCTTGAAGGTTGAGGTGATCCTCCCTTGCTTGTGTGTTCTTTTCTCTGTTTGCATCCCATGTTTGAATTAAAGGTTGAGCTTGTCTCCTTTGCTTGTACTGTTGCATTGCATGTGCATCCAGTTGTTTTATATTTCATCTGCTTGATGAATTTGTTTTGCTTCCTTTGGCATGTTCCCTTAGGACTCTCAATTCCTTGTTTAAGGAGTGATGATAGACTTTAGGATGAATCATTTGCATGATAACATATAGGATAGATTCCCTTTCAAACTCAACATTAGGACCATCTTGTATGACAACAGTAGGTTTTAATTCAGTTTTCTCCTGTAGAGTCCTTTTCTCTTCTCATCTCAAAACAACAGTAAAACACTTAATAAAGGCTAATTTGCATTGTGCGCTACGAGCCTTAAGCTACCCAGGAAATGGTTATTGGAGGGTTTCCTTTCAGTATCCAGGATGTTTAGTGTGGCACCCTTTGGGCGACATGCGACGCATTCACTCCTAGGTCATAGTCTCTAGTGCAGTATGAATTACAAATATCCATAAAAAACACTTCTCCTCCGATAAAAGACAAAAATAAACATTCAAACCTCTTTTTACCCTGTGGGGTCTTAATTCAAGGAAAACCTTTTCTGATGAAAAGAGTATTGTTAAGCTTCAGTTCTACCGCAAACAGGCGTTGTCCCTAACTGCTGGAACTGTAGTTTAACCTTACTCGGGTAAAAACAATTGAACTAACCTGTGTTCCGTTTTATCCCGAACTACATTCGCTCTGATCTCTCATACCTGTTGAGAGTACGTAGGCACGAGACGTGATGTCTTGGCGAGCAACCTTTCCCATTGCACGAGGGAATACGTTGGCCCAGAGCAGCGACGCTCTGTCGAGTCCTTTTTCTTTTCTTTTGACTAGACCTCGTAGGTGGATAGATAAACAACCCATCAGATAAACAAACAAGCGTGGATCCCGTTGAGTACAACGGACATGAGGGGTGCTAATACCTTCCCCTTGCGTAACCGACTCCCGAACCTGAGATTTGGTTGCGATGACCGATCTTATCCCTTTTTGCTAGGTTTCTCTTGATCGTTTCCTTTCCCTCCTTTGGGATAAATAACGATAGGTGGCGACTCTTCTGTCTTTGCCGACACCTTTTTTCGCAGTATCGACACTTAGCACAATTCAAAAGTCAAACTTGCTGTCATGTTTGCCTTGAGTTCGCCTAGTGAGACCTAGCGAACACTCGATCCAGGTTCGCCCAGTGAACTCAAGGCGAACCCTGTGAGTTTTAAAAAACTCTAGGTTCTGCGTATTCAATATAAACACAACAACAAAGCAATTTTTTTCATACAATCAGTGATATTCATAGTATAAAACGAGTATTAATTAACAGCACCAATCAAGCCACATTTGTACAAGCAAAGGTTCAAACTTCATAAACTTAATTCAAATCAATTTCAACTTTAACCTAAACAAGTTCAACTCTAAAAAGTTCTAAGTTCAATACCTAAACATGCAAAGAAATGTAAACCAATAAATAAGAACATGCAAACAGATTCATAAGCCTAGAAGAAAGTTTTCTAACATTTTCTCACATCAACCCTAACAACATTTTTCTAATAAGAACAAGGAATGTATAAACAAATCCCAAACCTGAAATGCGTTGAAAAGAGAGAATGGAATTTACACTCAAACTTGGAAACAATCTTCACTTTGCATAAATACGATGGAGAGAGCAGAGAAACGTGTGTTGTGTGTGTTTTAAAAAAGTAAAGAGACAAAAGGGAATATGGAAAGACAAAAAGGGCAATGGGAGAATGAGACATATTTTTCAATTTTTTTTTCTTTTCATCTCATACTATTTTTTTCTCTCTCGCTCAGTTCGCCTAGCGAACTCCTAACAAACATTTGCCTCGGGTTCGCCTTTCAAACTCAAGGTGAACGAGACATATTTTTGAATTTTTTTCTTTTCATCTCATGCTACCACAACACTTCTTATACTATTTTACACTACAAAAATATTAAAGATGAAAGGGTACTTACAATGAGGGAGTGCCTCCCAACTAGCGCTTTATTTAACGTTATTTGAGCTCGAAGGTCCGGAGGTTTGAAACCTCGGAACTAAAAGCGATTGGATTAGCTTCCGGATGAACATACTCTACCACAAAAGTCCTCAACCATTATCATGACTTGTTCTTGGTCCACTTTTCCCTAAGAATGAAATGTACCAACATGACTTCATCATATCCTCCTTGGGCTCTTCATCCTTTTTTTTAAACACCTCTTCAAGCTTGACTTTTTCCTCATTATTTTTCTTTGATGCAACCCTTGTGTCTTCCTCTTTCGTTTTCTTCACCGCAACTCTTGCATCTTCTTTTTTCACTTGAAAAATGTCCTTCAATTGACTCGAATACACCATACCTTTGAAAAGTGTGAAACATACTTTCTCATCATTTGTCCTCACCTTCATTATACCCTCATCAACATCGAATAACATCCTAGTAGTCTTCATGAAGGGTCTTCCAAGGATTTCATCTTCTTCCATGTCCATGACTACGAAATCAACCGGAAATAAAAATTTGTCGACTTTCAATAACACGTCTTTAATAACTCCATGAGGACGAGTCCTAGACTTATCTGCAAGTTTTAAAGTCATGTTGTTTTACTTCATCTCCATGTTCTCAAGTCTTTTGAGCACGGATAAAGGAATCAAATTAATACTAGCTCTCATATCGACCAAAACCTTGAATTTGAAGTCACTACCTACAGTTATAGGTAGATCTACTCTTCCCAAATCTTCTTCTTTCTGCAGAAGAATGCTTTGGATGATAGCACTACAATTTTCATTATGCTCAATGGTTACCTTATTCGTGTACCTCTTTTTTTCGTAAGTATGTCCTTCATGAATTTTGTATACTTAGGCATTTTCTCTAGAGTCTCAGAGAATGGAATGGTTATTTGCAACCGCCTGAATATGTTAAAGAATCTAGTATAATGTTTTTCATTTTCTTTTCTCGTATAAGCATTACGACACTATAACTTTTTCTGTAGAACTTCTCCCTCATACTCCTTTCCTTTTTCACTTTTTTCAACTTCTCCTCTTTCAACTTCTTTTCTACATCATTCTTTTCAACTACCTTCTTATCATTCTTTTTTTCAACTACTTCTACTATTTCGTCCTCCTTTTCAACTTCAACATTTTTTTCAACTCCCACACCAATTGTTCTTCCACTTATTGTAAAGATGGCTTTGAAATTCTCCTTCGGATTCACTTAAGTATTATCCAGAAAGGTTTCTTTATGTTGGTAGGCTAGTTTCTTGGACAATTTCCCAACTTACGTCTCAAAATTCTAAATTGCCGCATCCGTACTTTTTTTAGTAGAGATAGACATTTTCATAAATTGGTTGAAATTTACCTTAATCTTAGAGCCTCTACCTTGGTTTTGTTGCGATTGGTTGTAATTTTGGTAAGGTTAACGGTTAGAATAATTCGGCTCTTGCCTCCACCCTTGTTGGTAACCTTGGCTATTACCTCTCGGTTGGTAGCCTTGATTATGCTTTGATATGGTGGTCTTGGTTGATAGCCTTGATTTCCATTTCTCGCATAGTTGGCTTCTTCAACGACCGGTGGGAAATAGCCGGTAGGATGATCACCTTTGCATAATTCACAACTTGTAATTTGTTGAGCTTTGTTGGGAACTTCTTGCATCTCTTTGATTTGTTGTGGATGTTTTGACATTTGCTTTGTCAATAACTTCACTTGTTGCAATAGTAATTTGTTTTGAGCAAGAATAACATCATTTGTACCCAACTTGATAATTCCCGGTTTTCTTTGCGAAGTTCCACAGTTGTGTTGACCTTGATGATCATTTAGTGACAACCTATCAATGATGGACACCTCATATTTTTAACTCTTTGACATTAGAGAAGCACCTGTCGTAGCATCCAAAAGAGTTTTATAAACAAGTTAAAGTTTGTTGCGAAAGATGTGAACTTGAGTCAAATCATTAAAACCATGGCCCTTGCACTTCCTCAACATAGATTTCTTCACGCTCTCGTCTTTGTTTGGCAAGTTTCTTCCTTCGCTCATTTCTTCTATTGAGCCTACGAGCGGTTCTTTCAATCTCAAAATCAAATAGAAGTTGGTCCGCAGGTACACCTTCTCGCATAAACAGAATCTGCACACTTAACTAAACAAATTAAAAAACACAAGAAAATAAGAAGAGGTAAGAATAACAATACAAAGATCTTAAGATTAGTAAACTATTGCAATGCTTGCAATATGAAATAATCCCCGGCAATGACACTATTTTGTTAAATTTTATATTTAAAGAGGGATTTTTGTTATCGTCTCCACGGGGATTGCAGATATCCTGATGCTTGCCGTTCAATAGTTTACAGTTCTAAGAAAAAGGGTTTCAAAGTTTTGTTCATAAATTGTCATGTTTATAGTAGCACAGGTTATAAATTCTAAAGAGTTTGATTAACAAAATATATCAAAAGTAGTTTTCATATATCCTAAGTTATACGTATTCTTTAAATCTTGCATGTGAAGTCGGATCTGATTAATATCGTCGCGTATTCTCTCAACACTGTCTATCTCTAGAGCGACGTCGTGAGAAATACTGTATTCATCGCTACACAATTTCTCCATATAACAACCAATATAGTCAGCTTTAAGTTCAACACAAAGAAACTATCAACCATAGACCAATTTCCCCAATCTATAAATCAATAGATGAATATTTTAGGTCAAGTTTCACAAAATCTATGTCTAGAGTTTTACAAAACAAGAATGGATCATTAAGAATAAAAATATTCATCATCTATTAATCATCACTTGTTCACATATAAGGCCAATCAAAAGAAATACATAAAATCTAATGGTAAACTACCTCTACCTTTGATACAAAGAAAATTAGCTACCCATAACCATGATAGCTTACTTTATAAGTAATGGAAAAGATGAAAGAACATCCACGTTGAAGAATCAAACTCGGATGCGAATCCAACTTCTATTTGCAAAATATCACCTTTTGGTGAAGAAATGCTGAGAAATGAAGTTTTGGTATGAATAATGGGGGTTATGATCCCAAAAAGTGTAAAAAGTACTTATATAGTACTTTTGAAATCTGTCAAGTTTGCCTAGCAAACTCCTTCTTTTCCCAGAAAACTCTATTTTAGGCAAATGAAGTGCCTCTGAACATTAAAACCACCCCTGAGAAATCTCTGAAGTTCGTTGTGCGATCACTTCTTTTCCATGTGAACTACCTCGCTACAAGTTTGCACAACGAACTTATGGTCCTTTAGCTACTGCCTCAAATCTGGGATGGTTCGCTGGTCCTTCGCTGAGACTTTGTCACAACAAACATTCACTACCAGTTTGCCTAGTGAATTTAGTGCTTTTTTTTTACTGCCTCTAAATTGAGTGGGTTCGCTGGGGATTCGCCATGACTTCGCCCAACAAACATTTGCTGCTATTCCATGCTGGCTGTTCGCCCAACAAACATGTTGAATCTCTTCTTTTCCTTTGGCTTCCTTTTCCAATTATTTGTGTCTTAAACTTTGATGTTTTTATGGCTAATTTCTACACAATAACACAGAAAACAAAGCAACCAAAAGTATTTTCAACAATATTGAATAATATGATGATAACATGGAGTAAATCCAATAAAACATAAAAACAGAGTTGAAAAATGCCAATAAATACAGACCAATTTAAAGCATGTTTGACATTCAACACATGGTTATAATGTGGAAGAAGAACCTGCTTAAGCTCTTTTTTGGCTTCAAGGGCTTAGGGTTCATTGAGGTGAATGCTGATTGGAAGTGACAAGACGTTTTCTTGGTCAATATGTATTCGTCGTGCAATTTTGAGAATAAAATAATGCTGCGAACGGAATTGATTGATAAGAAATGGAGTTTCAATAGAGGTGATTGGATTATAGGAGGAAATTTTAATGCGGTAACTCGTCGTTCTAAGAGGAAAGGTTTGTCAGATAGGAGCAAGAATAGAAAGATTGAGGGATTCAATAGATTCATTTTTGACATAAATTAAATTGATGTTCTTGTCATTGGAGGGAGTTTCACGTGGTACAACAAGTCTGGATCAGCGATGAGCTAGATAGACAGGTTTCTTTTTTCGGACGGTTTGGCAAAAAAGTGGAAGATTGTGGGGGCAGATTGTAAGAGTTATGGACATCTCAGATCACACTCTGATTTGGATATAAGTGAGCAAGGAGGATTGGGGGCCGAAACCATTTAAGTTCAACAAATATTGGTTTACTAATAGGCACTTCATTCCTTTTGTTAAAGATGTTTGGACCAACTTGGATATTGTGGGAAGGGGGATTATGCTTTTAAAGAAAAGTTGAAAATTTTTAAAGGAAGGATGAAGAGATGGAACAAGAATGTGTTTGGTTGGGTTGATTTGAAAGTCGAAGAAGCTGTTTATTCTTTGAATATGCTAGACTTTGAGGCAACTGATCAGGTGGTATCGTCTTCAAATTCTATGGCTGATAAGAGGTGTAAAGTGTCTTAAGAATTTTGGGAAAGTTTGTGTCTTAAGGAGAGGTTACTCAGGCAGAAGTCAGGAGCTTTATGGTTAAAAGAAAGAGATAGAAATTATAGATACTTTTATAGGGTTATGAAAGCTAGGTTCAGAAGGAATCACATTTTGTTCATTAGCACTGTTGAAGGAACGAAGGAGGAGGTGGAAGATGTCAAAGTTGAGATTCACAAATTTTTCCAAGACAATTTCAAAGAGAATGTTCACTGCATGCTCATCGTTAATGGAGTGGATCATATATGCCTTTCAGTTGATGATAGTAACAATATAGAGTTGATGTTTTCAGAAGCAGAAATTACACAGGTAGTTTGGGATTGCGATGGTGTGAAGAACCGTGGCCCCGATGGTTACTCTTTTTGCTTCTTTCAAAATTGTTGGGATTTGTTAAAAGTTGATGTCATTAGGTTTGTTCAGGACTTATATTTCAATTATTCTTTATCAAAGGCGGCAACGACTTCTTTCTTGACGCTTATTCCTAAGATTTCCATCCCTTAACTTTTGATGAATCATATACCAATGTGTTTGGCTAGTTCTTTACAAATTTTTTTGTCTAAGGTGCTGGCCAATAGGGTGAAAAATTCACTGGAAGCCTTATTTTGAAGGAGCAGTCTGCTTTTGTCGAGGGCAAAAGCATGCTCGATGGGATTGTAGTGATTAACAAAATCTTGGATTTAGCGAAGCATTATGAGAAAGAGTGTTTTATGTTGAAGGCAGACTTTGAGAGAGAGAGCTTATGATTGCATTAGCTGGGCTTTCCTTAGATTCTTATTGCGTAAGCTGAAGTTTGGTCTGCATTGGTTGAAGTGGATGGATGCGCTTGTGTTCAATGGTTCTATATTAGTTCTAGTCAATGGTAGTGCCACAATGGATTTTTGTGTTAGCAAAGTTTTAAGACAAGGAGACCCTTTGTCTCCCTTCTTGTTCATTTTGGTGATGGAAGGTTTGAATGGCCTTATCAAGAAGGCTGAGAAATTATCTTTGTTTAAAGGTTTCGAGGTAACAATAGGAGTCTCGCATAATGTTGTCTAATTTTGCAACGATACGGTGTTTGTAAGATAAGGGAGTTGGAAAAATCATTGGAGTGTGAAGGCAATCCTAAGAGGTTTTGAACTAGTTTCCGGGCTCAAAGTTGATATCTTCAAGAGTAAAATCCATGGTGTAAATCTTAAGAGACATTTCATCGAGGTTGTTGATGTTTTCTTGCACTGCGAGGTGAGCTCACTCCCTTTCAAATTCTTAGGAATTTTGTTTGGGGATAGCCCGCATAAGAGAAGTATGTGGTATTAGTTGATTGAAGTGTTTAGGAATAGGTTTTCGGTTTAGAAAGGTAAAAATCTGTCTATAGGGGGAGAATTATGTCGATTAACTCAGTGTTAAATGCAATTCCTACATTCATGTTCTCTTTTTATAAGGCTCCGACGATTGTAATTAAGGAGATTTCCGAAATTCAAGATAATTTTCTCTAGGTGGTTTTTCGGATAAAAGAAACGTTCAATGCATAAGTTGGAAGAATGTGTGTTTACCAAAAAATAGTGGAGGATTAGGGGTTAAGAATTTAGTTACTTTCAACAACACACTCTTGCAAAAATGGAAGTGAGGAAAAATTTCTAATTACGAAGCTCTTTGGAGGGGTATTCTCGAGTACAGGTTTGCCTATCGATCCCAGAATCTTGGGGATGAAGTCCTTTGTAATGACGGTATTTTTGGAAGAAATTCTGACTCTATTTGGTGGTGCGACTTGTTGTCGAGTGGTTTTGATAAACTAAACTCGATTGATTTGTTTTCTTGTTCTATTACTTGTTCATTGGGTCATGGAAGAGCTGTGTCGTTTTGGCATGGGTGTTGGCTTGGTAATTGTCCACGTAAGGATGCCTTTCCATCTGTCTTTCAGTCCTTTCCTGATAAAACAACTTGTGTTGCTGAGTCGGGTTTCAGGTGCGATACTGGCTGGATTTAGAAATTTTGTTTACCTGTCATATAACCTGGTTCAGTGGAGTGCATGGAGATGGAAAAGCTTACTCAATTACTTAACGAAGTTGTGCAAGATGTATTCAAGGAGGATAGGTTAGCTTGGTCATTAGGAGATGATTTTGTCTTTCTGTTTCCTCTTGCTACGACTTACTGTTGTAGGCTGAGACCGTTTTTGAGCTAGACACTGTCATGGCAGCGAGATTGAAGAGTGCGTGGAGTTCAAAAATTCCATCCAAAATTCAGGTATTTTTGTGGAGGCTATTTTGGGATAGGCTTACAACTAGAGATCAATTGGCTAAGAGAGGTATAATTTGCAAGGATACGAGCTTGTTTTGCGTCTGCTGCGGGCATTTGGCTGGAACTTCTTTCCATCTGTTCATGGAGTTCCCATTTACGCTGAATGTTTGGAATGGTGTGGAGTCTTAGACTGCTATCTCTTTTGTAGAAATAGCCATCTTTTTAGAGAAGAGCCTCTTAGTGTTTTAGACGTGGTTAATAGTATTAAGTTCTTAACTTGGAGGTGGTTGTGCTCTCTAGCTTTTATAGCTCGTCCTTGCACCTATTATGGGTCGTTCGTGTCTCCACTCAATTGTATCATCCAAAAATAATTTTTGTTTTTGTAAGGGTTGGAGTACCCTCTTGTACTCCGGCGTATTAATTCCATTACCTTTTAAAAAAACATTAGTTTGTTGTATAAATATTTATTTACGTGAGAGAAAATTTAGTTTGTTTTATTCCATTTAATTCATCGGATTTTACACTTGGAGAAAAAAAAACATGAAATGAAACCAGGGATTTTATCTGACATATATAATATTAATGCATAAAATAAGCAATGCAAATGAAACTTTGATTGCATATACTCAATTTATGACTGTGCATATAAAGTTACAACAAAAAAAATGTTCACTAGTACTTTTTTACAAATCTCTCATTAGAAGCAAAATTGTGCACCTCTACATGATATACAATCTAATTATTTTTTGTCTTTTAAATGCATTGAAATTTATTGCATAAGTAAGGATGCTTTAGAATTCTCATTTGTGAGAAGATATACCCTCATCTTCATTACTTTCTCCTCATTATTCTCATTACTCTCATAATTATATTGTAAATTTGACTGCTACCAATCATGTAAAAAATTATTAGCTTCATTATTGCATAACATATCTCTTGTATCGTTGTACTAGTATATATTGATCATGAAATGAGTGAGAAAGGAAAGCAATAATATTCTTACATTTTATCAGAAGAAACAAGATATTAATCTTAAACAAAACATAATTGCACCTCTCTTTCCTTTTCGAAATGTTCGAAAAATAAAATTTTCACCTTTTCTTTGTTGTAACAAATGTTAAACATTTCATCACCATCACTCTAGATATGGAAACTAATCACTATTTTTCATGGGCCGAACTATTCAAAATCAATTACACAACTTACCAGGTCAATGATCATATCATTCCAACACAATTAGAAAAAAAACATTCAGACAAAAAACACCTACAATTGCAAGTTACCTAAAAGGATCCGATACTAAAAAATAAAAATATACCAAGAGTAGCAAAGAACTACGACCACACCATGACGCGATCATTCTCCAAATGGATTTATGGAACAATTGCAGCTGACCTTCTGCATCATCCTTCAACCTAATTCAACTGCACAATAAGCGTGGGAGTTATTGGAAAACAATTTCCAAAATAACAAAGCTTATCATGTCGTCCATCTGAAAAACCAATTCACACGGTCCATATGGATGACTATCTCAACATCTCAACGTACAACAAAAACTTAAGATGTTTACTGATCAACTAACATGACAAACGTCAGTTCACATGTTTCGAACCAAAGGTTATTTCTACGATTATTTATAGGTCTAGATGAGAACTATGATAGTGTTTGAAATTATGTTCTCCCAGGGACATATGTAGGACATGACGTTAGAGAAAATGGTCCAATAAGTTAAACCAGGTTATACACATAAATGGACAATAATATAGGGTTAATGTAAAAGCAATAAATAACACAAGAGATTAGTAACTCAGTTCAATAAAACTACACTTACGTATGGGGGGAACTCTACCCAAGAAAGGAAATTTACTACTTCAAATTAGAATAATTAGTCTTATAAGAACCTTTAACCCCTATAAAGTTCAATGCCTCTCCCTAATCCTAGTGACTTTCTTGTTAGGTCCCCCCTAAATATGAGAACCCACTCAATTTTTTATATCACTAAACCCAAGTGATCAATGATGGGCTAAAGACGTGTCTACTTATGCGTCTAGCGGTATCTTACTGCAAGTGCACAGCCTATCGAAGTAATATTTAAGATTATCGATCCACAGGGATTCTATTGTTACTTAGTGCTAGATGACTTTCTAGTTTAGCTAAGGCGAATGGTTGTCATGATTGTTGTTGGTTTTAAGACTATTAAAGGCGGAATTAAATTTAAGTTTTTAATAAAGTAATACTAAGGCGGTCGGTATGTAATTATACTAACTTAGGTGGGTCAATCTAACCTAGGCTTATAAAGGTGTTCACTTAATCTATTCGGTAGAGATTACTAGTTTAAATACCCTCAACTCACACTCTCGTGGTCTTGTATCAGATCTTATCCCTAAAGCCCTATGCCTGCTCTCGCTAGCCCATAAGTGTTTAGAGGTAATTTTTGGAAACTTAGTAATTCTAATTTATCTTAAAGCGCTCTTGCTGTGTTTAATTTAAATGCCTAACTTTAGCTATCTGGTTAAAATCTCACACTCTCGTGGTCTTGACCCAACCTAATACCCTTTTCTTACTCTCGTAACGAAAAGGTCTATTTCAATTAAAAAGTATCAGCCAGAATGTTAAGTGATTAATTATTTTAAGCCTATGGTTATATTTTACCGGTTAAGTTCGTTATAACTACATACCTCCCTAAGGTGTTTAGCTACTCATCGAGGTTGAATCAGACAGAGAATTAAATAATAACTTACTCATGGCAGAAAAATAAATAGACATTATAATTAAATTAAATTACAATAAATTGAAAAACCTGATTAACAAATAATTGAGCAGACTCCTTCTTCCACAGACCGGAAAGCTCGGAGTAGGCGGAAATTAAAAATGAACGAATGCTGAAGGTTGGAAACAAATAAATGTATAACAATTCCCTAATGTTGGAAATTGTTATACGGTTGGTTTGGATACAAATAAAACGAGACAGAAAATAAAATAATGCTGGAATGGAAATGCTGGTTCGTAAGGTAATTCGGCAGAGCTTCCGCAGGAATTTTGGATAATGAAGTCTCTCCCTGAGTTCACAGAGCTTGTACTATTTATAGAGTCTTTATTGGGCTGGATTCTTGGTCCCTTGTTGCATGGGCCTTGCTGAAGTTGTTGAGGAAATGCTGGAACGTGGCAACAAAAATGGGAGAAGTCGTCTTCACGTGCTGCCTTGAGGAGAAATAAGAGGAGAAGTGGTCTTCACTGGTGCCTTGACGTAGTCTGAGTCAAAACCAAGTTTTAACCTTGTCACGAGCGTGACAAGGTCTTCACGTTCGTAATTTGAGGATTTTAAGTGTCACGGTCGTGACTGCTTCCTTACGGTCGTGATGGCCCAATTTGGGGTGTCACGGTCGTGACACCCTTGTAACGACCGTGGCTGCAACAAATTATGCAGTCTTTTTGCAGGCTTCGCCTTTCTTCATCTCCTTGTGGTCTCTTTTGTTCCTTTTCTCTTAATTCATGATTCGGCTTCACATAACGATGTACCTGCAAAATAGTAAGAAAAACTCGAGAAATCGAGTGTTAAAACGGTGAATGCGCGATAAAACGTCAATGAAATCTAGCGATATAATCGATGCGTTTTCTCGTTATCAAACTTCCCCAAACTTAAACCTTTGCTTGTCCTCAAGCAAATAGTCGGTTGAAAATCGGCGAACAAGATTTTATTCACGCATACTCATAACAAACCGTACGGTGGATCATTTTGTCGGATAGTCCGGTACTTTGATAGAACACTACCGATACACTAATGACATAAGCAACAAGCTATGTCGTCGACTTCCCGTCAAACGAAACAATCGGCAATCACATTACGATTTCACCTAGAGTTTTCCGATCTTATTTCGCCCGGTTTCGTTCTAGCGCAGTCACATTAAGCCCTTTGCCTTAGCACGCACGTAGTGGAGTAGCCGGTTAGCGATTTTGATCCTTTTTGAGCACGGGGTCTGGTACACGAGTGTGGTAACCCTTCATGTTTTATCCGATTCGGAGGTTGTGGGGGATCGAGCCGTAGCACGCCCTACCGAGTTCAGAACCAGTACCTCTGAACCAACTCGCAACGGATTCCTTCTCATATTTCTCGTTTCTTATATGCGACCGTGTACTTTGGTGCAATTTCTTTTCATTTTGCATCGAGATACGAAGGATCATTATTGATTAGGCATCAAACGCTTATATCCATCGGCTCCCCACGTGGTTTGTGTTCAGACGGTGCTGACTGCTAGTATAAACTACTGGGGGTTACTTTTGAACTGAAACTAAAGGTGCACTCGCAATGGTGATCGGGATGGAATTTCTTAAGCAGGGAGTCAAAGATGTCAAGATTGTATTGGTCTTGTTTAATCGTTCCCGGCTTCGTAGTTACGAACCATTCGGTGGTAAGTCGGGTAATGCGAGTAATTAAAGATTTTTCTGGTATAGCTTAATAATCGGGGAAAGCTCGAAATTAAAGAAAATAGCGCACAGATTTGCTCATTTCATTAATTTGTTAAAAGAAATACAACGGAATTGAAAGTACAACGAAATGAAAAAGTGCTGAAATGAAAGGTACCTCTCCCACACTATATCAGACAGTGTCCTCAATGTTGTGATATAAATGCGGTACAAATACAGTACAAGACTTAAAACGAAAAACAAACAGAAAAGTAAACTACGGCTGCTGAGGACCGCGGGCTCGGCCTCTGGTGCGAGAGCGGCGTCTGGAGGGAGTCGCGTCAGGATCAGATCCGGTGCCGGAGGTAGCAGTAATGCTGATGCGGAGCGCTTCTAGCTCGCTGAAAAGTTCTCCAAACCGCTCATTAGTGGCCTCCTGGTTTGCAGCAATAGTGCCGAGTAAAGCATCATACTGCGCCTTCTGTCGTCGCTCCAGTGCGGCGTTCATCTGGTTCTGCTGATGAATCGCAAGGAGGACTTCCTCAAGTGTAACTGCGGGAGCAGGGGGCTGTCGGGTGGATGTCTCTGGGATATCCTGGACAGGCTCAGCTGTGTCCATAGCGTCCTGCATCTCATCCACTGGAGCGTCAGCCTGATCATCATGAACCGGGACGTGATCGGCAGCAGCAGGTAAAACAAAGAGCCAGTTGGCTCGGTTGGATGGGTCGATGCGGGTGCGGGACGGCAGAGTGATGTGGTGGAAAATGGTGCCATTGACAACAGGGCTATACCTGCCATCCTCTCGCTGCGCGATCAGGTGGGCGGACCTGAAGTAGCTCTTGGTCAGGAATTCGGCGGCTAGGTGAGGCTGATTAACGAGCGCGTCACCAAGCCCCAACTGAATGGCGAGGGCGGTGACAATGCCGCCTATGAAGAACGGGGAGGAACCTCGCTGTGCAATGGCCTGGATGTGATGAAGCATGAAAGGGGCAGCGTTGATCGGCTCGTCATGAAGAGCGCAGTATAAGAACAGAAGCTCCTTGGAGTTGAGCTTGTGGTTGCTTTCTCTGGCGAAGATTGTGTTACAGATGACCCGGTGAAAATAGCGGATCGCCGGGTTGTGGATGTGTGTGGCGTTGAGGCTCTGGAAGGTGGATGCACGGGTGTTGGTAAGGTCGTGCCATAGAGTGAATGCTTGTTCACTAAAATTATCGGGCACGCGACGGTGGGCTTCAGTGCCGCGATCGAAACCTAACAGCTCGGCTATCCTGGTTTGCGGGAGATTGAACTCTTGGCCGTGCAATCTGAATGTTACGATGCCGGTAAGCTGACTCTGGGAACCGGGAGGGGTGATGTAACTGTAAGAGCTTAGGAACTCCAGCGTCAGAAGTTCGAAGGTAGGCTGAGGTTGACGACAGAGGTCCCACAGACCGACCTTTTGCAGTAGGCTTTGAACGCTGGCCAACATTCCGAGTTCTCGCAGACAGTTAGTGGCAATGTAGCGGGTAGGTTGCAGACCGCGGTTTTGGAAGCGGATGAAACGGTCTCTCTGGGTTACTCCAGCTTCGCCTTCTCTAAAAATGATGGAATCCATAACATGCAAGAGTGAAGAGTGAGGGAGGAAGGATTTTGTGAGGTTTTGTGAGAAAAATGGTAGAATGAGGGAGATAGAGGTTCGGGTTAAATACGGGAGAGTTTTAATGAAATGGTTGATGATAATGGGGGGTTAATGGGGGTAGTGGAGAGGTTACGGCGGTTGTGGAATGAATGGGTAGTGTTTTGGGTAGGTTATGGATGGAGAAGAAGAGGGGACACAATGAGAAACAGTTCTGTTTCTCACAGTTCCTGTAATAGAGGTCGTCACGGTCGTGACAGGGGCGTGACGGTCGTGACACGCTAAATGGGCACGTCACGATCGTAAGTTAGGTGTGACGACCGTGAGGCATGCTTTGCTGAATAATTCCCAGAAAGAAGCATGTTTCTCACGTGATTCATAAATCAATAATAATTTATTTTATTTAGTAACACTTATATTAAATACACACCATATTGTATATCATTTGCAGCACAGTAGTATACGAACTTGCATGAAAGATTGTATACGTGATATAATGCAGGTATGACAGTATATAGAAAAAATATGTAAGTTGCTAAAAATGGAGAAATAATTGAAATTAAAGGTGCATTGCATAAAGTAAAAAATGAAATTACAGAAATGGAAATTATGTTATGAAATTGTTGCGAAAGATAAATTTAACTAGAAACGAAAATAATGAGAAAAAATAATGAGAAAAATTAAACTAAATCACTTATAGCCGTTTCAAAGGCGTTTCTTCAGGTCTTCGATGGCGGAGTCCAAATGATAGAATTGTTCGCAGGCCATGTCAGTCAATCCTATAATGTCCAATCGCATGCTCTTAATGTCTTCTTTGAATAGATTAATGTCAGTTTGGTAGGCATTGAGAGTGTGCATGATGTTTTGTAAGTTGTTAGCATAATCTCCTTGATTCGCTCCAGGGGTTTCATGAACTTTGTCAGTTGGGTCAATGTCATGGTATCCAGGAGGTGCCTCAGGGTCAGTTTCAACAGCGGTCATTATATCATCTGTTATCCTGTGAGACTGAGGTGTTTCAGGAGTAGCTGGATAATCAGGTGGGTTTAACTCATAAAGCCAGTTATCCTTGTTGTGAACACTTACTCTAGCATGATTGGGCAATGTGAACAGGGTTACTACTTCGTTTCGGATTAGGTACTCAAAAGGTGGGCGTCCTAAATTCCTTATGATATGTCTATTGAAGCAGAATTTAAGATTCATAGGGCGGATTGTTCCTAGACGGTTGCACCTGTCCAGTTGGTACCTAAGTCCTAAGGCATCAGCAATCATGGTTACAAGACCTCCTACTAATATAGGTAATTCAGGTTCTTCTTGGATGCGGGTGAAGGTTTGCATCATGAAAGGTACACCATTAACAGACTGTCCATTAGTGAAACATGACATAATAAATACTTCATCTTTAGAAACTCCGGTAATGTTTTCTTCTTTTCCAAAGAAGGTGTGGGCAAGGAATTTGTGGAAGTAACGGAGAGCAGGATTATGGATCTCATCATTATTCATGTCATTTGGTTCAGGGTGGTAGTTTCCGGTTAGAGATCCCCAAAAGAAGTCTAGCTCCACATCCATCAATTCTACCTGTGTGGTAGTGAAAGCGAATGGTCCACTAGGGAATCCTAACAAGTCAGCTAGTTCTTTATGGTTAAAGTCGTATTCTATCCCAAATAGGCGGAAACTAATAAATCCTTTCCTAAATCCAAAACCGCGCTCGGGTAGGTAAAGTAAAGAGCTAAGGAACTCAAGGGTAAGCTCGCGGTAAGTCGCAAACTTATGTTGGATCAATGCATTCTCCCATCCGAGTCGGTTGAACAAGTACATGACACTATCATGTATACCTAAGGTTTCCATAGTCCTATCATCTGGGTACAGGGTCAAATCCATCTGCCTCTGTGATAACTCTTCGAACTTCATTCTTTGGTTCCTACCTCTAAATTTGGTTTCCATATAGTTAATTGGTTGGTTAGCCATGGTCAGTGAAAATACGGGGGAAACAAATCAGTGGAAAAGACTTTAGAAAATCTGTAAAAAGTGATTTAAGATAAAAATAAGAAAATGGAATGCATAATGTAATGGCGATAATGGTAATGTAAAATAAAACTGACAAAACAAAACAAAACAAATAGTAAAAACGATAAATAACAATGTGCTAAAAGAAAAGAATAGTTAAAATAAGTAAATAAGTAAATGGGTTGCCTCCCACTAAGCGCTGTTTTTATTGTCAAAAGCCTGACGTAATGCTTTGGTTTAGATTAATCAGGGGAATTAGTGGACAATTCTAAAAGCTTTAGATTATTCGCATAACCTCTATTTTCAACTTTATGATAGTGTTTTAGACGTTGTCCGTTTACTATGAATGGTTCACTATCCTTACCCTTAATTTCTATTGCTCCACTTGGGAATACTTTAGTTATATCAAAGGGTCCTGACCATCTAGACTTTAATTTTCCAGGAAAGAGCCTAAGTCTTGAATTAAAGAGGAGTACAACGTCTCCCACACTGAATTCTTTCCTAGATAGGCGTTTATCATGCCATCGCTTAGTTCTTTCCTTATATATCTTAGCATTTTCATATGCATCTAACCTTAATTCTTCTAATTCGTTAATGTCTAGGATTCGCTTTTCTCCTGCAGCATTATAGTTTATATTGAGAGTTCTGATCGCCCAATAAGCTTTGTGTTCTAGTTCTACTGGGAGGTGACAAGATTTTCCATAAACTAGTTTGAAAGGTGTAGTACCTATGGGTGTCTTGTAAGCGGTCCTATAAGCCCATAGAGCTTCATTAAGTTTAGATGACCAATCTTTCCGAGATATGGCGACAGTCTTTTCTAAGATTTGTTTAATCTCTCTGTTTGAGACTTCGACCTGTCCACTTGTTTGTGGGTGATATGGTGTAGCCACACGGTGTCTCACTCCATACTTAGATAGTAACTTGTCAAAGATTTTTGAAATGAAGTGCGAGCCACCGTCACTTATGACGAGTCGATGCACACCAAATATGGGAAAGATTATATTTTTGAAAAGCTTTATTACTACTCGTGTATCGTTTGTAGGAGAAGCTATGGCTTCAATCCATTTCGAGACATAATCAACAGCTACGAGTATGTAATTATTACCGAAAGATGATGGGAATGGTCCCATGAAATCTATTCCCCAGACGTCGAAGATTTCTACTTCTAAAATTCCCTTTTGGGGCATCTCATCTCTTCTTGAAATATTGCCAGTGCGTTGACACCGATCGCAATTTATAACAGCGATGTGGACATCCTTCCATAGATTAGGCCAGTATAAGCCGGCTTGCAAGATTTTTGCACAAGTCTTGGAAGTGCTTGCATGTCCACCATAAGGAGATGAATGACATTGAGCAATGACATCTTCTATTTCTTCTTCGGGAATACATCGGCGAAAGATTCCATCTGGTCCTCTTTTGAACAATAATGGTTCATCCCAATAGTAATGTTTCAGGTTATGAAAGAATTTCTTTTTCTGCTGATAGGTTGGATCGGGTGGAAGAGCTCCTGCGGCTAGGTAGTTGACAATGTCAGCGTACCATGGCAGTCCTACAGTTGTCTGTAATGTTTCCACGGGTTCTGGTTCATTTATATCTAACTGAGCTAGGTCGCTTCCTATTTGTGCTATCAGCTGTTCATACGGAAAATCATCGTTAATCGGCACTTGTTCGGGTTTAATACATTCTATTCTAGATAAATGGTCCGCTACGACGTTTTCAGTACCTTTTTTATCTTTTATTTCTAGATCAAACTCTTGTAGGAGTAAAATCCATCTTAAGAGTCTTGGTTTAGCATCTTTCTTAGTTAATAGATATCGGATAACAGCATGGTCTGTGTAAATGATTATTTTCGCTCCAACTAGGTAAGAGCGGAATTTGTCAAGCGCAAAGACAACTGCTAGCAATTCTTTTTCTGTGGTAGCGTAGTTCATCTGGGCAGAATCCAAGGTTCTACTGGCATAGTAAATCGCATGGAGTTTCTTTTCCTTTCTCTGGCCCAGGACTGCGCCTACAGCATAGTCACTCGCATCGCACATGATTTCAAAAGGTAATCTCCAGTCAGGGGGTTGCATGATTGGTGCGGTGATGAGGGCTGTTTTTAGAGTTTCAAATGATTTAAGACAATCTTCATTGAATATGAACTCAGCGTCTTTCATTAATAAACCAGTGAGAGGTTTAGTGATTTTCGAGAAATCTTTGATGAATCGTCGGTAAAAACCGGCGTGTCCTAAAAAGCTTCGTATTTCTCGAACGGTTTTAGGGGGTTGAAGGTCTTTTATTACTTCAATCTTAGCTTTATCAACTTCAATTCCCTTGTCGGATATTACATGACCTAATACTATTCCTTCGCTGACCATAAAATGACATTTCTCCCAGTTAAGCACGAGATTTACTTTTACACATCTTTCTAACACCATTTCTAAGTTCGATAAACATCCTTCAAAACTTTGCCCGCATACAGAGAAGTCGTCCATGAACACTTCCATGATGTTGTCTATAAAATCTGCGAAGATTGACATCATACATCGTTGAAAGGTTGCAGGAGCGTTGCACAATCCAAAGGGCATTCGCCTATAAGCGAACGTTCCATAAGGACATGTGAATGTAGTCTTCTCTTGATCATCAGGATGGATAGGGATTTGGAAAAATCCTGAGTAACCATCAAGGTAACAGAAGTAGGAATGCTTGGCTAATCGTTCTAACATTTGATCTATGAAAGGTAGTGGGAAATGATCTTTTCGAGTGGCTTTGTTTAGCTTACGATAATCTATGCACACTCTATATCCCGTCACTACTCTTTGTGATATCGATTCGCCTTGAGCGTTTTTCACGACAGTGATACCTCCTTTCTTTGGCACTACATGTATTGGACTAACCCATTCACTATCAGAGATTGGATATATTATCCCGACATCTAATAATTTCTTTACTTCTTCTTTTACTACAGTGCTAAGGGTTGGGTTAATTCTTCTTTGAGATTCTCTGGAGGTTCTGCAATCTTCTTCTAGCAGAATACGATGCATACAAATTGAAGGACATATTCCTTTGAGATCAGATATGTTATATCCTAATGCAGTTGGATATTTCTTCAAGACATCTAAAAGTTTCTTTGTTTCTATAGTTCCTAAACTGGAATTTACTATAACTGGTCTTTTACATTCAACGTCTAGGAATTCATACCTTAGGTTATTAGGTAAAGTTCTTAATCCTAATGTAGGTTTATCTTTACTTGGCATGGGATCCGGTGTAAGTGCTAAACTTTCGCTTAGACTATCATCCTGATACGGTTTTCGCCAATTATCATCTTCGAAAATCGGAGGGATTTGAATTTTCATTATTTCAGAATAAGTGGTCTCCTTCAGCTCCATTTCTCTTACACATTCGTCAATTACGTCCATTAGATAGCATGTATCCTCTATAGCTGGTGATTGTAAGAATTGTGTTAAAACAAATTCAACTTTCTCTTCACCTACTTCAAAGGTTAGCTTTCCTCTTTTTACGTCTATTATAGCTCCGGCGGTAGCTAAGAATGGTCTTCCTAGTATGATAGGTGTAGTGGAGTCTTCAGAGATGTCCATGATTATAAAATCAGTAGGAATGTAGAATTGTCCTATACGTACTAAGACGTTTTCTAGTATGCCTACAGGATATTTAACAGAGCGATCGGCTAGTTGAACAGACATTTTAGTTGGTCTTAGGTCTCCCATGTCTAGCCTTTTGCAAATCGTTAAGGGCATAACACTGATACTGGCTCCTAAATCGCATAGAGCTTTGTCAATGACAAATTTTCCTATTACACAGGGTATAGAGAAACTTCCTGGATCTTTTAGCTTAGGAGGCATGTTATTTTGAATTATGGCGCTACACTCGTGTTGCGGTGGAAATAGGATCACAAACTATTAATGAGTTTGAATCGCAATTCAATTCACAACCGCTCTTTGATTTATCCGAAGGAAAAGGTCAAAAGAGGGAAAACCTATTTTGCATCGTAAACACAATGCGGGGAAAGATCTAGGGTTCGGGGGTTGGTTAAATTTAGGGAAGGTATTAGCACCCTAAACTTCTGTAGTACTCTACAGGAACCTTTTGTTCAAATGTTTACTATTTGCTTTATTTATTTGCTTAAGATATATGTACATAAGGATTAAAAGTGGGAAAATAAACCTAAGGGGTTAATTCTAAGTTTACTCGGCAAGACATCGCATCTTGTGCCTACGTATCCTTACGGGAGTGGAATCAGAGTAATCGTAGTTCCCCTCAATAGGGAGGTTAGAAACTTCTTGACTGTGGTCAAGGTCTCAAGGGGAATAAACGCATCTTAAGGACACGCTTACGTGGAGTGTAGAAACTCCAAATCTCTACGTTGAAATGTTGAGTGGTAATTAGGGTTAAATTAGGGATTCCACGGCGAGAAACCCTAAAATGAGCACGGCGGCTCTTTGACCTAATGCTAGGGGTAAAATTGTAATTTTGCCTGCGGCGAGGCATTTGTGAAAATTAGGGTTTGTGAGGTTGTAAGGGTTTGAAGTTGAGGACTATTGACACGGCGGTCAAACGGCTAGACCTAATTCCTTCAGAGGAGTGAAATTAATTATAAAGATGCGATGAAATTAAATATACATACAACGGCAGAAAATAAAGTGCGGAAAGATAAATGCGACAATTGTCTCGCACAATTACATCCCATAAGCAGTTACAATTATAATAGCTAAATATAAAACCGAAAATAAGTTTCAAATTGAACATAATAGCTGCAAGAAACAAAACAAACAAAAATGTCAGTATGTGGAGTTAGACGAAAACGAAATCAAAATTGAACGAGAAACAAACCGTATGAATTTTGGAGGACTTTTATGGTCTTTTTAACCAAGGATTTAAAAGAGAGATTAATTTTAATTAAAAGAGTTTTGAGTTTTAAAAAAAATTTATTAATAAAAAAGTGAAAGTTTGGTTAATTATTCTAAAAAAGGAGTTTTAGTGATAATATTTTGAAAAAAAGATTTAATCATTAAAAAAACAATTGGTTTAATTTAAAAAATCTTAATGTTAGTTAAAAACACGTTTTACTTTAAAGTTATAAAAAAGTTTTATTATTTGAAAAAACATTTGATTATTTTATTTAAAAAGAGTTTTAATTAATTTGAAAAAGGTTTTTGATTATAAAAAAGAAAGGGTCTTCTTGATTTTTTTTAAAAAAAGATAAACAAAATAAAATAACAAATGGAAAAACAATAAATAATAAAAAAAAAAAAAAAAAAAGAGGGTTGGGCCGGTCATCACTCTTCTTCTCTCTGCTCTCTGAGTTTGCGTGTGTTCCTCTCCTTCTTGTTTGCCTCTCACGGATGTTATCTTCTTCTTCTTTTGCATGGCCGCCGATTTGTCTTCTTCATCTCTTTTTCCTGAAAAACATGAAAAGCAACACAAAAATTGTAATTATATTTTTTGATCCTTACGGAATGATGATGGCCGATGATGCTTTGTCCTGAGGCTAGAGGATTTTTGACGGGGTTTGCTTGGATTTTACGAAAAAGTTCTCTCCTTCTTGCTATGATTTTCGTCCCTTTTATACTTGATTTTTAAATCTTTTTTTAATCTCAGATTTAATTTGAATATCTCAATCTTTTTCAATCTCGGATTTGATTTGAGTAGATTTTTATGATGATTTCAGATTTGATTTGATGGTGATGCTGATTTTCTTATGATGATGATATGATATGATTGATTTGATCTGGAATTCATTAAGATTGGATTAGATTAAAAAAGTGTTGAGATTTAAATTTAAAAAGTTAGCAAAGAAGATTAGAGTTTCAAGTTAAATAAAAAATTAGAGTTTTTAAAAAAAAAAAATGAGTTAGAGTAAAAAAAAAAAAAAATAAAAAAAAAAAATAAAAAAAAAATATTTGAATGTGGGTTTTAAAAAATGTTAGAATTATTTTAAAAACTGTTAGAATTTAATTTTAAAAGGAATTTAAAATTTAAAAAAAAAAGGCGTTAGAATTTAATTTTAAAAAGAATTTAGAATTTTAATTTGAAAAATAAAGGTGTCAAAAAAAAGATTTAGATTTAATTTTAAAAAAAAGGTTAGAAAAAAAAAATTAATTTTAAAAAGAAGCTAGAGAAAAAAAGATTTAATTTTTAAAAAAGAAGTTAGAGAAAAAAGATTTAATTTTTTAAAAAGAGAAGTTAGAGAAAAAAAGATTTAATTTTTAAAAAGAGTTAGACAAAAAGATTTAATTTTAAAAAAGTAGTTAGAAAAAAGATTTAACTTTATAAAAGTTAGAAAAAAGATTTAATTTTAAAAAGAAGTTAGAAAAAAATATTTAACTTTAAAAAAGTTAGAAAAAAGATTTGATTTTTTTTAAAAAAATAGAAAAAAAGATTTAACTTTAAAAAAGTTAGAAAAAAGATTTAACTTTAAAAGGTAGAAAAAAAGGATTTAACTTTTAAAATAGTTAGAAAAAAAAGATTTAACTTTAAAGAGTTAGAAAAAAAGTTTTAATTTTAAAAAAGTTAGAAAAAGATTTAACTTTAAAGAGTTAGAAAAAAAGTTTTAATTTTAAAAGGTTAGAAAAAGATTTAACTTTAAAGAGTTAGAAAAAAAAGTTTTAATTTTAAAAAGTTAGAAAAAGATTTAACTTTAAAGAGGAGTTAGAAAAAAGATTTAAAAAAAAGTTAGAAAAAAGATTTAATTTTAAAAAGAAGTTAGATTTTTATTTTAAAAAAAATATTATAATTTGATTAAAAAAATGTGTTAGAAATTAATTTTAAAAAGGTTATAAAAAAAATTTACTCTTAAAGAAAAGAAAAAAAAAGTTAAATTTTAATCTAAATCCTAAAAGTTAGTAAGAAGAGCTTAAAATGATTTAAAAAAATAGAAAAAAAAAAAAAAAGTTAATAAAAAAACATTAGTAAAGTTATAAAAAAATTTAATTAAATTATTATTAGTTAAAAAAATAAGATTTAAAAAAAAGGTTAATTTATTAAGTTAATAAGAATTTAAAATAAAAAAAAAAAGAAAGGGTAAAATTTGGGGTATTACAGTTGCCCCTATTTAAATGGCTACACCGGACGATTTGAGTGACAGAGACTCGTGGAATCGTGGTGGAGAGATTTAAATATAGATAACCGAAAATTTTGCCCTTATATGCGACGATATGCAATGCTATGGACAAAACTGGAACGACTTAATGCAGATGATGCCATGACTATGATATGATGCGTATGCTGGAATAATGAATGCGAAAATGCTGACGAAACATGACGACACCGAGACAGACGCCACGAGAAGAAACACACTGGGGAAAATGACGCGCTGAGACACAGTACATCACTGGGGAATTCTAAAAATGATAGTCAACTGGTGCGAATGACCAATTGTCAATTTTAGAAAAGGAACGAGATCCTCGAATGGAGATGGTACCTATGAGACGGCCTCCACTGGGGAATCTAAAAGTAAAACTGGATCATGTACGATTGTAAGATCGATTACAGAATGCTGGAGCATTGAGCAAGGAATAACATCCAAGCTTCTGTAAACTACCCCTCGTGACATGATCAAACGGACTTTTCGGAACTCCGTAGCAAATATACAGGGTAAAGACCGACTGTATGCCAAAATAAATGGACTTTGATGGGAATTGCCCTGATAAGCTTCTCGAGGGAGAACTGTCACTTATCGTTGGAAGGGACTTATGTGCAAAAAATGGATAAGCACTCAAATAAAGAGGCTGCTGCTTATCTGATAAATAAATCTTCTCGCATTTAAGGTCGGCGCCTGGAATACGATTCTGATTCTTCTCTTACTGAAGGATAAATAAACTTCTTCATGCTTCAGAATCGTGCTCTCCTGAACATGAAAAGGGTAAACTGAACTTCCTCATACTTCAGGATCGTGCTCTCCTGAATATGAAACTGGATGACTGAATATACTCATATTTCAGAATCGTGCTCTCCTGAATATGAAACTGGATGACTGAATTTCTTCATATTTCAGAATCGTGCTCTCCTGAATATGATTTGGTTGTAAATGAATTTTTCCATACTTCAGAATCGTGCTTTCCTGAATATGAAACTGGGTAATCGAACTTCCTCATAACTCAGAATCGTGCTCTCCTGAATATGATTCGGCTCCTGAAATTTCTTCATTCTTCAGAATCGTGCTCTCCTGAATATGAAAAGGGTGAACTGAACTTCCTCATACTTCAGAATCGTGCTCTCCTGAATATGATTCCGCTCCTTCGGGTAAATGAAATTCTTCATACTTCAGAATCGTGCTCTCCTGAATATGAAAAGGGTGAACTGAACTTCCTCATACTTCAGAATCGTGCTCTCCTGAATATGATTCGGCTCCTGAAATTTCTTCATTCTTCAGAATCGTGCTCTCCTGAAAAACGGCCAACTGAACTTCCTCATAACTCAGAATCGTGCTCTCCTGAATATGATTCCGCTCCTTCTTTTACTAAAGGATAAATGAACTTCTTCATAACTCAGAATCGTGCTCTCCTGAATATGAAACTGCTCAAACCTCCCCGTAACTCAAGATCGTGCTCTCCTGAATACGATTTGGTTCAAACCTCAAGACGGCAGGTAAATGGAAGCCCAACTGCTCCATGGAGATGGCCATTTGCTGCGAGTCGTAACGAGGATATGATCGACTTCTTAGGTGAGAAATGTCGTGTGCTGATGCTGTAAGATGTAAAGTGTAAAGGGTTGTAACATGTAGGATCGTAAAGTGTTGTACTGATATATTTTCCAGGCGTGAGCTGGCGTGTATCTGTAAAGGATTGTAGTTGATTTTCTTGAAAGATAGTGCAAAATAAATGCACGTCCGGGTACAGTGATAAACTTCTCAAGCGAGATAGTCGCGCATCTGCCAATGTATGGTGAAAATTTTAGATGGTGCAAAATAAATGCACGTCCGGTTGGGCTTGACGACCGACAAGACTGAGATTCAATCTAGGATCGAGCTAGAAAGAAGACTGGTAATCAAGACTCCATCGAGGGAATGAACTCGAAGGGTAAATATCTTATCCTGGCGAGGAAAGATAGCTGAAGTAACCGTCATCCACGAGGATCGATCTCTGTGGGGAAACTGGAAACACCTATGTATTTTATGCTTAGGGCTGACAATCTATTTGGAGAGAATGGACAAACCCAGTTACTCGGCGGTAACAACCAATGATGGAGAGACACAATGAACCTGTGAATGCTAACGCATATGTTGATGCATATGTTAATGTGAATGTATGTTAATGTCTATGTATGTTAATGTTTATGTATGCAAGATGTTATGAAATGAGTATGTAATGAGTATGTAATGAATATGTAATGAATATGTGATGAATATGTAATGAATATGTAATGAAATAGGCATGTGATGCTTATGCCCTTGCGTATGCTGACGAAACTGACTAGAGACGGGACGAGAGATGAAATAAACATCTCGACGGAGGTACCCTGTGTTCTCTGCAACCAATACGTCAATCATGGGTAAGAAAGATCAATGGCAGAACCAAGTCTGGTTTTAAAGTTCTGAATTCTCTGGGGGAGAAAGTAATCTGCTTGGGTGCACAGTATCACGTCTTCTCATGGGGAGAAGAAAACCTGAGGGACACTTTCGAGTTAACCAAGAAAAAGTTGTCAGCTTATAGTCTCTCTGGGGACTATGATGAGGCAATAGTTTAGGAGTCTGTTGCAACACTGAGGCTTACTGGGGTATGAAGGCCGCTGTGAGTAAAATCCATCGGGTGCATGAAAAAATTGTGAAATCCCATGGTTTTGATCTTGCAGGACCTTATAGTAGCCGCCATTTGTTTCTTCAAAAACATGGTGCCCCAGGATACTTGCGTTGCGAGGTAGGGTCATCTCAAGAGGATTTTATAGAGAACACCGAGTCCGGTTGCCCCATTGTTCTCAAACTCTTTGAGAGATTTGTCAGGTCTCGACGTAACTGGCACAAATTAATCGTGTTACGACGAAATGTTTGGGAAATAGCTCTTAAGAATGTCAGACTCGCGTTGGTAAGCGAATTGGGAAACTGCCTGCCCCTGTTCAGCAGGATCTTCAAGTTCCACGGGTTATGTTCATATGTAAATCTCTAAGATATCAAGCAAAGTTGTCATGCCTGAAATGCCTATCCTGAGCTTGTCAATGTACACATATATTTGTCTTGAATTTTTGTTTTGAAAAAAGATATCGCGATAACTTGTGACCGAAATCACTAGTCAGGATATAAGTTTTAATTATAATGCCATCATGAATTTTTTTCTGAGCATAGCTCGTAGGAGTCAGGAAACGTGATCTTGTCAAGTATGCTTTCAACCGAAGTCCTACTTCAATTAGGTCTTTTAAAGGTTGTATCGTGGCTCAGTTCACGGTTTAAGAAACAAAAGGATAAAGGCTCAAAGTTATATTTGTACCCACCCATTCTTCGTGATGTTCTCCAATCCTAATTCAGTTAACCGGATACGAACGCTCATATCTCAAGCGGATTTGCTATGGTCGAGAACTTATCAAGGCTTTGGACATGGCAGTCGCTCACCTATTACACGATCTTGTTCTTTACTAGGGACTATTTATTGTACCCTCTTGTTTTGCTTTTATTCCCTAACTTTTGCCTGGACAACGTCTTTTGATCTGACTTTGGAGTCCAGCGGGATGCCCCAGTTTTGCCTAAGTCTCCTTCATAGGTTTTGACTTAGCGGGCTTTTATTTTTTTGAATATTCTTTTATGCACAAGTCGTGTAAATCTTTTGAAAGGCTCGTGACTGCCCCACTCCTGAGGTAACCGAGGGATAGTCATTGTATTGGACTTCTTAAGATGCTAAGGATAAATTCTCGAAGGTTTGCTCTTCCTTTTTAAGAGTCTAAACGCTCGATCGGTTTAACTGAAACCTACCCTGCCCCAGGTTAGGATGAAGGTTCTTAAAAAGAAAGAAAAACTCCTACTTCAAGGTTCAAAGGGTTGACTAGGGATTAACATCCTTATATCTCCAGTGTTTGGGATTTGAAACAATGCCTTACATCATCAGCGGGTTTCAATCGAAAGCATACGACAAGAAATCTGACGTTTTGGGTTCGTCATCCTCCCCCCAATTCTCCATCAGAACAAGAGATCGGGTAAAGTTGGCATTATAATTTATGAAAACGTTTTTGAATGAGTGAAACGAATGGATTTATTCAAGACAAACATATGCGTTGCATTAATTAATCAAAGATAAACAAGTTCGTGCATGCTAAATATGATTAATCGAAGAGAAATACATATAAATAAACAAATGAACTGTCGGAAAAATCCTTCTAAATGTTTATGAAATCTTGCATTCAAGAGTAACAGTTTCCTTTGGCGGAGCCTCAATGGAAAGGACGTCTGGTTCATGATCACTGTGAGTCGTCATGGCTTACCCCAGTTATGCTGGTCACATCTTCAACAGTTTTCAGTCGTTGCTTCAAAATAAATTTCCCAGATCCTTTGTTGATCCCGGTCATATCACCTTGAGGGTTACTGAAATGAAGCGGGCTAGGCCTTTGAATAATGACTGGATTCGGCTGATAGGCGTAGCATGCTTTGCAGAATTTGCACTTGACGAGTGAGGAACCCCGAAAGGAGTCTCGATCTTCAGCTGAGCATCGCCAAAAGACAACTTCTTCGTTTCTAGCAAATTTCTGACAACTTTCTTAAGAGCATAGCAATTCTCTAGATCATGGCCGGGCGCACCCTCATGAAATAAACAATGAGCGGTAGCGTTGTAACTTGCAGGTAACGGATTAGACGGAGGACCCAAAGCACGGGTGGTAATCAGACCTTGTCGTACCAAATGGGGGTATAACTCAGTGAAAGTCATTGGAATCGGAGGACAAGGCTTATACTGGCTCTTACGGGGATAAGGAACCTGACCCTGTGATTGCTGGTGAACAGGAGCGTTGGGCACTCGTTGACTGTTGACAGGAACTTGCACAGGCGAATAACCGGAAGGTTGTTGATAAACTGGTGCCTGATATACCGGAGCTGATTGTACAGGCTGGCGTGCAGGAAACTGCTGATCGAAAGGAGGTGCAACAGTAGCTACATAGGGTTGTTGAACATATAGAAACGGATAACCTTGAACATAACTCTGCTGATATTGTAAAGGTTGAGGAGTAGCCTTTTTGCGGTTCCTCGAACGTGTAGGTCCTTTACCAGGGTCGGAGTTAGGAGTTTTGCACTTTGGAGGGGTAGCTCGTTGAACTGGTTGAGCGCTAGGAGGCACCAAACCGGATTGAAGGTCGTGAGGAGGTACATTCTCGACAGTAACAGCTGGTTGAGGTTCCACAACGGTATTAGTCTTAGAATCAACAGTAGACTGAGCATCCACCTTCACACTAAGAGCTCGTAGCATTTCCAAAATCTGCCCTACACTTCCTCGAAGATCTTCGAGTTCATGGCTGACACGGTTGATCTCTTGGTTTTGATCTTCCATCCTTTTGAAGGGTCGTATTGATGCAGAGAACTCAGGGTGACAAAACTGGAAGGTGAGAGAACCGAGTGTGAGAAATCGGGAGACACATGCAATGCAAGAAAGTAAATGATGCTAAAATGTGGATGAAGATTTCATGGGATTCAATCATTGACGAATGTCGTGAGGTACCAAGGAAATCTTTTTCTTGTTTTTTCATTTTATATATTTTTTTTTATTTATGGTATCCCGCGATATCCATAAATGATGTTTGAACTCCATGAAATACAATGCGATGAGATGCTTTGTGGATGCAATGCATGAAAACACACAAAGTCCTAGGTTAAAGGCTTGCATGAGGTTCAAAGGCAAGTACCCTCCCCTGAAGTTAGATGGTTCATCCTGTCCTACAAAAGTAACCAGGTTCTAAGGGATCTCAATATCATTGATCTTTCACAAGGATGGTTGTTCAGAAGGCAACTTACTTGCCAACCAAAACCCTCCAAGTTTAAGATCTCAATGAGCGTAGTATCGAGTGTCAACCAACTTTAGTCTGCACCAAAGCCGGTTACCTCACTACTTTCTAAAGGCCAAGATGAGTTAACTAGGGTTCTAAAAGTCAGTTAGTGCGTTGACAACATATGGCAGCCTCAATATTATCCTCAACTTGACTTAAGGAATATAAGCACCAACCAAGAAGTCGCACTAACTATGGCCACCAGATCAACCGTATCGATATACGTCGTACAGTTTCCTTGGTCTATTGCCATTTACCTAAGGTACACTAGATCCGGGTTAGGACCTATCTCACAGCACGAGGAACAGTCCCACAATCAAAGCGCAAATATATACATGCAAATGAATAATAACACAGATAGTAATAAATATGAACAAGTTAGGGATAACCCTCAAAAGTTAGGAGACAGTCCCCAGTGAAGTCGCCATTTTCTGTTGCGGTGGAAATAGGATCACAAACTATTAATGAGTTTGAATCGCAATTCAATTCACAACCGCTCTTTGATTTATCCGAAGGAAAAGGTCAAAAGAGGGAAAACCTATTTTGCATCGTAAACACAATGCGGGGAAAGATCTAGGGTTCGGGGGTTGGTTAAATTTAGGGAAGGTATTAGCACCCTAAACTTCTGTAGTACTCTACAGGAACCTTTTGTTCAAATGTTTACTATTTGCTTTATTTATTTGCTTAAGATATATGTACATAAGGATTAAAAGTGGGAAAATAAACCTAAGGGGTTAATTCTAAGTTTACTCGGCAAGACATCGCATCTTGTGCCTACGTATCCTTACGGGAGTGGAATCAGAGTAATCGTAGTTCCCCTCAATAGGGAGGTTAGAAACTTCTTGACTGTGGTCAAGGTCTCAAGGGGAATAAACGCATCTTAAGGACACGCTTACGTGGAGTGTAGAAACTCCAAATCTCTACGTTGAAATGTTGAGTGGTAATTAGGGTTAAATTAGGGATTCCACGGCGAGAAACCCTAAAATGAGCACGGCGGCTCTTTGACCTAATGCTAGGGGTAAAATTGTAATTTTGCCTGCGGCGAGGCATTTGTGAAAATTAGGGTTTGTGAGGTTGTAAGGGTTTGAAGTTGAGGACTATTGACACGGCGGTCAAACGGCTAGACCTAATTCCTTCAGAGGAGTGAAATTAATTATAAAGATGCGATGAAATTAAATATACATACAACGGCAGAAAATAAAGTGCGGAAAGATAAATGCGACAATTGTCTCGCACAATTACATCCCATAAGCAGTTACAATTATAATAGCTAAATATAAAACCGAAAATAAGTTTCAAATTGAACATAATAGCTGCAAGAAACAAAACAAACAAAAATGTCAGTATGTGGAGTTAGACGAAAACGAAATCAAAATTGAACGAGAAACAAACCGTATGAATTTTGGAGGACTTTTATGGTCTTTTTAACCAAGGATTTAAAAGAGAGATTAATTTTAATTAAAAGAGTTTTGAGTTTTAAAAAAAATTTATTAATAAAAAAGTGAAAGTTTGGTTAATTATTCTAAAAAAGGAGTTTTAGTGATAATATTTTGAAAAAAAGATTTAATCATTAAAAAAACAATTGGTTTAATTTAAAAAATCTTAATGTTAGTTAAAAACACGTTTTACTTTAAAGTTATAAAAAAGTTTTATTATTTGAAAAAACATTTGATTATTTTATTTAAAAAGAGTTTTAATTAATTTGAAAAAGGTTTTTGATTATAAAAAAGAAAGGGTCTTCTTGATTTTTTTTAAAAAAAGATAAACAAAATAAAATAACAAATGGAAAAACAATAAATAATAAAAAAAAAAAAAAAAAAAGAGGGTTGGGCCGGTCATCACTCTTCTTCTCTCTGCTCTCTGAGTTTGCGTGTGTTCCTCTCCTTCTTGTTTGCCTCTCACGGATGTTATCTTCTTCTTCTTTTGCATGGCCGCCGATTTGTCTTCTTCATCTCTTTTTCCTGAAAAACATGAAAAGCAACACAAAAATTGTAATTATATTTTTTGATCCTTACGGAATGATGATGGCCGATGATGCTTTGTCCTGAGGCTAGAGGATTTTTGACGGGGTTTGCTTGGATTTTACGAAAAAGTTCTCTCCTTCTTGCTATGATTTTCGTCCCTTTTATACTTGATTTTTAAATCTTTTTTTAATCTCAGATTTAATTTGAATATCTCAATCTTTTTCAATCTCGGATTTGATTTGAGTAGATTTTTATGATGATTTCAGATTTGATTTGATGGTGATGCTGATTTTCTTATGATGATGATATGATATGATTGATTTGATCTGGAATTCATTAAGATTGGATTAGATTAAAAAAGTGTTGAGATTTAAATTTAAAAAGTTAGCAAAGAAGATTAGAGTTTCAAGTTAAATAAAAAATTAGAGTTTTTAAAAAAAAAAAATGAGTTAGAGTAAAAAAAAAAAAAAAAAAAAAAAAAAAAAAAAAAAAAAAAAATTTGAATGTGGGTTTTAAAAAATGTTAGAATTATTTTAAAAACTGTTAGAATTTAATTTTAAAAGGAATTTAAAATTTAAAAAAAAAAAGGCGTTAGAATTTAATTTTAAAAAGAATTTAGAATTTTAATTTGAAAAATAAAGGTGTCAAAAAAAAGATTTAGATTTAATTTTAAAAAAAAGGTTAGAAAAAAAAAATTAATTTTAAAAAGAAGCTAGAGAAAAAAAGATTTAATTTTTAAAAAAGAAGTTAGAGAAAAAAGATTTAATTTTTTAAAAAGAGAAGTTAGAGAAAAAAAGATTTAATTTTTAAAAAGAGTTAGACAAAAAGATTTAATTTTAAAAAAGTAGTTAGAAAAAAGATTTAACTTTATAAAAGTTAGAAAAAAGATTTAATTTTAAAAAGAAGTTAGAAAAAAATATTTAACTTTAAAAAAGTTAGAAAAAAGATTTGATTTTTTTTAAAAAAATAGAAAAAAAGATTTAACTTTAAAAAAGTTAGAAAAAAGATTTAACTTTAAAAGGTAGAAAAAAAGGATTTAACTTTTAAAATAGTTAGAAAAAAAAGATTTAACTTTAAAGAGTTAGAAAAAAAGTTTTAATTTTAAAAAAGTTAGAAAAAGATTTAACTTTAAAGAGTTAGAAAAAAAGTTTTAATTTTAAAAGGTTAGAAAAAGATTTAACTTTAAAGAGTTAGAAAAAAAAGTTTTAATTTTAAAAAGTTAGAAAAAGATTTAACTTTAAAGAGGAGTTAGAAAAAAGATTTAAAAAAAAGTTAGAAAAAAGATTTAATTTTAAAAAGAAGTTAGATTTTTATTTTAAAAAAAATATTATAATTTGATTAAAAAAATGTGTTAGAAATTAATTTTAAAAAGGTTATAAAAAAAATTTACTCTTAAAGAAAAGAAAAAAAATGTTAAATTTTAATCTAAATCCTAAAAGTTAGTAAGAAGAGCTTAAAATGATTTAAAAAAATAGAAAAAAAAAAAAGTTAATAAAAAAACATTAGTAAAGTTATAAAAAAATTTAATTAAATTATTATTAGTTAAAAAAATAAGATTTAAAAAAAAGGTTAATTTATTAAGTTAATAAGAATTTAAAATAAAAAAAAAAGAAAGGGTAAAATTTGGGGTATTACAACTCGGCAGTAAGTGTAACTGTTCCGTTATCCTCTATCTTTTTCTTATTGGATAAGATCTCTTTTAAAAACTTAGCATACGAGGGTATTTGGGTAATTGCTTCTGTAAACGGAATAGTAATATTCAACTGTTTCAGAAGTTTGACAAATTTCTTAAATTGACCCGTCGTCTTGGAACTTATTCATCTTTGAGGGTACGGAATTGGTGGTTTATAGGGTGGTGGAGGCACATAAGGTTGTTCTTTCTCCACTACCTCTCGACTTTCCTCTTCCTTTTCTTCTGGATCATTCACCACTTCAGTCGGTTTATCCGGTTTTTGGTACATGGCTGGGTTGTCAAGTCTTGGATCGGTAGGTCCGTCAAGTTCCTTGCCACTTCTTAATATTACAGCGTTGGCTTGTCCTTTCGGATTAGGTTGAGGTTGTCCAGGGAACACTCCAGCTGGTGCAGCAGTAGGTGCTTGTTGTTGAGCTACTTGTGAAATCTGAGTTTCAAGCATTTTGTTATGTGTAGCTAATGCATCTACCTTGCTCACTAATTGTTTAATCTGCTCGCTAGTGTGAATATTTTGGTTTAAGAAGTCCTTGTTTGTCTGAGATTGGCTAGCTATGAAGCTCTCCATCATCAATTCAAGGTTCGATTTTCTAGGGATGTTAGGAGCAGTCTTTTGATATCCTGGTGATGCAGCTGGTGCTTGACCTGGTGCGTAATAAGCATTGTTATTCTTATAGGAGAAGTTCGGATGATTCTTCCAACCTGGGTTGTATGTGTTTGAGTAAGGGTTTCCTTGAGCATAATTCACTTGATCAGTGGGAGTTCCTGTTAATAGTTGACAATCAGAGACTTCGTGTCCTGGGACTCCACATAACTCACAATTGGGTGTTACTGCAGCCACGGTGGCTGCAGGTGTTATGGCCAAGTTATCGATCTTTTGGCTTAGTTGGTCAAACTTCGCATTGACTTAGTCCATACTACTTACTTCGTACATACCTCCCTTTGTTGGTTTCTCAGTTGCGACTCTCTCGCTTCCCCAAAGGTAATGATTCTGAGCCATACTTTCGATAAGTGCATAGGCATCACGATATTCTTTGTCCATCAAAGCACCACCCGCGACAGCGTCAATTGTCATTCTTGTATTGTACAAGAGTCCATTATAGAAGGTATGGATGACCATCCAGTCTATTAATCCATGATGTGGACAAAGTCTAAGTAGATCCTTATAGCGTTCCCAAGCTTCGAATAATGATTCACTTTCTCTTTGCTTAAATTCGTTGATCTGAGCTCTCAGCATGGCTGTCTTGCTAGGTGGAAAATACCTATTCAAGAAAACTTTCTTAAGTTCTGCCCACGTAGTTACTGAGTTCGAAGGCAGAGATTGAAGCCAAGCTCTTGCTCTGTCTCGAAGCGAAAAAGGAAATAAATGTAGTCTAATAGCTTCTTGGGTAACTCCATTGGCTTTTACGGTATCTGCATATTGCACAAAGATCGAAAGATGAAGATTCGGATCCTCGGTAGGATTTCCGGCGAATTGATTTTGTTGCACGGCTGATATCAACGAAGGTTTTAGTTCGAAATCATTTCGGTTGATAGCCGGCGCTGCAATGCTTGAATGCGGCTCACCTTGCGAAGGATTAGCGTAATACTTGAGTGGATGAGTTTGTTCTTCAGCCATCCCTGCGTCTGGTTCTATGACTGGTTTAGGCGGATCTAATTGAAGATCTGGAATATTGGAATTATTTTCGAAATCGAATATGCGTCTTCTTACGTGTAAGAAGCGCTCCGATTCAGGGATTAGAGGTTGCAAGTCTTCGCTTTTAGAGCGAGTACTTGGCATACACTCGAAGATTAGATTAAATTAAATAGTTGATACCTTAGTCTAGACAATGCTACCTAAATACACTAGTAACTAAATTAAGGAATCCCCGACAACGGCGCCAAAAACTTGATGGGCTAAAGACGTGTCTACTTATGCGTCTAGCGGTATCTTACTGCAAGTGCACAGCCTATCGAAGTAATATTTAAGATTATCGATCCACAGGGATTCTATTGTTACTTAGTGCTAGATGACTTTCTAGTTTAGCTAAGGCGAATGGTTGTCACGATTGTTGTTGGTTTTAAGACTATTAAAGGCGGAATTAAATTTAAGTTTTTAATAAAGTAATACTAAGGCGGTCGGTATGTAATTATACTAACTTAGGTGGGTCAATCTAACCTAGGCTTATAAAGGTGTTCACTTAATCTATTCGGTAGAGATTACTAGTTTAAATACCCTCAACTCACACTCTCGTGGTCTTGTATCAGATCTTATCCCTAAAGCCCTATGCCTGCTCTCGCTAGCCCATAAGTGTTTAGAGGTAATTTTTGGAAACTTAGTAATTCTAATTTATCTTAAAGCGCTCTCGCTGTGTTTAATTTAAATGCCTAACTTTAGCTATCTGGTTAAAATCTCACACTCTCGTGGTCTTGACCCAACCTAATACCCTTTTCTTACTCTCGTAACGAAAAGGTCTATTTCAATTAAAAAGTATCAGCCAGAATGTTAAGTGATTAATTATTTTAAGCCTATGGTTATATTTTACCGGTTAAGTTCGTTATAACTACATACCGCCCTAAGGTGTTTAGCTACTCATCGAGGTTGAATCAGACAGAGAATTAAATAATAACTTACTCATGGCAGAAAAATAAATAGACATTATAATTAAATTAAATTACAATAAATTGAAAAACCTGATTAACAAATAATTGAGCAGACTCCTTCTTCCACAGACCGGAAAGCTCGGAGTAGGCGGAAATTAAAAATGAACGAATGCTGAAGGTTGGAAACAAATAAATGTATAACAATTCCCTAATTTTGGAAATTGTTATACGGTTGGTTTGGATACAAATAAAACGAGACAGAAAATAAAATAATGCTGGAATGGAGATGCTGGTTCGTAAGGTAATTCGGCAGAGCTTCCGCAGGAATTTTGGATAATGAAGTCTCTCCCTGAGTTCACAGAGCTTGTACTATTTATAGAGTCTTTATTGGGCTGGATTCTTGGTCCCTTGTTGCATGGGTCTTGCTGAAGTTGTTGAGGAAATGCTGGAACGTGGCAACAAAAATGGGAGAAGTCGTCTTCACGTGCTGCCTTGAGGAGAAATAAGAGGAGAAGTGGTCTTCACTGGTGCCTTGACGTAGTCTGAGTCAAAACCAAGTTTTAACCTTGTCACGGGCGTGACAAGGTCTTCACGTTCGTAATTTGAGGATTTTAAGTGTCACGGTCGTGACTGCTTCCTTACGGTCGTGATGGCCCAATTTGGGGTGTCACGGTCGTGACACCCTTGTAACGACCGTGGCTGCAACAAATTATGCAGTCTTTTTGCAGGCTTCTGCCTTTCTTCATCTCCTTGTGGTCTCTTTTGTTCCTTTTCTCTTAATTCATGATTCGGCTTCACATAACGATGTACCTGCAAAATAGTAAGAAAAACTCGAGAAATCGAGTGTTAAAACGGTGAATGCGCGATAAAACGTCAATGAAATCTAGCGATATAATCGATGCGTTTTCTCGTTATCAATCAACCTCAATAACAAGTCTATTGATTATTGAATTTACAACTCAACTAAGACAAACCAACTATGTCAAGTTAGTGAAACACATTGGTGTACAACAATAGATTCAACACTAATCTGGTTATGGCATTGGCGTGGAATACAAAAAACAAAGAATCAAACCTTAGCATAAATAACCTAGTTCGTGCGCACAAAAACCCATAACAAAATATCAAATTGAGTCTCCTTATGTAGCAATCCATTCTGGCCTTTTCTCCTTTAGATAATGATGTGATTTCGTCCAGAAATCATAGGCACCATATTTACTTGTTGCTCCAAATCAGCTACACAAAATATGATTTGATTTGATTTGAATTCAAATTTAAATCATATTGTTTTAAACTTACCTAATTAAAACAATCAAACAAATCTAACTGCTAAAATACAACAATAATATTTGTTGCACACATCATTTAAAGGCATTCCAAGTAACTAAACAATATGCACACAGTTGCAACATCCTTATTCTTTAAACAAGGGACATATGCTACACACATTCTGGGACATTGGTTCCACATGTATTCTTCTACTTCAAAACAACTTGAAACATCATTGTTGATTTGCATAATGTAACCAACCAAAAAGGAACAACAATGTTAATTTTTTTATTTCAATAGAGAAATCTTTTCCTGTTTTTTCACGACACAGGACCAAGGTTAATTCTTAAAGAAATCTGTAAGGTAAAGCAAACAGTCTCCACATTTAGCACCACACGTACAACTATTTCCCTGCAAACAATTTCTATAATGAAGATTTTATTAATAGTTCAAACCACAACAATCACAACCCGATAGAAAATGTTCACAATTAGAACATAAACAACATCCGGGGTAGGAATGTTAGTGGTAGAGGAAGAGGTCACAATAACATCAGTCAAAAAAATATAACTAACATCGATGGGAGAAACAATACCTATAGGCACTATACTTACAACTCAAACCATGGGGAAATATATCATAGGCAGTTTCACCTTTTTATTATCCCACTTAAAACAATACAAATCCATGCTCCATTCGTCATTCCAAAAGTATAACAAGTCTTCTACCACAAGCTTTTAGTGCCCATGTGACAAATCATTCAGGTTCTCTACCTATTGATATTGATGCGAAAATGGAAAATATGTTCCTAAACATTTGATGAAAATCGATACATGGATACTGACACAGCCTCACGCATGACTGCATCTCAAGGTACTCTTCAATCTTACTCTAATTTGAACATTAATAAAAATATTGTTGTTGGTAGTGGACATGAAATTGCAATTAGTGGTTATGGGAAAGTATATATTTCACTACAAAATTCACCCTTATCCTTAAGAAATGTACTATATCCCCCTAAACTCATTACAAAGCTTAATCCCTGCATGTTGTTTCATCATTGATGATAATGTTACAAATAAATTTGACATTTTCGTTTTTTTTCTTCTGTGAATGATATATAAATGAGGATGCCACTAATGAGATGTCATAGAATAAGGAATCTATATTCTATTACCACTACCATAAGACCTCACTCCACCTCTCCATCAACCTTTGCAGCTCACTCACCTATTTCATGGCACAACCTCTTGGGATGCCTTGGAATAAATGTTTTAAAAATTTTCTAAAATAATACGTTTATTGATTGAAGTAATTTCCTATTTCTTCTATATGTCTATCTTGAGTTTTTAGGAATCATATTAAATTACCATTTTCTTTTTCGAATTCTTCCACTTCTAAGCCTTTTGATATAATTCACAATGATTTACGGACATCATAAATTTTAAGTTTAGCAGATCATAAGTATTATATTTTTTTAATGATTACACCAACTTTGTGTGAACATTTCCCATTGGCACAGAATTAGAAGTCCTTTCCATTTTCCATCTTTTAATGCTTTTAGTAAAACTCAATTTGGGTAAACGGCCAAATATTTTGAATGGTATAATGAACAAATTTTAACAATAAATTATGTTGTGATCACAAATGATACTTTTTAACAAATAAAGATTGAGAAACAGAGTTCTTGGGTGAACAATGAAATCATATAGAACAAAGAGAGAAAAAAGAAAGGATAAAGAAGAAAGAAGAAGAAGGATTAGGAAAAATTGCTATGCTATTTACTTTCTCAATATTACAAAAGATTACAAGTGAATAACACAATTCGATGACACTCAACAAACTGAGTTTGCTAACCTATATACAGACTAACTAGATAACTTGCAACTCAAGCTAACTAAACAATTGGATCCTAAACACAAGACCCAATTCGACATACATTTTGACAATACATATTAGAATAGACTTCGACTACAATATATATCTTTCGACCATAACATACGACCTATCTTCGACTTCATGCTTGTCTCCTGCTGAAACACATGAAAGTTATTCCTCAACAGAGCTAGAGTTCGACCCAAAATCTCACAAATTCCTTTTATAATTTTGTCACAAAAATGACACGGTCTTTCATTTTTTTTATCCATACACTTCACCATAAAATGGAAAAGTTTAATGCACAATACACACACTCAATAACTTCATCCGTACTAGCCTCGCTCATTCCTCCATGCCATCATCATTTTGGCACCATGTCTTACAACTTACCATATAACTCCATAACATTCTCCCTAGTAAGAACCTCTATAATTATTCTCCAAACCAATTCCTTTATCATAGGGATTCTCCGTACACAAATGTAGGAGTCTTTGGGTGTTTGTGTTATCTTCTCTTCCCTTCTACCACCATAAATAAACTATAACCCCACTATACCTCGTGCACATTTTAAGTTCAGAAGAAAAAGTAATAAAATAATTTTCACGTCAACACTGTTTGCCACATTGATTCTTTTTAAAGAACTTAACGTTAGGGGTTAACATCAACGAGAAAGTGAGATATAGTGATTCATACAAAAAAAAAAGATCCATGGACCAAAATAAAAAACACACTGACTTATAAGGAGAAAAAGACTATTTAAGCCTAAAACATTATATATATATTTTTTTCTGAATATATGTGTTATTATTTTTATTAGTGTTATTAGGTTCAAATAAATATATTATTGCAAGGTCGTGGGAATTTCTTCATTAGAAAACTAATGACTAGTTAGGCATACTCTATAAAATTTGATTGGCTTCAAAATACTTAAAATTAGCATCCGCCTAATTGAGGCATTTTTTAAGCTTGACTTTTCAAGGGATGAGTTTAGCATAAACTAACTGTTGAAAATAACAAATGTGAGTTGGAAACTTTGAAAAATAAAGCGTGAGAAAGTCTCACGTTGATTAGAAAAATAGAGACTTGGGTATTTATATATGAAAGAACCAAAACGCCTATCACTTTAAAGTTTTTGGTGAGTATCTGGTGTGTCTCTCACAAGATGTGTTGCTCATAAAGAAAAAGCCCCAATATAAAAATGCTCCCTCATGCTGAAACTCCAACAGTGGTAACCAAGGTTGTTAGAATCGAGTTTTTACCTTCACAAGTTATATATATTTTTCGTCACTCTAGTGACCGAATTAGCCACTAAAATTAGACATCATGTTAGTAAAATTTTAAAAGTCATTAAATCGGTCACTAAATCAAATTAGCCACCGAATTAGCGACTGATATTTTGTGACCATAATTTTCAGTCTCAAATAATCGTTTTTATATAAATTAATTCATTAAAAAAATTCAGTGACCGAAATTTCGGTCACTAATATTTTGTATTTTTATTTTTTTTATTATTAAGTTACTTACCCCTCAATTTTCTCGTTTTATTTATTTATTTATAATCTTTTAGTCAAAATGTTACATTTTTATTGTTTTAACAAATAAAACATATATTAATATAAATAATTAACTCATACAAATTTATTAATTTAAATAAAATATAATTTTAATGACAATTAATGTAAGAATCTTTTTAAATAATATTTGAAGGCTCTATTTCATTAATAATATATACATTTCAAATGTAAATTATACAACAAAAATCAAATAGCTTAGTGAACACCTGAAAGGCTCACAAAGGAAAATGCATTTGTTTGATTCATCCTAGAAGCAAATTTTTTGTTTTATTTTAAGTTTTTAAAAATAGGTCACTAATTTCGGTCACTAAATTCGTCTCTAAAGGTTAGCGACTATCACTTTTTCAACCGAAACTTGGTAGTCGCGTTATTGATCGCCAAACGTTATAGTGACTGATTTTTAGGCTTTTTTGGTCTCTAATTCGATCACTAAACGCGAATTGTTTAGTAGTGTTATGCTCTGACTATGTAACTTAATGCAGAAAATTAATAGACGTGTTTATATATATATATATATATATATATATATATATATATATATATATATATATATATATATATATATATATATATATATATATATATATCCAGCAACATGAAAGAATTATGGTCATTGGAAAAGATAAACTTTAATATTTCTTTTGGTTCTACAATACATTTGAAATTTTAAATAGAACTTTGCGATTAGCCTCTTTGTTAAACCCAACATTAGAAACTGAAATAAATCTATCTATGCACAGAACAAGGTATAATCAATTTTTACAAGAAAAATTTCAAGAAAAAAGGTAAAATTAAGTTAAAGAGTGAAACCCAAAGATTTTACACGATTTTAGAGAAATTTAAATCATGTAAAATCGTTTCAGTATATGATTTTACACGCGATTTAACATCAAATGTTGACCTAAAAACGTAAAATTTAAGTTTAGATTTTAAATCGTGATTTTGACAATCTTGGTGGTAACATAATTCTTTGGTTCGAGTGAGAGACCGACTTCCTTGTATCGAAAGTATTTCCTATAGATGGTGGGTAGGAGGAATATCTCATTGAAAAGTCTCAACGGTGGTACAAGTGTATGTGGATAAAATAACTTCCGTTTGAGGGGGTTCATTGTTGATAGACTCACACTTGAGGGGAGTGTTGAGAATAACCAATATGAGTTGGAAACTTTGAAAAACAAAGTGTGGGAAAATCCCACATTAATTAAAAAAATGGAGACTTGAGTATTTATAAATGAGAGAAGTCACACACTTATCATCTTAAATTTTTGGGTGAATATGTGATGTGTCTCTCACAAGGTGTGTTGCTCATAAAGATAAAAGCTCACAGTAAAAATCCTCCCTCATATTAAAACCCCAACACTAATCAACATTAATCAGATAGCTAACTTTCCTAAAATTTACTTTAGTGACGAATAACAGACACTAAAATATTTTATTGATCTTTTAACAATTGAATAATGTAACATCGGTTATATGATATCATATATTTTAAATTTAATATAATCGAGAATGGTTTAGAATTGATTGTATTAAAATCAACAATACCATTAATTTTTGCGCGTTTTAAATATAGTTGAAACACTGCCAATAATTAGATGTTAAATAACTAAGCGTCGGTTTTTAGAGTGGTAGCATGAATTTTTGGCCTACTCTAAACACTAGTTTTAAGTAGTGTTGAAGTAACAATATAATTGGGGTGTAAATGAACCATTTTCACACATACCATTTTTAGTCTAACTTAAAAATATTTTTTACTTTTTTTAATTCATTTCAATTTTTAAAAAATATTTTTGTTCCAAAAAAATTAAGGAAGTTATTATTTACTCCCCCCAAAAAGTTGGCAAACAATATAAAGATTAAATGTCTTGAAATCTTCCAAAATTTAAAATATTTGAGAAATAATTAAACAAGATTAAATGATATAGTATTAAAATATTAATTGTGCATACAATACTCAACTTTTTATTACACGTAGAGAAGTTGTCACCGTAAATTAATATTTTATTATTTATATTTTTGTACTTCTATAAAAAATTGAAGCCAAACATTTATACATAAATTTTTACTAAAAATTAATTTTTATAAGAGTTAATATTTACTTTTTATAATTTTATATACTTAAAATAATTTTTTGTTTTGAATATTTCGACATTTCATTAAACTTTAAGTTATGTTTTCAAAAGCAAATGCGAGAATTTCTTTATCATTATATCCAATTTGTTTTTAAGTCCTCACAAATTAAGATTAGATGTACACTAAAGCGATAAGATAGGCTAATATGATATGATTGCCTATATTATCTTATTCTAAGTTCTAACCATTAAAAAAACCATTAATTATCATAATTTTACATTATTTCTTAAAATAGGTTCCATAGAAAAGAAAAGCTACACATATATTTTAAGACAACTATCCATATATATGCTTCTTAGTTTTCTTTTCCTCAAACTACCTGTGGTGACATTGGTTTTATTGCTTTGTCATACTTGTGCCATTGTTAGGTTCTGATATATTTGCTGCAAAGAAAAAAGTGAAAACCTCATTAACTCCAATACATGATATATCTATCTACATGGAATCTATTTGGATAGATAAGAACATTCAATCATATCATATTTTTTAAAAAAATATTATGAGGTGCTCATAGTTTGTGTATATATTAAAAGAGATCACACTCATTAAATAAATATCATGATTAATTTTTATCAGAATATGAAGTAATAAATACTAAAATTACTATTTGCCAGCATGAAACAATGTTAAATAAGAGGATAAGTAATAAATACTAAAATTACCATTCGTCCGGGCATGAAATAATGTTAAATAAGAGTTGGTGAATCGAGTCCAGCCTGTCGGACATATTTATTTTACTCACTTTTTTTTACAATGGATTGAGATTTTAGATCCGTACTCTCTAATATATCTCTTTAATATATCTGTTTCATCTCGTTTTTTTGTTTTTGTTTTTGCGGACGCGGTCTTTACAATTTTTTGTTATTACAATTTTTAAGTTTTACAGACGCAGAACTCATATGTCAGTCCCGCTAAACCGTCATTTTTTGGCGTGATAGATTAAAGTTTTAGATATGTATTTTCAGTTATATTTGTCCCACCTCATTTTTTAAAGATTTTTATAGAACAAACCTAAATGAAACGGATATGTCCGTCTGCCATCTTTATATTTTAAAGAAGAACTTTACCACCTATTATGATCCTTCTAAACTTAAGATATTAATTTTTAAAATTTTACGCACGTAAGATCATTAATTCTACCACTATCAAAATATACTAAAATATGTTTAGCTTAACAATATCATAATTATTAGTTAAATTAGAAGCCACTATATACTATCAAAATCAACTAAAACAAGTATATTATCAAAATCAACAAAAATCATTGCTAAAAAGCATTATATATTTATTGATATGGTCAAAAACATGATATATGAATGTTGAACCACCCATATATGCATCACAGTTATATTGGTGATTCCACTGATCTATAATGTAAACATACATGCATGAAGAGAAATTAACATGATCTAGAAGTAGAACTAGAACTAGAAGCTACACCTAAAATCAATGTCAAACGTCACACAGCATCTTGAACCAACCAAATTCAAAAAGAGAGCTAGAGAGAGAGATTATTAAAGGTAGTGTTGTCAATGCCAGGTAGGTTTCTCTGTTTCATCCTATCTACTTTTCCTAAACATCTATATCTACCCATTATGAGCCATAGTGTACCCTCTCAAGTTATTATAAATAGCCATCTACTTCTCTTTGTCATTCAACCAATATTTCACTTCCAATCAAAAGTAGAAAATCTCTCATCCACAATATGGATATTAATCTTATATCAAACATGAAGAGTTTATACTCTTTGCTTCTTTTACTTTTTGTACTATCATCTTTTAAGCCTTCTGTTTCATCTAGATCACATAGGCACTACTTGGGAAGAAAATTGAGAAGCTCTGGTGATAATGGTACTGATCTTGTCACTAATTTGCCTGGACAACCTCATGTTGATTTTCAACACTTTGCTGGTTATGTCACTGTCAATGAAACCAATGGCAGATCACTCTTTTATTGGTTTTATGAAGCTATGACCAAACCAGAAGACAAACCATTGGTTCTATGGCTTAATGGAGGTAACAATAACATAATACTAATTAATTAATCATAATCACTTTCCTTATCTTACTAAACTGGTCTCAAGTTTTTGAAGGATCTGTATATGATAGTCGAAATTTAACCATAGATAAACAAATAGAGGCATTTTTTAACCATGACAGTATTTCCTAAGGTCCTATTTAGCCACAGTTTATCGTGAGAAATTTTAGACTCTGTGTGGTAGTCTGTCTTGCATGCGTCTGCATCTAATCTAAGAAAGGTTAATGATTATTACATTTTGAGGTTGTACAAATGACATATGTTGTCTGCTAAGGTGACAAGATAATTTGGTGTTGTAGGACCTGGGTGCTCTTCTGTAGGATATGGAGCAACACAAGAGATTGGTCCATTTTTAGTGGATAATAATAATGATGGACAAGGTCTTAAATTTAATAACTTCTCATGGAACAAAGGTATCATCATCATCATCATCACTATATATATAATTTCACTTCTTTTTATGCCAATGCTTATTCTGTTTTGGTGAACCACAACTAGTGCTCCAATATTTGTCCCCACAAAAAGGATCATTATTAATTGATTCTAATAAGAATTATTGATATCTCTGATGTTGCAGAAGCCAATATGTTATTCCTAGAATCTCCTGTCGGAGTTGGCTTTTCCTACTCAAATACAACCACTGATTATCAACAATTGGGTGATGACTTCACAGGTCATTACATAATTTATACACATATATATATATATGTTACATAAAATATTAAACTTTATCCAAAGCAAATCTCTGACTAATTTTATATATATTATTTCTAACAACAGCTAATGATGCTTACAATTTTCTACACAATTGGTTCCTCAAGTTTCCATCATATAGAACCAAGACATTTTACATAGCAGGAGAAAGCTATGCAGGTATTGAAGAAATTACTTATTTTCAACCAGCTTATTTTTCAATCAATAGTGATTAATTTTATCAGTTTTTTTTTTTTCTTCAGGAAAATATGTACCAGAACTTGCTGAACTTATCCATGATAGGAACAAGGACCCATCTCTTTACATTGATCTCAAGGGTATTTTGGTATGGCCCATATACTATATAAATATATCAAACCATGTGTTAAAAAAACTCATATCATAAAGAATATTTCTTTACTAAGAATATTTCATTTCATGTGTAGTCAGCATTTTGCAGATTTTGATAATTATTGACCCTCTTATCCACATCATGTTCCACTATCACAATCTTGAGTATATTATGTACTTGTGATCACAAAAAGTTTGAAGGAAATATAATATTATTTTTCGCAGCTAGGTAATCCTGAAACATCTGATGCCGAGGATTGGATGGGACTAGTTGATTATGCTTGGAGTCACGCTGTGATATCTGATGAAACACATAAAACAATCAAGAGAAGTTGTGATTTTAACAGTAGTGATCCATGGAAGAATGAAGATTGTGATCAAGCTGTGGATGAAGTGCTTAAACAGTATAATGAAATTGATATCTATAGCCTTTATACTTCTGTGTGTTTTGCAACTACGGCAGGTTCTAATGGTCGATCCATGCAAACTTCAACCAAACGTTCGTCTAAAATGGTGAGATCGTTGTTGAAAAAACTTGTTGATATTGTAAAGTAACGAATCATTTTTTGAAACTTTTGATTGTTAATGTGGTTGACTAGATGCCTAGAATGATGGGGGGTTATGACCCATGCTTGGATGACTATGCTAAAGCTTTTTATAATAGACCAGATGTTCAGAAGGCCCTTCATGCTAGTGATGGTCACAATCTAAAGAATTGGACTATTTGCAAGTAAATATTCTCTCCTTTACATCTTTTTTGCAACCTTTACAATAATTTTCTAAAACGTGAACTTAATCAAACTTTTCAATCGGTTGATACCATACGCAACACCGATACTGATACATCAAAACCGGAAGTAATTTGAAAAAATAAATAAGTAATGTAATCACAAGTATCAGTGTCGTGTGGCTGTTTGACACATGGAGACAGACACACCTTTTCTCATAGGTGTATGTGTTATACAAGTCGATCATGGTTTCATGTTAGTTTGAGCAGTTGAAGTACTATAACCTTTTTGCTAAACAACTTTTTAAACTATGAAATGTAGCAACAAGATATTCAATGACTGGGCAGATTCAAAGCCATCAGTTATTCCAATTTACAAGAAACTTATATCAGCAGGACTTAGAATTTGGGTTTACAGGTAAATAAATACAATAGAATATCACCTTCAAAAATTCATGAACATCATGAACATTTGTTGCACAAGTTTCTAAACACTTATTTTTCGTTTGGTTCAGTGGAGACACAGATGGTAGAGTACCAGTTCTATCAACTAGGTACAGCTTAAGCACTCTAGCTTTGCCTGTCACGAAACCATGGAGACCATGGTACCATGAAAACGAGGTAACAAAACTTGTCTTAAATCCATTTCCATAAAAAGTATAGTTTATAATGACATGTTATGTTCTTTGGAAAACAGGTAAGTGGATGGTACGAAGAATATGAAGGGTTAACGTTTGCAACATTTAGAGGAGCTGGTCATGCAGTTCCATGTTTCAAACCAAGCAACTCACTTGCATTTTTCACCTCATTTCTTCATGGAGAGTCACCACCTTCTACAAAATAATTAGGATCATGATTAATCAATTATATTTGGTGCACTTTTCTTTGTGACCGAGTATGAAAATTTTGCTATTACATAGCAATAGCTATAATAGTCTAAAGAAAATGCTAAGTGCTTTATGATAATGAATAAAAGAGTGTTTCTCCCCGGCCTACCAAAGCGTTATTGTATTTTCATATCTTATGGAATACTAATATAATATCTTTTTGTTTTTATAAGAGAAAATGTATTAGTAGAACTCAAACTCTTGAACTCGGAAAATTTTATCTCTCATTGCAAGTCTTTTCATATTAGAAAGATTAGTCTATGCAGTGCGCAAAATGATATCTGATTTTTACTAAAAAGAAATTTGAACTAGAAACTTTTGATTCACATATCTATTACTTTTACTAGTCTAAACAATTGAGCTAATAGTAATTAATTTAGGTTCATATGTAATTTCACATAAAATTGTAAAAGTTGGCTTTAGTTTGACATAGTAAAATAGAGTAAATATTTTAATTAAAATGGACTAATAATTTAGATACAAGTTTTTCAAGATAGTAATAATAAAGATATAAGAAATGCTTGATTTAATTTTTTAAGTGAATCGTTAAAAATAATTTTGTTATATGGTTTAATAATGGTACACGAGTAAAGAATGAGGTGCAAGAAGTAAAATGATTTAAATAGTGAGAGGGGAAGGAACTACTGAAAAGAGGTGTATTTAGTAAACCTAATATATAAAAGAGTATTTTTATTGTCGTGGTGAGTTAGTTAGACTTCACAAATGATAAGATATTATCACCGATCTTTAATTTATTTAAGAGAAGGGAAAAAAAGAATTACTCATAAATATGCAATGCAAAATAAAGTAATAAAGAGATCTAAGGTTCGGGGGTTGATTATACTAAGCAATGGTTAAGTTGTTTGCTATTTGGAATTGATTGGAGACATAAGAAGAGAAATGTTTTTTTTAATTATTTTTGTGTTTGGCAAGACACAAAGTCTTGTGCCTACGTACCAATGAAGAATCAAAACCTCGTAGTTCGGGGTACAAATTGAAAATGGTTTTTATAGTGGATTTTAGTGAAGAAGAGACAAGTTGTCATCTTAAGGAGAATACTCATCTAAACCACCACATGTGGAAGAAGGATCTTTGCTTCACATTGAGAGAAGGGCTCCAACTTGGCTATAGAATCAAGAAGTATGCCACATACCTCTCTCAAGTGAAAAATAATCAATATCTTTCTCAACAATGTCATAGGGTAGGAGAAATATATATCAACTAAGGATGACCAATGTATAATCTATTTTGAAAATGATTTAAGTTGAAAAGGCAAATTGGCAAAAGGTTTGAATTGATGTTTGTGTCTTTTAGTCTTTGTGAAAGAGTTTCAAATATACTTGAGATGTCTTGAAGCATTTATTGAGAAAAGGAGTTTCAAAAATCAATGACTTAAGGTCAAGGTTTCTATTGAAAAATATTTTGAGTTTATGAAAGGGGAAAACCCTAATTGAGTTGTTTAAAGTCGAATTCAACCTAAAGGGAAAATTTCTAAGGGATAGCAAGTTAAGGATTACAACATATAAAATATGTACAAGAATGATAAAAAGATGCATATGAAAAAAAGACAATGGTGTCAACAATAAGTCTCTTCTTTGAATTTAGGCAACATGTATATACAAGTGCAAACAAATACTCAACAAAGAAGTTAAACATGAGAGACATGGTACAAGTAAGGACTAAAATGATTCAACAAACATGTACAAGGTTTACATTTGATCAAAGCATGTTTGGATACAAGTTAACATTTTAAATATGAACAAAACATGGATTCTTAAATCAGTAGACAAGCTTCAACAAGATGTTCATCAAAATATGGAGAAAACACATATAGAACATGATTTACAAGAACAAGTTTAAACATGAATTATCTTGGGTGAACATGGTACATCATAGTTATCTACAACATGTATACACAAAGACAAATATCAACACAAGGGCAAGAGGTCAAGACATGGTTTCATCATGGATTCAAGGTCAAAGAGGCAACTTAAACATGTTCTAAACACATGGACAAACTTTGAAACAAGTAAGACATATGTCAACCATTTTAAAGTATTTAAGATAATGGAAATCAAGATATCACCAAGAACAATTATATCACACAAGACAATATTTATACATGAGCAAAGATCAAAAGCAATGGATCATCAATAAGCAATCAAAAACCCTAAAGGCTAACCAAAACAAGAATATCATATTTAATAATCAATTTGAAAATATTTTAATAAAGTTAAAAGAAATCAAATGTACACGAAAAATAATAGACAAACAAAGGGTGATATTTCCAAGTGTTCTAAAACTGGGAGGATAAGAAAAGGAAAATAAAATAAAATATTTTTTTAATGGTTTTTTAAAGGTTTTAATAAAATAAAATAAATAAATAATATAAAATAATATTATTTAATAAATTGATAGAAATAAACTAAATATGTGTAATTAAATTAATAAGAAGATTTTTGGTACTTTTAGTGTATAAAAGAAATAATGTAAAAGAATTAAAAGAAAAGAAAATGAAAATAAAAAAGGAAAGAAACAAGGGATTGAAAAGAGAAGGACGGGGGATCTGGTTCGAACTCACGCCCTTGTGTATGCTGGCAAAGCTCACCCACCACTGGGTTAGGCCAATTGGCCTGTTAACAAATGCACTTGTTTAAATAATTTAAGAAACTTTCATCTGAAAATGAAACACGTGCGAATCATCATCTTTAACCTCAAGAACATTAAAAAATATGAATTTGTGAAATCTTTCTTTCTGAACCAAATCAAGCAAGTGAATATACCATCTTTATCAGTATTTCACAAGAAACTCAAAAATGTATTCAAAACTCATTTATTTTTCCTTTATCTCAAGAATTTCAGAAATAACCAGTATGAACTCTAATTCTTCAAACAAAAATTAAATGCTAGATATGCACGATCAATGGACACAAACATGGGGGTTTTAATCTTTAAATCATAACAAGCAGAATGGTAACTTGAATTGATGTAAATGATGCCTAAATCATGCAGTTTGAAAAGTGAGAAAACTTACTTATTGGAGTGTGTCCAATGCACCTTCAAATGCTACTTCAAATATAAGATGGTGATCCCTTTAGCTCTACTAGCCTCCAAAAAGATGTTTGAATGTCTGGCTTGTCCTAGAATGCCTCCAAATTCACAGCTCAATTTCTCTTGCAAATGGTCAAAAAGTGAAATTTGATTCCTGTGATGGAGTGGTTACAATTGGTATTTGATGGTTTGAATAGTTTCTATGAAGTGTTTATGAGGTGTTTGAAGTATTTGAATGTATGGAAACAGTCAGGATTCAAAGTTCTTGAGTTTTGTCTCCTTGGTCAACAATATGATCAATGGAGGGTTGACTTTTGGCTTGGAGGGGTTTATGATGTTTTGGACGGTTTGGACAGGTTCAATGGATGATTTGTGGTGTGTTGGGATGAGTGATTTTGAGGTTTTGTGGCTGTAACCATTTTTTGGAAGGTTTTGGTGTTTTGGTAAAAATGAAGAACACTTGAAGTTCAATGTGTTTCTTGCTGATATTGTGAGTGATTTCTAGCTCAAGTTTTGTGTATTTGTATCTGGTATGGAGTGCTATTTATAAGGAAAATGATATGTAGATGATCAATGGACTATGGCATTACTTTATAGATCATGTCCAAAAGCAAAAAGTATAGAAAACAAGTACAAAAGTGCTTTCCACTTTCTAACCCCCCTAAGTTGATATTGCTTCTGAAGTTTCCAAGGGCTGCACAGCTGGTATAAGTTGGTTTCTGATGCATATGAGTTTCCTTTGAATCATAGAGTGTGGTTAGATGCAAAAGGTGCTTTCTGTACAATGTCCAAAAGTGATTCAACTTGGCATATTGGATGATGCTTTTGTATGATGAAACAAGATCAAATAGGGTAGGATTTGGTACCATTGGAAAGATTTCAAGACAAGGAACAAGTTTCAAGTTGGCCACTTGCTATGAAAATGCTTGGAAGATAGGCAAAACATGTCTCAAACTCGTGTGAAAATAATTTGTGCAATTCTGCCTTGGACCAAACAGCTCTCTCATGGCTACTTTGCAAATTCATAACTTCATGCTCAAGCAAGATAATTTCATGCTCTTGGTACCATTAGAAAGATGAAATCACAAACTACAACTTTGATGTTAATCACTTGGAAAGATTCAAATTGGATCATTGAGATGATTGTCCATCAAAATTGGATTTTTCAGTGTTTTATACCTAGAAAAAAATTCAAGTATTGGCACTTTCACATCTTAAAAAATCTCAACTTTAATCACTCATAAATTTCAATTGGTAAATGCTTTTTTGTCCGTTCTTTCAAAAATTTGAAGTATGTTATACCATCTTTGAAATGATTCTTCAAGTGTTTTCATTGGATGCTTGAGGAAGAAGTTAGATTTTTGGAAATTAGGTCACTTGTCATGGGGTTTTTGTAACTTAGACAAATTCACAAAACCTTAATTTTCACAAATCATGATCTTTGGATGTCTTCTTTGATTTTCTTGATTAGTCATGATCAAATTCACCTATTCTCATGATCCTTGACTTGCGGATCAAGCTTTGACAAAAAATCTCAAAAGTCAAACTTTGACTTTAATGAACAGTTGACTTTTTCAATTGAACTTGATTTCTTTAATTACCAACGGATCAAGCTTATTGAATCAATCCAAACATATGAATGGAATACTATGATGTAATTGAGGTCTTTGAAACATGTCTTAAGGTGTAGGGTCATGCCTTTCTCAAAAAGTCAACTCAGGACTGAATTAGGTCAAAACCCTAATTTGGTGCATCAGATGACTTAGGGCTTGATGAAATGTTATTTATAAAATCTTGAACTTAATTATGGATGTTGGGAGACTTTTGATCATGTTGAGAGGTTGAGGATCACATTACTCCTTGATTGGCCAACTTCTTGAGCTCTTGATTCCAAAACCCTAGCTTGTAGTCAAAGTAAACGAAAACACATACTCTTGTAAATCTAAAGGGGTTAGCAATGTATGAAACACACACATATGAGATGATTGATGTCATGCCAATATGATGTAAATGAGGTGAAATATTAGGGTTACAATTTAGGGTGTGACAGATGCCCCTATTTAAGTTTCTTCTATCTGGAGATATGGAGATTGAAATCTTCATCTCGACGCGATATGGGAGACTTAAATACAAACATGCATAATTTTTGGCCCTAAGATACCACAAAGATGCTCATGATATAATATGAATGCAAGACAAAAAAAATTGTGGGGAATTGTGTCATAGGAGAAAAGTATATTGGGGAAAGAGACTGTAACTCCACTGGGGAATGATCGACAACTCTAACAATCACGGGGCAGCTCCAAAAGAGAAAGATATGTATTACCTACTACCAAAAAATATGGTAGCCTAAGAAAAGGCAGTAAACTCAGAAGGAAAGATGACCTACTGCGACACATATGGTAGCCTAAACAAAGACAATCTGACTAAAGAAATAGAGAAGATGCATTGCCTACTATCAAATATATGATAGCCTAAGAAACAATAATAAACTTAGAAGGAAAGATCACCTACTACCAAACATATGGTAGCCTAAGAAAAGGAATCTGACCAAAAAAGACAAACATATCACCTACTACCAAGCATATGGTAGCCTAAACAAAGGTGATAGACTCAGAAGGAAGGTGTATTACCTACTATCAAACATATGATAACCTAAGCAAATGTAATAATCTCAGAAGGAAAGATGACATACTACCAAATATATGATAGCTTAAACAAAAGTATCTGACCGAATAGATAAGATGCATTACCTACTATCAAACATATGATATCCTAAGCAAATGTAATAAAATCAGAAGGAAATATGACCTGCTACCAAACATATGGTAACCTAAACAAAGGTATCTGACCAACAATAAGCTTCCATTATCAATATATGATTCAACTTCTTCTTTAACTAAATGATCAATTTAGAAAGGGTAATCACTTGTGGGGTGAAATCTTCACAGGAGATTAGGAACTTTACTAGAGACTTATAACTTCACCGGGGATCTTCAAAAGAGATGCACGTCGGCTGACTTGCAAAACATATTTCTCAAATAAAGAGACTTCTGGAGAGATGTCATTTGATGTGAGCAAAATTTGTTAATGAGCTCACTGGGAGCATTACTATTTGTAGTTTGAAATTGCATTAGAGCAAATAAAATTTGTGTAACAGGATATCTCAAATAAAGAGAAAAACTACTTGTAAAAGTCGTCAATAAACTTCTCTGACGGACTTCTGGAGAGATGCCATTTGATGAAAGAAAAGCTGATAATCTTGATAATTTCGCTGGGGATAGAAAATCTATCTTGAAAAGAGACTGCCATTTGACGCCCAATATAAAGTTCGAGAACATAACAAGCTGCTCAAATAAAGAGACTGCCACTTGCTGCCTAGTGTAAATTCCAAGAGAGTGTTACAATAACACTATTGAGAAATAAAGGTTGTCTTCAATGGGAATCCATAAACAGATTCTTCCTGGAGAGACAAAGTTTCCAAATGTGAAAAATAAATGGACCCTCGATCTAGGTGTCATACCCCAAATTTGTCCTACCTGTATCTTTTTTTGTATTGTTGCCCATGGACAATTGTTCAGAAAATAAAAGTAGTTTGTTTCTTATATGCTGTTTCCAACTCAAGAGGTTATGGGGTCGAAAATGGATTGAGGATCATTGGAGATTTATTTGTACGAATACTGAGCTCAGTAAAGGTTGAAAGTTAATTAGAAAACGACATGTTGGATGAGATTTGGATTCAAGTGGTGATCAAGATCGTATATCATTGTTCAAATTTAAATACGAGTGTGTCATCGGAATTGCAAGGAAAATATGTGTGGTTTGAATATGAGGTTGACATAACATTCGTCGAGCCCAAGTTGAAGCTTATACAAAATTCATATTACATTGTTCAAGAATTCAAAGCCCACTTTGTCATTCAAAAATTCAAAATGGCGAGTTATGGTACAAAGTTCCAGGGTGCACTAGTTCAGATGGTTGTGGTGGTAGTTAGAGTCGTGAAACTAAGTCTTGGAAACATTGCCATTCAAGTGGGTAATTGCTCCCAAAGTTTGGTATAACTCACATTCAAGACAACAATATTGGATATAAAGATTTGTTTCCATGTGTATAAAGAAAATTTAAGAAGAGGCAAAAGTTGAGAGAACGTGGTCCCACACAAGGCCATATACAATTCATGAGTCCTAGCCCATGTACATGTCATAAATAATGAAAAAAACCAGTACATGTTCATGCCAATCACCAAGCCTAAAAATACCAAACGTGCAGCGAACAGTATCTCCTATCCTGCAGCTATAAACGTCTACCACACCCAATCTGCTAGTACGTAATTCAATCACAATCACAGTATGAATACATAAAAAAGAGTAACCCCACCCTTACAACAACAACGAAAGTTCAATAAAAAAAGGGGCATATCCACATAGAACAAGATACAAGCTGCTGCAGCACAAGTGCCGTAACCTCGACCTGAATTCGTAACACTCCTCACGAGCTCCTCGCGTCGGCCGCCTATCAAACATGAAGATCAATGAAAGTAGCTGTTAGTTGACAGAAAATGAACAAAGGATCACGCACATCAGAAGAAACCAAGGAGGATCTTGCGTAATACTCGCAATACGTACGATAACTTCCGCTGCTTCAAGACCATCACATGAGACACCGCCGACCAATCAAAAAATTTGCATTAATTTTGCAACAGTTACGCGGCTTCCGTAAATATGTTTCAGTGCAAGTTTACATAACTCATATAATTGAAGAACAAAATTGTTTAAAAGAAAGAGAGATCACTCACCAATAATTACCCTGTTGCCGACAATTTTCACGACTCCATTCAGTAGCCACGTGCGCATTCTCCGCCTCACATTACGCAAATTTCCAATACAGAAAAGTTGCCATCACAACACCACAATGACAAAGGCTCTACCTTAAACTTCAGCGCCCACAAAACATACTCGGCACCGTTACACGACTCACTTCTGCTACCACTTTCCAATCCGTTCAACATGGCCTTATGCGGAAAAAACTTCGTGCAACCGACATGTAACCAAGGCCTGCAGAATTACAAACAGAGGATGATGAGATAAAGTTTGATTTATAAAACCTGCTAACTTGGATAGCATTATTACAAGTAAAAAATTATTACAACCATGATCCCAAATTGAACTCTAATCATAAATTCCTAATAGATGAGATACAAATTTAGAGGAATTTGGTGTATTGTTTTCCTGCTAAGGCCTTGAGTTTGCTTCCAGGTTTTCCAAAGATTGACTTTTGGGCCTAGCTTTCCCATTATCCTCACCATTCGGTTAGGTTCTTGCCAGTGCAGGTAGGAAGGTCTGCTAGTATTAAATGGAAGAATAACCGTGCATATACGATTAGAACCACCGGGTGAATAAGTAAAGTTCATGCTATACGATAAGGTATATCCAGACGGCATCTTGATAATCCTTATAATCATGCCCATCAAAAGCAGCATGTTCACCAATGACCACACCACAACCTGAAAATGACAGTGTCGCTACTGCGAAAATCGGCGCCGGCTGACAGAAGAGTCGCCACCGTGCGTTATTTATCCCAAAGGAGGGAAAGGAAACGCTCGAAGTAAACCTAACGCAAAGACGGGAAAAGGTATGGTCATCGCAACCAAAACCTGGGTTCGGGAGTCGGTTACGCAAGGGGAAGGTATTAGCACCCCTCACGTCCATCGTACTCGATGGGATCCACGCTTGTTTGTTTGTACGGATTACACTTCTATCTAAACTAAAGGATGAGGTCTGAAAAAGAAAAAGAAAGATGACTCGGCAAAGCATCGCACTTTATGCCTACGTATTCCCGTCTGGAACGAGAAATCAGAGTCAACGTAGTTCGCCTAACTACGGGTGAAGGAAGGAAGGTTGCTCGCTAGGATATCACATCCTATGCCTACGTACTTCCACACAGTATGGAAGATCAGAGCAAACGTAGTTCGGGCTACGCACGACACAAGCTGTTCAAGTGTCTTTTATGAAAAATCTCACCTTAAACAAAGGGTTTTCTTATTGCAAAAAGGTTGATGTCCGTTCAAATCTTTTGACGGAAGAAATGAATTAATCTCAGTTATAACCTTTATTAATGTTTTTCTGTTGTTTTGGAGAAAGAAGAGATGACACTCTAAAAATCCTAGGGTTGAAAAGAGGGGAATAAAACCTACCCTAATGTTATCATGCATGGGTTAACTCCTAATGTCTATCATGCTCCTCTCTTGCGCAGAGAGAAACAGAGATCCTACGGGAATAGACGGGAACAGAAACAACATATATATACAATAAAGCAGTAAAATGCATGGATGCAGCAGTACAAGCGAGGCAAGGGAGTCCCACTCAACCTCGAACCTAGAAAACAATAGGCAAAAGTGAACAGGATTCACTTTCAACCCAGCAAGTTAAACAGCAAACAATACAGTCCGGGAAAATCACACAATACATCAAAATTAAAACAGCAAAAGCTAAACAGCAAAGCAGGCTTCATCAGCATCAGGCTTCAGGTAAACATCAGTCTTTATCCTCAATCTTCCAATGGATTTTCTTCAAGTCCTAATCTCCAAGCTGAGGAATCAATCACAGGAGTAAACTGGGTGTTAAGCAATTAGTTGACCACCAAGGGTGGCAAACAAAACTGCTATCAACACAAAGAGTATTTCTCTCAAGAGTTCTATCCCTCAGACATTAGCACCAAGCCTTCCAAAGGAAGGGGGTGAATGTCTTAGAGAGACTCTGCATCACAGAGAAGAATGAAGGTAATCAAGACCTTCCATGTTTGAGAATCAAGTTTGCTACTCTAGAGCTCTGCCTAACTCCTATATCCTACAAACTTCAACAGCTACCAGCAAGAGATACTCCTCATTAACTCTGGAAGTTGGTCTCCATTCTCTGATCTTCAACTGGGCTTCATCATCACAGGTCTTCAGCTCTCCCCAAATCCCAAACAAACCCAATACCCCACACAGACAAAATAATAACCCTAAAGAGGGCACACCACACAGATCAATCAATATAAGCAATATACCAATAGCAGTAGGGGAATCCTAATATTTTCTAAGGGATCTATCCTATACCCATAACCCCTATAGTCCCATACCCCAAAAATCAAATGAAAATTCCTAAAAGAATGATCTATCTCACCTATGCTCATTTAAAACCCTAATTTTTATTACCCTAATCTCACCTAAAAATATGAATTAAATCTTATATACAAATTGAAGTCCTAAACTAATCACTCTAAAAAGAATGAACCCTAAAGCTAAAGGGAGCTATTAGAACAAAAAATCAACAAATTTGAGTACTAAACTAAACTCAATAAAATGCTATTTACAAGAAAAATGCATGAAAAAATATTAAAACAAAATAAAATGCCAATTTTATTATTTAACATTTTTCTAGACAGAATTATTGACCTACCATAAAAAGAAGGAATTAAAAATATCAAATTCTCCATTTTTTATGATTTTTTAAAGATGAGAAAAAAATATAAAAGAAAATAAAATCACAAGATAGAAATAAAAGGGGGAGGGGGTCTGAATAGCATACACGCCTAGTTGTTACCCAGCATTGGACCATGAACGTGGGGTGCAGATATCAATTGCATTAGGCCCAACACGCTTCAGAAAATGAATTGAAAAAAATAACAGAAAAAAGATTAAAGTCACGGTTCAAATAGCAACAAAATCAAGTGTATTCTGCATTGGGCTTCCAATTGGGGGTGGGAATATCAATATGAGTCCAAGGCCCACGCTGATGCAATTAGTGAAACGCATCGTTTCACGCTCAGCCATTCCCTCCATATTTCAACTTTGAACGCCAGCCATACGATAAGATGAAAAAGGTCAAATAAATGAATAGATCCAACGGTGCATGGCCATCGTCCCAAAATGATCTAGGGTTTGCAGAGATTCACAGCTTCCATGCAACCATAATCAAGCTCTTCGTTCTCCCTCCTCAGGCCATGAAATCAAAACTTATAAAGAGCAAAGTTGCTCTATTCTTTCCCCTGAACACGGTGATACCCTCAGTTTTGCTTGAAACCAATTCCATAATGGAACCCGATAGGTGCAACAATCTGACTCCCTCATGATGCACTGCAATGGAACCTCACAATTCTCCAATTTAACTACCCTATCTTGTTCATCATGTCACACTAACCTCAGCAAGACATTATATGTTCATTAAAACTAATTATCCAGCCTAATTTTGATCATCAAAGAATCATCACTCTGCTAACAACCTCCATGGAACTCTCTCTAATTCTCAGGAATCACTCACCTAAGGTCCCTAAACATGATTACCCTAGCCATTTCACCTAATAATGCATAAATAGAGGGATTCGAATGCTTTTTGCAAACCTGAAAAATGGTGATGGCAGAGGTATCTACACTCCAATCCACTGCTTGAAACTGGTCACAAATGGTCTTCAATGGCTGAGGATCTTTCTGTTTGCAAGATCTTGGATGGACAGTGCTTGGATTATGGGATTGGATACAACTTGCTTCACTTGCACTTTGGAAGCTACACTTTCAAACACTCATCAATGGCCACTTTGATCTATGTGTATGTGTTCAGTAGGATCCAAGGAGTTGATTTGGTGAGAAAAATTCAATGGAAAGGAAGAAGAAGATGGAGTTTGAGATTGATTTGCAAAAATGGAGAAAATGGTATATCACTCTCTCTTCACACTCTTTTCACCAACCCCTTGCACCAATGGCTACAGTTCATTATATAGATGAGGAGAGACAGATCTAGAAGTTTGTAGAATGATCTTAGAGGACTCTAGGAAGTGGTGGAAAGTTCATGAAAATCTCACTTAATGATACTTTGATACATCTCATATCTCATGCATACACCCTTCCAACCTTGTGTCAAAATCTCCTCTCATGAGTTATTGAAATGGTGTGTGTGAAAAAACCAAGTTCCTTGCCTTGAAAAGTTCACTTATGCCAAGTTTTCCATACTTGCCTTATTATGCAAGTAACAAAAATATAAAGCAAGTCCAATTTTTAACCCCTAACTCAAAAAAGTGGCTGAACCAATGTCTCTAAAATGATGTTTGGAATCAATTTGGTATATTGGATGACCCATTTTGGATTTGTAGATCTCCCAAACCAATTTTTTATTTCAACTTTTTCAACTTATATGCCTTCTTTAGGTCATTTTCCACCAACTTTGGTCAAGTCTCATTCTATGAATTTCCAAACTTCCATGACTTCTTTTCTAGACTTAAAATGACATTTTGAGCAACTTTTATGTTGTGAAGTTTTTCATTTGAAGCTTCCTTGTATGAGTTTTAGGCATAGGCTAAGAATGACCTGTAATCCTTAGATGACCAAAATACCCTTTGCTTGCCAAGACCATAAGTAGAGTTCCCCAAATCATATGAAGGCATACCATACCTTTCTAGAAATCTAAGACAATAAGGAACAACTCTCATGTTGTCCAGAAATCCATTTGAAATCTCCTTGAAGGTCAAAAGTTGATTGGAAGACAGACAACTTTCACAGACAAATTTCAGTGTCCTCAGATGACCTGTAACTTGCAAGAGCTATAACTTGAGTTCTATAAATCATCTTGATGACTTCCACCACTCAAATTAAAGCTATGAAGATACTCTACAAGTTTCATGTGGACCAGAAATTCATATGAATCTTGCATCTTGAGTTACACTGCTTTAAAGTTTGATCTAAATTAGGGGATTTTACACTGAAACCCTAATTTAGTAACTCCATCTCTCCTTGATTCCTTCTGATTTTTCTTTATCACAACATCATATCCATATCCATATAGCAAATAATGAATCCCACATTCTTCAAATGATCCTTGATGCCCTTCAAAACACTTCTTTGACCTAGAATTGACCTAGTGTTGACTGACTTCAACTGAGGCTCTTGCAATCATTCCAATGGCTTGGTTCTTCTTCAAAATGATCACATAGGCTCTTCATAACCTCCATACACATCTCATGCTCTTGGCTCATGGCTCACACACCCTCTAATGACCCCCAAACAAACTCAAGATAGAAGAGAATTCACTGATCAACCTGGCAACACTTCCAAGCCCCAATTCTTCCCTGATGACCTGAGTAGACTTGAATATGAATGAAACCCTTGGATATACCTCTTGAGATAAGAATAACACTTTGATCCCCTGATTAAGATAGCTTTCCTATGCTATGCAATGCAGATGAATACACTATGTACATGATGTCAATGCAAATGATTATGCAATTGAAACATAAACCTAGGTTAGAAAAGGTTGGGCAAATTTTGGGGTGCAACAGCTGCCCCTATTCAAGCGGCTTGGACCCGACTGGATGAAGAGCGCGCAGCCTTCAGACAATTCGAGGTACGAGACGGTTGAATACGAAAGAACCCGGAAATTTGCCAACCGCAAAAATAAATTGCGCATACAACTACTGCTTGGGAAAACCCTGGGAACTGGCTTCTGTTGTCACAGCAACAACTAACCATCCATCTGTCAAATAATCTGATGTTGTCCGCAGACCACTCCATTCCGAAGAAATGAGCATACACCACACAACGAGAAATTGTTGATATCACTTATCAACCTCTGTTGATCTCACTTATCAACCTTTGTTGATCTCACTTATCAACCTCTGTTGATCTCACTTATCAACCTCTGTTGATCTCACTTATCAACCTCTGCTGATCTCACTTATCAACCAAACACACGCTAACCAGCGGGAGAATATTGACTTCACTTGTCCTGTTGACTTCACTGATCAACCTTTCGTATCCTGAGCAAACGCTTAACCAAGCGAGGCAATGTTCGAAGACATGAACAACCGACTCTGCGGGGACATGAGAAACTTAACCAAGCAACTCTGAGGGGACAATTCTGACGACGGCCGTCAAACACCTGCTGGGGAAATTGGGAACTTAACCAAGTAACCTTGTTGAAAACTACGAGTAATTTAACCAAACAACTCCTGTAGCAAGCTCCCTGCTGGAGACTATGAGGGACTTAACCAAGCAACCCATTGAAGTAACACCCTGCTGGAGAACATAACTCTGTTGGGGAATTGTGGGTAACCACCCGAAAATCTGTATTACCACCTTCTAATACTGATACCACATCATCCTGAGAAAGACTCAGCTGGGGAAATACAAGTGACTTAACCAAGCGACTTGTCAAAGGATACCCTGCCGGGGACTACGAGGAACTTAACCAAGTATCTCGTTGAAGAACAACCCGCTGGGGATTACATCTCTACTGGGGTAACTGCGGGTAACCGCCCAAAATCTGTATCATGCCATTTCTACTGTACTCTGAGAAAGGACTCGACTGGGGAGGAAGAGAAATGCTTGACCAAGCAACTCTGCTAGGGGAATGTGTGGCATAACGAACACGATCACTGCGTGCCTGGCACAACAAATCCACAAAACTGCGACGAACACGGTCACTGCGTGTCTCACAAACAAAACCACTTAACGGGACAAACACGATCACTGCGCGTCCTGGTGTTGCAAACAAAACCACGTATAGGACGAATACGGTCACTGCGTACTCTACCACAAATCCCCACAACCTAACAATGACCACGATCACTGCGTGCCCTGCGCCACAACTCTCTTGACAGGAGAAAACACGATCACTGCGCGTTGTGATGCCACAAACAAAATCACATAATGGGACAAACACGACGAACACGATCACTGCATGCTGCGTTACAATCACATCGACCATAAATCCAATCGGATGAGATAAACACGATCACTGCGTGCCAGGCGGAATAAATCCACATAGAAGAGGCGAACACGTTCACTGCGTACTTCAACCACCAATATAACAAACACGATCACTGCGTGTGCTGCAATAGGACAAATACGATCACTGCGCATCTCGACCAATAAACCCCCAAAACGATGTCAACACGATCACTGCGTGTGCCACAAAACCAACCCATGTAATAGGACGAATACGATTACTGCGTATGCCGACCAACACGACCAACTGATACAATAGCCACGATCACTGCGTTCTCCGCATCACAAGTTCCCACGGTACTATTAACACGATCACTGCATGCTGTATGAATACGGTCTCTGCGTATCTTGAACACGATCACTGCGTGTTTGAACACGATCACTGCGCGTTCTGAGCCACGATTCTCTTGAATGGAGAAGACACGATCACTGCGTGCTGTACAAATACGATCACTGCGTATTTTGAACACGATCACTGTGCATTCTGAGCCACGATCCTCTTGACTGGAGAAAACACGATCACTGCGTGCTGTGTGTCTCAACTAACCCACATAACTGGACGAATACGGTCACTGCATATTCTAACCATACATAGGGTGAACGCGATCACTGCGCGCTTCATGTCACGACCCTCTTGACTGGAGGAAACACGACCACTGCGTGCTGCGACACCACTGCAAACCTGGGACGAATACGATCACTGCGTACTTCAGCCACCAACAACCAGATGAACACGTTCCCTGCGTGCCTCACCCCATAACTAAACCGCATAACGGACGAATACGATCACTGCGTATACCGACCAACAACATCTGGATGAACACGATCACTGTGTGTCAATCTATAACCACTGTATAACGGACGAATACGATCACTACGTATACCGACCAACAAAACTGAATGAACACGATCACTGCGTGTCAATCTATAACCACTGCATAACGGATGAATACGATCACTGCGTACATCGACCAACAAACATCACATGATATGATAAACACGATTACTGCGTGTCCTGCCCAACCAATAGAGTGAACACGATCACTGCGCGTCCTGCTCAATAAACCCCCGAGATGATACCAACACGATCACTGCGTGCCTTACAAAACAATCTTCTTAGATCGGGACGAATACGATCACTGTGCCATTCGACCACAGATACACATACCAAGATCAACACGATCACTGCGTGTCCTACAACATGAACCCCATAGATGGTACAAATACGATCACTGCGCATTTGGGCCACAACTCCACATCTTAAAAGCAACACGATCACTGCGTGCTTTTACAATATGAACCCCATATATGGTACAAAGACGATCACTGCGTATTTGGGCCACAACTCCACATCTTAAAAGCAACACGATCACTGCGTGCTTTACAATATGAACCCCGGAGATGGGACAAATGCAATCACTGCACACTTGGGCCACAAATCAACATCTTCCTGAAACCACGATTTCACTTATTGGCAAGGAATAACATGTGTGAAACTGAAGAGGTAACCACCTAGCTTATGTTTCAACAATGCATGTTTGATAATGACGTAATGCTTCCATACCGCGTGGAAATGCTACGTGCTCGCGTAAAATGCAAATGCTCATGATGCATGCTTATGCAAAGAGTTGCTTCAGCAAAATAAATGCTGAAGATACGCTGGATCCGCTGGGGATGACCGGGATACTACCGATACACTTCCAACAAAATAAATGTTGGGAAGATGAACTAACTCCGATGGGGATGACCATCCTGCCAGGAAAGTAGCTCACGAACTCAAAACTCCAAAATCTGCTGAGGACGATCCTCCTGACGAGGAAGAGCGGCTTGCTGGGGAAAGAAGGGACAATCGCTCGGGAAAACTCCTTTCAGCAGCTCCAACCACTTGCTTGCGCTCTGTGGAGAACCTCTCCTGCTATCACTAAGCTGGGTAAATCATCCCGCTATCACTGAGCTGGGGAAATCATCCCGCTATCACTGAGCTGGGGATTGAACTACACATTCTGATTTGCACTGCACAAGAACTCTCGGGGGAGTTAATCACATCCATTTCGACCTTCACTGGGGAGAACTCTGCTTTGCTTGACAAGCTATTTCTGAACTGAAGATACATTAATCTCAACTCTCCTGGGGAGATAACATTCAGTTTTGCCCAGGGCGACTTCACTGGGGAAGACACAACATTCAACCTCTGGAGAGAGTACCTACCTGCCATGGACTCTGGCGGGGAACTTTGCGAGCTTTTGACTAACTTGCCCCAGTGCACTCAACGTGCCCCTATCTAACTCCTGGGAATACTTGCTCTGAACCGCTTGCTATGAGACGACCTCGAGATTACTTGCCCCGATATCTATACGACAAAAAGATTCAATCTCCATTAGCCCTGATCAACCCAGTTGGTTTTAACGCTCTCGGCGGCGGCGTGCCCCTGAATGAGCGTTCTAGCGACTTATCCTGATCTGATTTTCCACCTGAAGTATCTGCTTTCAAATCTCCACGTTCTGCATGACTGCCCCTCATTGGATCTCGAGAAGACCCACTCCTGATTAGTTGCCTCTCAAGCATACTTCCCCTTGATCAACTGAAGCTTCGGGACTCATCCTCAGACTAACTGATTCCGAACTCCATGGAAGTCAATGCCCCTGATTCACCGGGTTTCACAACATACGCCATGCTAGTTCAGACGGCTGAATTACTCAGTCCTGCTCGATTAATCCCTGTTGGAATCTCCTTCATGTCAACTACTAACCTGCAAGTAAAAATCGTCTGTTCACAAATGGTAATTCTAATGCAATGTTTATGCAGATTTTGAAGAAACTTGTGCTGCCACTCATTTACACGTCATGATTGAGTGACGAATGAACCAAAGTTCAAACGTAGTGCTTACGTGGTCAGTGAAAAACACAACAAGGATGTGACTAGCAAGTCACGAAGGAGTCAGATTACTCAACCTTATCGTAATGCGCTTTCAGAATAAACCCTGCCTCAATTAGGTCTTTTAAGGGTTGTATCGTGGTCGGGTTCACGGTTCATGAAACAAAGGATATTTGGCTCAAATTTTGATTTATACCCACCCCTTCTACGTGATGATCTCCGATCCTAAAGTTCAGTTAACTTGGCTCGAGCGCTCGCCTCTTCGAGAGGTATGTTGAATGGTAAGGACCACAGTTAAGGAACTCACAGGGCTTTTCCAGAGTGACAGTTACTCCTTTTTCGTTTTCGGCGTCTGTGTCTACACGACTTCGTCCTTGTTTGAGGATTTTTCTTTTTATAATCCTTTCTTTTTCATTCTTTTGATTCCCTAATTTTTGCCTGGACTGACTCCTTTTGAGTTCTTTTCGATTTTTCTTTTGAAGTCCAGCGGGATGCCCTGATTTTTGCCTAAGTATTTGCTTTCTAGCTTTTCTTTTTTACTTAGAGGGCTTTCTTATTCCTTTTTTTTCTTTTGTAACAAGTCGTGTGACATTGATTGTCTTGATTGCTTCGAAAGGGTTGTAACTGTCTCACTCCTGATTGGTGAGGTTTAACCACTGTGGTTGACGAGGTACAACCTCTTGAGAGGCATAAACCGTAATTGGTCCTCGAAATACAACACCCCTCTGTAATACTTGAATGCTCGGTCAAGCTAACTGACAACTACCCTGCCCCGGGTTAAGACGTGAGGGTTTAAAAGTCCGAAAGAAACTCCTACTTCTTGGCTCGAAGTGGTTAACAAGGGATTCTCTTCCTTATTTCTCCGGTGTTTAGGGGATTTGAAACAATGCCTTGTACGTCATCGGCAAGGTTTTATCTGAAAGCATACGATCATCGGTTATGAATTTATTTCGTCATCCTCCCTCCAATCTTTGCTAGTCACAGTGATAAAGTGGAGTGAATAAAATGCAAGTGTCAGTGCAATGCAGTAAATGAGCGACAGCGACATGATTAATTCAGAAAAATGCATAGTCACTTTATTATTATTACCATTCGAAACATACAATGTTTACAACAAGTAGTAACTAACAGAAAAGAAACTACAAATACAAATGATATAAAGTTTGAGGACTACCAATGCTGAGGGCGCATGCCCGTCTGGGCCACTGGCTTTCGCTGGGGAATACTTTCCGAGTCTACGAGCTTAGATGGCTGAGAAGTTCGTATGAACAAACAGAGATCCTTCTCGAATGGAAATGCAATCCTGGTCGATCAACTGTTGTACCTTCGCCCGAAAAACTTTACAATCTTCAGTTGCATGCCCTGGCGAGCCACCATGGTAACCACACTGAACTTGGGGATTGTACCCAGGAGGGTAAGGTTCTGGCACAGGCTTGAGGACTTTCGGCTCCACCAAAGCGTTCTGAACCAACTGTGGCAAAAACAGACTGTACGGCACAGGAACTGGGTGGGAAGGACCATTCCTTCGTTTCAAACTGCTACGAGGTCTGTGCCGATTTTGACGCTGAGTCTGATAACCTTGGCCACGAGTTCGCTGAGCGACATAAGACTCCTGATATGGTGCCCCAGGCACAGTGGTCTATCCAGAATAACGAGATGCCGAAGATACTGGTCGCTGAGAAGACGAAGAACCACCAGATTTCACCGATTCGTCTCGAGGATACCCAACATCATTCCTGACTGTGTTGCCCCCAACTCCTTCTTCGGTTTGACGAGCCTGACCGCCTACAACATTCTGGATTTTTCCAGTTTTTACACCGTACTCGATGCGCTCTCCTGCCCTTACCCACTCAGAGAAATTTGGTGCGACTCCAATCATTCCTTCAAAGTACGAACTCTGCAAGGAGTTTACGAACATGCTTTTCAATTCTCGGTCTTGCAGCGGTGGTTGCACTCTAGCAGCAAATTCTCTCCATCTCTAAACATACTTTCTGAAAGGTTCATTGTTCCCTTGAGACAATTCTTGCAGTTGCACGCGACTAGGAGCTTCAACAAGATTGTAGTCATACTGCTCCAGGAAAACTCTGGCTAAATCCACCCATGATTGGATCTGATCCCTCTCTAATTGCATATACCAACTCAGAGATGCCCCAGTCAGACTATCCTGAAAGCAGTGAATCATCAACTTGTCGTTGTGCACGAATGGAGTCATTCTTCGGCAGAACAACACCAAATGTTGCTTCGGACAACTGTCTCCTTTGTACTTTTCAACCTCCGGCATTCTGAACTTCGGAGGTAACACTAGGCCAGGAACTAGACACATATCTGCAGCATTAGGGTTAACAACGTCTTTACCTTTCAAGGCTTTAAATCTTTCATCCGATGCACGAAACCTCCTAGCACACCCGGGAGCTAATGGGTCTTCAGTCTTTGCCATTAGGACTTCTCTTCGGGACTTTGGCATAGGGAAAGCAACACTCTGGTAGTCTGGAGTATCAACAGAAGGATAACGTATACTTCGGACAACAATCCGCTCATGTAGACCTTGGTCTTCAACAGAAGGTTGTACGAGCTGAGCTGCAATAAGGTTGTTCACTTGCGGAAAGTCTTCGCCACGCGTAGATCCATACAAGGGATTGGACATCATAGTGAAACCTGACAAGGTATCAACGAACTGGAAGCTGCTCTCTGACATAGCTCCCCACAACTGCCCCCTGTCTTCACTGCTTGATTCTGCTCCAGTCTGCTTCAACCCCTTGGCGATGGTCTCCATGGTTTGCATGAGCAGGGCCATCCTGTCACGCATCTCTTGCATTTCACTCTGCACGTTGTCCATGATCTTCTTCTGGTTAATCCTGGTGGAGTAACGGTGGACCCGCTTTTCTGCAATCCTGAAAATACCTGCTGAAAAGACGCAGGAGATAAGATACAGAGATCACAAACCTGCAATGCAAATATGAGTATGTATGCAAAATGCAATGTGTCTGTGCGTTAGGGATTATCATTCCCCGATTCTAGTGTGATTGTGCCAGTGCAGTGACAGTGCCAGCAATACAGTGATTGGAGCTGAATCAAAGAAAACCTCGTATATTGCAGAGAAATCCAAGAATACAATATCACTGAGAGTATAATAAGAAGGCATGACCTCAACCAACAATCCTGGTGATGGTCAGCACAAATGCAAATAAAGCATACAAGTCAATACATGAAATGATCAAGTACTCCCATGAGCCTGGTACTCTTCTATTAACTTCTTGGTCTCTGGGTGACCTGGTCTGGTAAGCAGGCCCTCGACAAGCTGGTTTCTTCTCTTGAGAACACGTCGCGCGTCACCAGCGGTTTCCTCCCCTTCCCCTTTTCCGAAGCGATCTTCTAGCTTCCGCTTCTGAGACACAACTTCGTTCCTGCCTTCGATGGCTTTGTTCAGTGCCTTCTGGAGACTGTACCTGGCCATTACCTCTTCTTCATGCTTATCAATGCTAGCCTTCAACTGCTTCTCGAGGTCAAAAATTTGCTGCTTCAACTTATCTTTCCTCTTTTTGTTGTTGGTCAGCGTAGCATTCCATGTCTTATTACAAGAAGAGATTTCTCGGTGAGCGGCGTCAAGCGCTTTCTTTTTGGCCTCCAACATGTCGTGGGAGCTTCTGAACTCTTGACCCAGACGTTCGCGCTTCTTCTTTTCCTCAGTCAACTCAGCACCTAGCCTGTTCACTAGTTTGATCTGCTGTTGAAAAGAACGTACAGCCTTATTCTTCTCACTCCGCATTTGAGTTAGCTCTCTCTCTAACTCTTCATTAATCTTCATCAAGGCTTCCTTTTCCTTCACAACTTGCTCGTAGGCCTCCCTAGGAACAGTGGTTGGCTCTTCCACCGAGATATGAACGGGGACCGGAGCAGCTGGAAATGGCATCAATATCTGTCTGGCTCTCTCCTGAATCCAAACTTTGTAGGGTGCATACGCCTGGCAATCATTCTTCCCCAACAGCGGTTTCCCCTTTCGGTTAATACGTGCCCAGGCATGCCGAAGCTTGGCTAGTAGCTCTCCACTCAAATCACCGGTGAAGTACAGAGATTCCTGTACTTCTTCCTCCTGAGGCGGACTCTTCAGCGCATATCCAAACTGGCGGACGAACAAAGATGGGTTGTAGTTGATGCACCCTTTCCTCCCTATCAACGGAACATTAGGATACCCAACACAACTGACAATAAGCTCGGATCCCAGCAGATCTCGATCAAACCACTCAACATCTTCAGAAGACAGCCTCATCATACGCTCTGGCCAGTCGGATGTGGTTGCACTATCCACAAAAGGTCCCTTCGAAGGAAGATGGCTCTTGAACCACATATACAGCAAAGGCACGCAACAAGAGACATTCTTGCCTCTCCTGTTCTCATTCCTGTAGTGCATCGAATGGTAGAAGTCTCCGATCAGTGTTGGCACCGGGTTACCAGCAGCAAATAGATGAAATGCATCCATGTCCACGAAGTTCGGGAAGTTGGGAAACAACACTATCCCATAAATGCATAGAGCCAAAATAGCGTTAAAAACCACCCAACACCCATTCTTGGCGTACTCTTGAGCCTTACCAACCAGAAACTGAAGAGAGAAACCCGGAACCCCTCGCCAAGAAGTCATCAACAGTTCAGAAGCATTCATATGCAGGGTCTTAGCTAGATCCTCCAACTTAGGTTCAGCAGCAGAGTGAATAAAGGGAACTGCATTCTGTACCGGTAGCTCAGTAAACTCTACATACTCCTCCATGGTGGGCCCCAAGATAAAATAAGCAAACGTGAAACATCTCAAAGCTGGGTCATAGAATTGCATCAGCGTGTACAGCCCATTCAACTCATCATCAGTGGATCTGCGAACCAAACTCAACAACCGTCCGTAACTCTGCCTGAAGCTTCTACGGACATCCTCATCTGCCAGAGAAATCAGACCCAGGAGTGGAGTAATATCAGGAATAGGTAGCTTGTAGGCAACTGTCATCCTCAAACCCGCCATAATCAATACTCAAAAGTCCAGACACTAGAACCCGGGGGATATGCAAATGCACCTGCAGCACAGACACACGTTAATGAGATGCAATGATAATGATTATGCAAATAATGTAATGCAAGCAACATGCAACGGGGACCAAGTGCTATAGCTGAGAAGCCTGGACCATATCAAGAGTCTCAGATAGACCCTTCAATACTCATCACCCTGGTCTCAGATAGACCCAACACAAAGCTCCACACTGGTATCTGATAGACCCAATAACATAACTCCAACTGGTCTCTGATAGACCTCATACCATAACTCAGACTGGTCTCTGATAGACCTCACCACTATCCATAAATACCCAGGATCTCTGATCAAGAAATAACCGGTATCTGAAGGTCTAGTTACCTGCATAACCCCAAACCCTCTCACAGGTGGATGTCCTAGTAACTGACAAAGGTATGGCATCATATGCGGTCGTCGGCGTCACAGACTTTCAGGAGTGATGATACGATTCCCAGAAGGAGTGGCATCATCAAATCCTGAAGAGGCCTCACTTAGCCAACTTCCAAATGATCGGTCCCCAGAGTCGACAATCCAACTAACCAGCAACCCGAGCCACCCAAAGGGCAGGACAAGAGGCCAACCAGAAGAACCTCGTCTGAGTGTAGATTTCGCGGGACACTAGGACATGCAAAGCACGTGCGCACCCACTAATCTCTACTCTAAATCTAGGTGCACTCAAGCCCAGGTCCGGCTTATCTCTCCATCATGGAACACCCGTCACAACCCCACAATACAGCAATAATAATGATAATATAATGCTGAAAGGTAAATACAGAAACGTAAATCCATACAAATTCCTCGACGGGCAAACAAGCGCTAGGATTGACTCTCTTAAGGGACGTTGGATCCCAAATGCATAAGAACTATCGCAGTCCTTAGCAGCCAGGGAACGTTGGATCCCCAACAGAGTCGCCAGCTGTCGCTATTGCAAAAATCGGCGCCGGCTGACAGAAGAGTCGCCACCGTGCGTTATTTATCCCAAAGGAGGGAAAGGAAACGCTCGAAGTAAACCTAACTCAAAGACGGGAAAAGGTATGGTCATCGCAACCAAAACCTGGATTCGGGAGTCGGTTACGCAAGGGGAAGGTATTAGCACCCCTCACATCCATCGTACTCGATGGGATCCACGCTTGTTTGTTTGTACGGATTACACTTCTATCTAAACTAAAGGATGAGGTCTGAAAAAGAAAAAGAAAGATGACTCGGCAAAGCATCGCATTTTATGCCTACGTATTCCCGTCTGGAACGAGAAATCAGAGTCAACGTAGTTCGCCTAACTACGGGTGAAGGAAGGAAGGTTGCTCGCTAGGATATCGCATCCTATGCCTACGTACTTCCACACAGCATGGAAGATCAGAGCAAACGTAGTTCGGGCTACGCACGACACAAGCTGTTCAAGTGTCTTTTATGAAAAATCTCACCTTAAACAAAGGGTTTTCTTATTGCAAAAAGGTTGATGTCCGTTCAAATCTTTTGACGGAAGAAATGAATTAATCTATGTTATAACCTTTATTAATGTTTTTCTGTTGTTTTGGAGAAAGAAGAGATGACACTCTAAAAATCCTAGGGTTGAAAAGAGGGGAATAAAACCTACCCTAATGTTATCATGCATGGGTTAACTCCTAATGTCTATCATGCTCCTCTCTTGCGCAGAGAGAAACAGAGATCCTACGGGAATAGACGGGAACAGAAACAACATATATATACAATAAAGCAGTAAAATGCATGGATGCAGCAGTACAAGCGAGGCAAGGGAGTCCCACTCAACCTCGAACCTAGAAAACAATAGGCAAAAGTGAACAGGATTCACTTTCAACCCAGCAAGTTAAACAGCAAACAATACAGTCCGGGAAAATCACACAATACATCAAAATTAAAACAGCAAAAGCTAAATAGCAAAGCAGGCTTCATCAGCATCAGGCTTCAGGTAAACATCAGTCTTTATCCTCAATCTCCCAATGGCTTTTCTTCAAGTCCTAATCTCCAAGCTGAGGAATCAATCACAGGAGTAAACTGGGTGTTAAGCAATTAGTTGACCACCAAGGGTGGCAAATAAAACTGCTATCAACACAAAGAGTATTTCTCTCAAGAGTTCTATCCCTCAGACATTAGCACCAAGCCTTCCAAAGGAAGGGGGTGAATGTCTTAGAGAGACTCTGCATCACAGAGAAGAATGGAGGTAATCAAGACCTTCCATGTTTGAGAATCAAGTTTGCTACTCTAGAGCTCTGCCTAAATCCTATATCCTACAAACTTCAGCAGCTACCAGCAAGAGATACTCCTCATTAACTCTGGAAGTTGGTCTCCATTCTCTGATCTTCAACTGGGCTTCATCATCACAGGTCTTCAGCTCTCCCCAAATCCCAAACAAACCCAATACCCCACACAGACAAAATAATAACCCTAAAGAGGGCACACCACACAGATCAATCAATATAAGCAATATACCAATAGCAGTAGGGGAATCCTTATATTTTCTAAGGGATCTATCCTATACCCATAACCCCTATAGTCCCATACCCCAAAAATCAAATGAAAATTCCTAAAAGAATGATCTATCTCACCTATGCTCATTTAAAACCCTAATTTTCATTACCCTAATCTCACCTAAAAATATGAATTAAATCTTATATACAAATTGAAGTCCTAAACTAATCACTCTAAAAAGAATGAACCCTAAAGCTAAAGGGAGCTATTAGAACAAAAAATCAACAAATTTGAGTACTAAACTAAACTCAATAAAATGCTATTTACAAGAAAAATGCATTAAAAAATATTAAAACAAAATAAAATGCCAATTTTATTATTTAACATTTTTCTAGACAGAATTATTGACCTACCATAAAAAGAAGGAATTAAAAATATCAAATTCTCCATTTTTTATGATTTTTTAAAGATGAGAAAAAAATATAAAAGAAAATAAAATCACAAGATAGAAATAAAAGGGGGAGGGGGTCTGAATAGCATACACGCCTAGTTGTTACCCAGCATTGGACCATGAACGTGGGGTGCAGATATCAATTGCATTAGGCCCAACACGCTTCAGAAAATGAATTGAAAAAAATAACAGAAAAAAGATTAAAGTCACGGTTCAAATAGCAACAAAATCAAGTGTATTCTGCATTGGGCTTCCAATTGGGGGTGGGAATATCAATATGAGTCCAAGGCCCACGCTGATGCAATTAGTGAAACGCATCGTTTCACGCTCAGCCATTCCCTCCATATTTCAACTTTAAACGCCAGCCATACGATCAGATGAAAAAGGTCAAATAAATGAATAGATCCAACGGTGCATGGCCATCGTCCCAAAATGATCTAGGGTTTGCAGAGATTCACAGCTTCCATGCAACCATAATCAAGCTCTTCGTTCTCCCTCCTCAGGCCATGAAATCAAAACTTATAAAGAGCAAAGTTGCTCTATTCTTTCCCCTGAACACGGTGATACCCTCAGTTTTGCTTGAAACCAATTCCATAATGGAACCCGATAGGTGCAACAATCTGACTCCCTCATGATGCACTGCAATGGAACCTCACAATTCTCCAATTTAACTACCCTATCTTGTTCATCATGTCACACTAACCTCAGCAAGACATTATATGTTCATTAAAACTAATTATCCAGCCTAATTTTGATCATCAAAGAATCATCACTCTGCTAACAACCTCCATGGAACTCTCTCTAATTCTCAGGAATCACTCACCTAAGGTCCCTAAACATGATTACCCTAGCCATTTCACCTAATAATGCATAAATAGAGGGATTCGAATGCTTTTTGCAAACCTGAAAAATGGTGATGGCAGAGGTATCTACACTCCAATCCACTGCTTGAAACTGGTCACAAATGGTCTTCAATGGCTGAGGATCTTTCTGTTTGCAAGATCTTGGATGGACAGTGCTTGGATTATGGGATTGGATACAACTTGCTTCACTTGCACTTTGGAAGCTACACCTTCAAACACTCATCAATGGCCACTTTGATCTATGTGTATGTGTTCAGTAGGATCCAAGGAGTTGATTTGGTGAGAAAAATTCAATGGAAAGGAAGAAGAAGATGGAGTTTGAGATTGATTTGCAAAAATGGAGAAAATGGTATATCACTCTCTCTTCACACTCTTTTCACCAACCCCTTGCACCAATGGCTACAGTTCATTATATAGATGAGGAGAGACAGATCTAGAAGTTTGTAGAATGATCTTAGAGGACTCTAGGAAGTGGTGGAAAGTTCATGAAAATCTCACTTAATGATACTTTGATACATCTCATATCTCATGCATACACCCTTCCAACCTTGTGTGAAAATCTCCTCTCATGAGTTATTGAAATGGTGTGTGTGAAAAAACCAAGTTCCTTGCCTTGAAAAGTTCACTTATGCCAAGTTTTCCATACTTGCCTTATTATGCAAATAAAAATACAAAGCAAGTCCAATTTTTAACCCCTAACTCAAAGAAGTGGCTGAACCAATGTCTCTAAAATGATGTTTGGAATCAATTTGGTATATTGGATGACCCATTTTGGATTTGTAGATCTCCCAAACCAATTTTTTATTTCAACTTTTTCAACTTATATGCCTTCTTTAGGTCATTTTCCACCAACTTTGGTCAAGTCTCATTTTATGCATTTCCAAACTTCCATGACTTCTTTTCTAGACTTAAAGTGACATTTTGAGCAACTTTGATGTTGTGAAGTTTTTCATTTGAAGCTTCCTTGTATGAGTTTTAGGCATAGGCTAAGAATTACCTGTAATCCTTAGATGACCAAAATACCCTTTGCTTGCCAAGACCATAAGTAGAGTTCCCCAAATCATATGAAGGCATACCATACCTTTATAGAAAGATAAGACAATAAGGAACAACTCTCATGTTGGCCTGAAATCCATTTGAAATCTCCTTGAAGGTCAAAAGTTGCTTGGAAGACAGACAACTTTCACAGACAAATTTCAGTGTCCTCAGATGACCTGTAACTTGCAAGAGCTATAACTTGAGTTCTATAAATCATCTTGATGACTTCCACCACTCAAATTAAATTTATGAAGATACTCTACAAGTTTAATGTGGACCAGAAATTCATATGAAGCTTGCATCTTGAGTTACACTGCTTTGAAGTTTGACCTAAATCAGGGGATTTTACACTGAAACCCTAATTTAGTAACTCCATCTCTCCTTGATTCCTTCTGATTTTTCTTTATCACAACATCATATCCATATCCATATAGCAAATAATGAATCCCACATTCTTCAAATGATCCTTGATGCCCTTCAAAACACTTCTTTGACCTAGAATTGACCTAGTGTTGACTGACATCAACTGAGGCTCTTGCAATCATTCCAATGGCTTGGTTCTTCTTCAAAATGATCACATAGGCTCTTCATAACCTCCATACACATCTCATGCTCTTGGCTCATGGCTCACACACCCTCTAATGACCCCCAAACAAACTCAAGATAGAAGAGAATTCATTGATCAACCTGGCAACACTTCCAAGCCCCAATTCTTCCCTGATGACCTGAGTAGACTTGAATATGAATGAAACCCTTGGATATACCTCTTGAGATAAGAATAACACTTTGATCCCCTGATTAAGATAGCTTGCCTATGCTATGCAATGCATATGAATACACTATGTACATGATGTCAATGCAAATGATTATGCAATTGAAACATAAACCTAGGTTAGAAAAGGTTGGGCAAATTTTGGGGTGCAACAAACAGCATTGGATTAAAATGAATCATGAATTCAAAACGCACACAAGCCTATAAACCTCACTACAGCAGCAGCAGAAAGGTTTTTTTTTCACGCAGCAAAAAAACGACAAATACCACAAGGCCAGGACATGTCGTACATACCACAACGCATCCTATGTGTACCAGCATCTAATTTCGGCAGCATCAGAAACCACAACACAACACCTTCTTCAACATACTCATTAAAGAAAGTCTTCAAAGTCGTCTAAACTCATTGAACCAAGCAGCAACTTAACCATCGTTTAAACACGCACCCATTATTCTCATGATTCCCGTTTATACCATAACCTGCAAAACAATAGCCATCTCGTTTACACCATAACCTGCAAAACAATGGTCACCTCAACACAGCAAAAGATGCAGAAGGTCAGTGAGAAGCTCAAATAACAGTAGGGTCAAAGAAGGCCATTACCTGCATCATGACATATGCCTCGAAGCAATGTTCGATGTGCAAACTCGCTTCAAAATGCAGGCCCTTGTTATCACTAACAAACCAAACTGCATTATGGACCAATATGGAAAGGATTCCTGAGCTAAAACAAAACCTTAGTGATGCCCATCTGTACCTGCAACATTTACACAAGGAAAAAAAGCAAAACAATTACAAAATTGCTAATTGAAAAAGCAAGTGGGATTTTCAATGAGCCAAAACGCAGTGTATGTACTTTACCCCCCAACTTGTTGCAGTCCAAAACAGGCCCCACACCAGACAAGTTCTGCCACAACCAAACAAAACCTGCTACATACAATAGCCTGCAAAACCTGTCAACAACAATACAAGCTATTTCATAAAAGAGGCTACAGCAAGTCCTACATATGATAAAGTGATAACAGGAGCTCTGGAAAAAAAAGCATAAAAAACAACCATCTCCTTCATTAAAAGGAACGGATCCGAAATCTCCTTGGAAGAGGGCCAAAATCCTCTTCTTTTCTTCAATCTCCCCTCATCGAAAAAGCTCTCAAAAAAATAAACCATTGAACCTTTATCCCATCTTGAAACTCTGGCTCCTTTACAACATAGAGGAGATCATTCTGAAATCCAAAAAACAACCTTCGCAGCCAAATGAAATTATCTCACTGATACAACATCAAAACCCCATCACCCTTTCAATGCCTCTTAAACCGCAAATCACAGCAAAAACAACTGAACCTCAACCCGTCCTTTTCCAAACTCCCCATCTTCAATCAACTTCTAACCAAACCTTCAACAAAGTCAAAACCACCAACAATATCCTTTCAAAACTGAACTCACCAAAACTTCATACCTCCCTCTCAGAACTTGAATCCCTTTTCTTCATTCTTCAAATCTTGAAACAAAATCTCTCAGCTGCACCTTCAATACACCCCTTGAATCCTCTTCAAAAAAATGTCATCCCTAATCTTCTCTTCATAACAACATACCACTAAAAAAATCACAAAGAAACTCTGTTAACCTCTTTCCCTCAACCTGGTTCTATTCAACTGACCTCCGAATTTTTCTGCAACTTCAGAACTTTCAAAAAGCTCTTCATTAACCTTCAACAACAAAAAAGCGGTAACAGCAAAAGCTACCCCTAAAACATTCTAAGTCATTCTTCGGCTCTTAAACTCAAACAAAACTCTTCATTCATCGCAACTCCAACCTCCATTCAACCTGGGCTACCCAGAACACAGTCTCACAACCACAAATTTCACACATCCTCATTTTCCGCCCCTGTTCACACTTCTTAATCCGCCATTATCGAACCCCCCAGCTTCAACTTTAGCTTTATCATCCTCAAATTCATCTACCATTAAATCACCCCCTTATGTTTCACCCTTTCTTCAACCCAGAAAAGAACTCAAAGTTAATCGCAAATCCAACCTCCATCTTTTCCGAAACTCAAACTCCAAACTTCGCCGTAACCCGTTAAATACTATCACCAACCTTCAACCAATTCACAACCTATAAATCCAAACCTTTTCATTTGAACTTCAAAAAAAAGCTGCCCAGGAATCGAGAGAAAGAGTTAGATGAAGAAAGTGATTTGAAATCCAGATCCGGAAACCCTAGAAAACCAAGGAGACGGAGAAGGATTGATACCCGTTAGAAAAAATAGGCGTGCCTATGAACCTCTTTAATCCTTTTTTCCTTTAATCAAATTGAAACCTTAGAAGTCGTTGAATCTAGCAAACCGCGAATGTTTGAGGTGAGACGAAAGAGAATGGTGTTATTTTATGTTGCAGTAGCTTGCGGCGATAATGAGAGTCGTTTGATTCACGCGTCATTTCTTCAAGTTAGTTTACTCGAACTCAAACCGTTGTGCCCTGTTTTCAGAATGGTGGGATCCCCTTTTTGATTTACGTTTTGTTCATGACCGTTCTGATGATGTTGGCTTTGGTAGTTTGTTTTTTCAAAGTTTTTGTTTAACGTTTTGATCTTGGAGTTTTTTTTGGTTCACATGGCTGATGGGCCTTGTGGCCTATAATAGACTGTTGACATCCACACACCCAGCATGATATCACACACCCCTTTTCTTTTAATTTTTTTTTGAAGTATTGAATTCGTTATAGATGATTTCCAAATTTTTATTGAGTTTTGATTTTATTTCATCAAGATGCTAATATTTTTATGCAGTATTGTAGAAATTCCTTGGTACAATAATGTTGGATTTATTTTCAATTATATTTTCGCTTACGATTTTATTTTCACTTTTTATTTTGCGGTCGATGACGAGATTTCCGACGTTTAACCGTCACATTAGTGGCGTGAAACAAAGGATCTGAGACCCACCTTTTTTTCTTTCGATTTTTTTTCATTGACCACTAACTTAAATTTCCGTCAAATATTATTGTGGATATTATATTGTTATATTATTATTCATATTATTCATATTATTCCTACATTTATCTTAACATATTATTTATTCATATTGTTCATGTTATTATTCATATATCTCATATTTATTCACCCATATTCGAAAATACCTAATAAATTATCGAAACTTGATGGGCTAAAGACGTGTCTACTTATGCGTCTAGCGGTATCTTACTGCAAGTGCACAGCCTATCGAAGTAATATTTAAGATTATCGATCCACAGGGATTCTATGGTTACTTAGTGCTAGATGAACTTCTAGTTTAGCTAAGGCGAATGATTGTCACGATTTTTGTTGGTTTTTAAGACTGTTAAAGGCGGAATTAAATTTAAGTTTAAATAAAGTAATATTAAGGCGGTCGGTATGTAATTATACTAACTTAGGTGGGTCAATCTAACCTAGACTTATAAAGGTGTTCACTTAATCTATTCGGTAGAGGTTACCAGTTTAAATACCCTCAACTCACACTCTCGTGGTCTTGTATCAGATCTTATCCCTAAAGCCCTATGCCTGCTCTCGCTAGCCCATAAGTGTTTAGAGGTAATTTTTGGAAACTAGGTAATTCTAATTTATCTTAAAGCGCTCTTGCTGTGTTTAATTTAAATGCCTAACTTTAGCTATCTGGTTAAAATCTCACACTCTCGTGGTCTTGACCTAACCTAATACTCTTTTCTTACTCTCGTAACGAAAAGGTCTATTTCAATTAAAAAGTATCAGCCAGAATGTTAAGTGATTAATTATTTTCAGCCTATGGTTATATTTTACCGGTTAAGTTTGTTATAACTACATACCGCCCTAAGGTGTTCAGCTACTCATCGATGTTGAACCAGGCAGAGACAGAGAATTTAATAATAACGTACTCATGGCAGAAAAATAAATAGACATTATAACTAAATTAAATTGCAATATAATAAAAAACCTGGTTAACAAATATTCGAGCAGACTCCTTCTTCCACAGATCGGAAAGCTTGGAGTTGGCTGAAATTAAAAATAAACGAATGCTGAAGGTTTGGAAACAAATAAATGTATAACAATTTCCTGATGTTGGAAATTGTTATATGGTTGGTTTGGATACAAATAAAAACGAAACAGAAAACTAAAAGTAATGCGGGAATGGAAAATGCTGGTTCGTAATACAGTTTGGCAGAGCTTCCGCAGGAATTTTGAATAAAGAAATTCTCCCCCTTGTGTTCACAGAACTTGTACTATTTATAGAGTCCCTAATGGGCTGGATTTTTGGTCCTTTGTTGCATGGGCCTTGCTGAAGTTGTTGAAGGAATGCTGGAACGTGGCAACAAAATGGGAGAAGTGGTCTTCACGTAATGCCAAGAGGAGAAGTAAGAGGAGAAGTGGTCTTCACGTAATGCCTTGACGTAGTCTGAGTCAAAACCAAGTTTTACCCTTGTTACGGTCGTGACAGGGTCTTCACGTTCGTAACTTGAGGTTTTTAAGTGTCACGGTCGTGACCACTCTCTTACGGTCGTGATGGCCCAAATTGGGGTGTCACGGTCGTGACACCCTTGTAACGATCGTGGCTACAACAAATTATGCAGTCTTTTTGCAGACTTCTACATTTCTTCATCTCCTTATGGTTCCTTTTGTCCCTTTTGCTCTTAATTCATGATTTAGCTCCATATAATGATGTACCTGCAAAATAGTAAGAAAAACTCGAGAAATCGAGTGTTAAAACAGTGAATATGCGATAAAACGTCAATGAAACCTAGCAATATAATCGATGCGTTTTCTCGTTATCAAACTTCCCCAAACTTAAACCTTTGCTTGTCCTCAAGCAAATAGTCGGTTGAAAATCGGCGGACAAGATTTTATTCACGCATACTCATAACAAACCGTACGGGGGATCGTTTTGTCGGATAATCCGGTACTTTGATAGAACACTACCGATACACTAATGACACAAGCAACAAGCTATGTCGTTGACTTCCCGTTAAACGAAACAATCGGCAATTACATTATGATTTCACCTGGAGTTCTTCGATCTTATTTCGCCCGGTTTCATTCTAGCGCAATCACATTAAGCCCTTTGCCTTAGCACGCACGTAGTGGAGTAGCCGGTTAGCGATTTTGATCCTTTTTGAGCACGGGGTCTGGTACACGAGTGTGGCAACCCTACATATTTTATCCGATTTGGAGGTTGTGGGGGATCGAGCCGTAGCACGCCCTACCGAGTTCAGAACCAGTACCTCTGAACCAACTCGCAACTGATTCCTTCTCATATTTCTCGTTTCTTATATGCGACCGTGTACTTTGGTGCAATTTCTTTTCATTTTTGCATCGAGATATGAAGGATCATTATTGATTAGGCATCAAACGCTTATATTCATCGGCTCCCCACGTGGTTTGTGTTCAGACGGTGCTGACTGCTAGTATAAACTACTAGGGGTTACTTTTGAACTGAAACTAAAAGTGTACTCGTAATGGTAATCGGGATGGAATTGCTTAAGTAGGGAGTCAAAGATGTCAAGATTGTATTGGTCTTGTTTAATCGTTCTCGACTTCCTAATTACGATTCCGTAGGTAAATCGGGTAATGTGAATAACTAAAGATTTTTTCTGGTATAGCTAAATAATCGGGGAAAGTTCGAAATTAAAGAAAATAGCACAAAGATTTGCTCATTTCATTAACTTGCGAAAAGAAATACAACGGAATTGAAAGTACAACGAAATGGAAAAGTGCGGAAATGAAAGGTACCTCTCCCACACTATATCAGACATTGTCCTCAATGGTGTGATATAAATGCGCTAAAAGTACCATACAACGACAAAAACGAAAAATAAACATAAACAAACTAAAAATATGGCTGCTGAGGACCGCGGGCTCGGCCTCTGGTGCGGGAGCGGCGTCTGGAGGGAGTCGCTTCAGGATCAGAACCGGTGCCGGAGGCAACAGTGATGCTAATGCGGAGGGCTTCTAGCTCGCTGAAAATTTCTCCAAACCTCTCATTAGTAGCTTCCTGATTTGCTGCAATAGTGCTGAGTAAAGCGTCATACTGCGCCTGCTGCCTTCGCTCCAGTGCGGCGTTCATCTGGTTCTGCTGATGAATCGCAAGGAGGACTTCCTCAAGTGTGACTTCGGGAGCAGGGCGCTGTCGGGTAGATGTCTCTGGTATATCCTGGACAGGCTCAGCTGCATCCATAGCGTCCTGCATCTCATCCGCTGGAGGGTCTGCCTGATCATCATGAATAGGGACGTGATCGGCAGCAGCAGGTAAAACAAAGAGCCAGTTGGCTCGGTTGGATGGATCGATGCGGTTGCGGGACGGCAGAATGATATGATGGAAAATGGTGCCATTGACAACAGGGCTATACCTGCCATCCTCTCGCTGCGCAATCAGGTGAGCGGACCTGCAATAACTCTTGGTGAGGAATTCGGTGGTTAGGTAAGGCTGATTAGCGACCAAGTCACCAAGCCCCAACTGAATGGCGAGGGTGGTGACAATGCCGCCTATGAAGAACGGGGAGGAGCCTCTGTGTGCAATGGCCTGGATATGATAAAGCATGAAAGGGGCAGCGTTGATCGGCTCGTCATTAAGAGCGCAGTGTAAGAATAGAAGCTCCTTGTAGTTGAGCTTATGGTTGCTTTCTCGGGCGAAGATGGTGTTGCATATGACACGGTGAAAATAGCGGATTGTCGGGTTGTGGATGTGCGTCGCGTTGAGGCTTTGGAAGGTGGATGCATGAGTGTTGGTTAAGTCGTGCCATAGAGTGAAAGCTTGTTCACTGAAATTATCGGGCACGCGACGGTGAGCTTCAGTTCCGTGATCGAAGCCTAACAACTCGGCTATCCTCGTTTGCGAAAGGTTGAACTCTTGGCCATGCAATCTGAATGTGGCGACACCGGTGAGCTGACTCTGAGAACCGGGAGGGGTGATGTAACTGAAGGAGCTTAAGAACTCCAGCGTCAGAAGTTCGAATGTGGGCTGAGGTTGACTGCAAAGATCCCACAGACCGACCTTTTGAAGCAGGCTTTGAACACCGGCAAGCATTCCGAGTTCCCTCAAACAGACGGTGTCGATGTAACGTGTAGGTTGCACACCGCGGTTTTGGAATCGGATAAAACGTTCTCTCTGGGTTACTCCAGCATCACCTTCTCTAAAAGTGATGGAATCCATAGCATGCAAGAGCTTAGAGTGAAGAAAGAAGGTTTTTGAGGTTTTGTGAAAAAAAATGGTAGAATGAAGGAAATAGAGATTCGGGATAAATAATGGAGAGGGAGAGTATGATAGGTTATGATAATGGGGGGTTAATGAGGTTTAAAATTGGTAATGGGGAGGTTACGGAGGTTATGGAGAAAATGGGTAGTTTTGGGGAAGTTATGGAGGAAGAAGAAGAAGAGACACGATGAGAAACAGTTCTGTTTCTCACGATTCCTGTAATAGAGGTTGTCACGGTCGTGACAAGGGGGTGACGGTCGTGACATGCTATTTAAGCACGTCACGATCGTGAGATGGGTGTTACGACCGTGAGGGCATGCTTCGCTGAATAATTTCCAGAAAAGAAACATTTTCTTACTTGATTCATAATTTAATAATAATCTATTTTCTTCACTAACACTCATATTAAATAAACACCATATAGTATATAATTGCAACACAATACTATACTAACTTGCATGAGAGATTGCATATAATAAGAAATAATGCAAGCATAACAGTACATAGAATAAAAAATATATAAATTTCTAAAAGTGGAGAAATTTTGGAATTAAAGGTGCATTGCATAAAGTAATTGAAAATGAAGTTACATAAACTGAAATTACGGTATGAAATTGTTGCGAAAAATAAATCTAACTAGAAACGAAAGCAATGAGAAAAATAAACTAAATCACTTATAGCATTTTCAAAAGCGTTTCTTCAAGTCTTCGATGGCGGAGTTCAAGTAATAGAATTGTTCGCAGGTTATGTCCGTCAATCCTATGATGTCCAATCGCATGCTCTTAATGTCTTCTTTAAATATATTAATATCAGTTTGGTAGGCATTGAGAGTGTTCATGATGTTTTGTAAGTTGCTAGCATAATCTCCTTGATTCACTTCAGGGGTTTCATGTACTGCTCCAGTGGGGTCAATGTTATGGTAACCAGGAGGTGTCTCAGAGTCAATTTCGACATTGGTCATTATATCATCGTTTATCTTGTAAGGCTGAGGTGTTTCAGGAGTAGATGGATAATCAGGTGGGTTTAACTCATAAAGCCAGTTATCCTTATTGTGAACACTTACTCTAGCATGATTAGGCAATGTGAACAGGGTTACTACTTTGTTTCGGATTAGGTACTCAAAAGGTGGATGTCCTAAATTCCTTATGATATGTCTATTGAAGCAGAAATTAAGGTTCATAGGGCGGATTGTTCCTAGACGGTTGCACCTGTCCAGTTGGTACCTAAGTCCTATGGCATCAGCAATCATGGTTACAAGACCTCCTACTAATATAGGTAATTCAGGTTCTTCTTGGACACGGGTGAAGGTTTGCATCATGAAAGGTACACCATTAACAGGCTGTCCAGTAGTGAAACATGACATAATAAATATTTCATCTTTAGAAACTCCGGTAATGTTTTCTTCTTTTCCAAAGAAGGTGTGGACAAGGAATTTATGGAAGTAGCGGAGAGCAGGATTATGGATCTCATCATTATTCATGTTATTTGGTTCAGGGTGGTAGTTTCCGGTTAAAGTTCCCCAAAAGAAATCTAGCTCCATATCCATCAATTCTACTTGTGTGGTAGTAAAAGCAAATGGTCCACTAGGGAATCCTAACAAGTCAGCTAGTTCTTTATGGTTAAAGTCATATTCTATTCCAAATAGGCGGAAACTAATAAATCCTTTCCTAAATCCAAAACCGCGCTCAGGTAGGTAAAGTAAGGAGCTAAGGAACTCAAGGGTGAGCTCGCGGTAAGTCGCAAACTTATGTTGGATCAATGCATTCTCCCATCCGAGTCGGTTTAACAAGTACATGACACTATCATGTATACCTAGGGTTTCCATAGTCTTATCATCCGGGTACAGGGTCAAATCCATTTGCCTCTGCGATAACTCTTCAAACTTCATTCTTTGGTTCCTACCTCTAAATTTGGTTTCCATATGGTTAATTGGTTGGTTAGCCATGGTCAGTGCAAATATGGGGGGAACAAATCAGTGGAAAAGACTTTAGAAAATCTGTAAAAAGTGATTTAAGATAAAAAATAAGAAAATGAAATGCATAATGTAATGGCGATAATAGTAATGTAAAATAAAACTGACAAAACAATTAAACGAATAGTAAAAATGATAAATAACAATGTGCTAAAAGAAAAGAATAGTTTAAATAATTAAATGAGTAAATGGGCTGCCTCCCACTAAGCGCTGTTTTTATTGTCAAAAGCCTGACGTAATGCTTAGGTTTAGATTAATCAGGGGAAATAGTGGACAATTCTAAAAGCTTTAGATTATTCGCATAATCTCTATTTTCAACTTTATGATAATGTTTTAGACGTTGTCCGTTTACTATGAATGGTTCACTATTCCTACCCTTAATTTCTATTGCTCCACTCGGGAATACTTTAGTTATTTCAAAGGGTCCTGACCATCTAGATTTTAATTTTCCAGGGAAGAGCCTAAGCCTTGAATTAAAGAGGAGTACAACTTCTCCCACACTAAATTCTTTCCTAGATAGGCGTTTATCATGCCATCGCTTAGTTCTTTCTTTATATATCTTAGCATTCTCATATGCATCTAACCTTAATTCTTCTAATTCGTTAATGTCTAGGATTCGCTTTTCTCCTGCAGCATTATAGTTTATATTGAGGGTTCTGATCGCCCAATAAGCTTTGTGTTCTAGTTCTACTGGGAGGTGACAAGATTTTCCATAAACTAGTTTGAAAGGTGTAGTACCTATGGGTGTCTTGTAAGCGGTCCTATAAGCCCATAGAGCTTCATTAAGTTTAGATGACCAATCTTTCCGAGATATGGCGACAGTCTTTTCTAAGATTTGTTTAATTTCTCTGTTTGAGACTTCGACTTGTCCACTTGTTTGTGGGTGATATGGCGTAGCCACACGGTGTCTTACTCCATATTTAGATAGTAACTTGTCAAAGATTTTTGAAATGAAGTGCGAGCCACCGTCACTTATGACGAGTCTAGGCACACCAAATCTGGGAAAGATTATATTTTTGAAAAGCTTTATTACTACTCGTGTATCGTTTGTAGGAGAAGCTATGGCTTCAATCCATTTCGAAACATAATCAACAGCTACGAGTATGTAATTATTACCGAAAGATGATGGGAATGGTCCCATGAAATCTATTCCCCAAACGTCGAAGATTTCTACTTCTAAAATTCCCTTTTGGGGCATCTCATCTCTTCTTGAAATATTGCCAGTGCGTTGACACCGATCGCAATTTATAACAACGATGTGGACATCCTTCCATAGATTAGGCCAGAATAAGCCGGCTTGCAAGATTTTTGCACAAGTCTTGGAAGTGCTTGCATGTCCCCCATAAGGAGATGAATGGCATTGAGCAATGACATCTTCTATTTCTTCTTCGGGAATACATCGGCGAAAGATTCCATCTGGTCCTCTTTTGAACAATAATGATTCATCCCAATAGTAATGTTTCAGATTATGAAAGAATTTCTTTTTCTGCTGATAGGTTAGATCGGGTGGAAGAGCTCCTGCGGCTAGGTAGTTGACAATGTCAGCGTACCATGGCAGTCCTACAGTTGTCTGGATTGTTTCCACGGATTCTGGTTCATTTATATCTAGCTGAGCTAGGTCGCTTCCTATTTGTGCTATCAGCTGTTCATACGGAAAATCATCGTTAATCGGCACTTGTTCGGGTTTAATACCTTCTATTTTAGATAAATGGTCTGCTACGACGTTCTCAGTACCTTTCTTATCTTTTATTTCTAGATCAAACTCTTGTAAGAGTAAAATCCATCTTAAGAGTCTTGGTTTAGCATCTTTCTTAGTTAATAGATATCGGATAGCAGCATGGTCTGTGTAAATGATTATTTTCGCTCCAACTAGGTAAGAACGGAATTTGTCAAGCGCAAAGACAACTGCTAACAATTCTTTTTCTGTAGTAGCGTAGTTCATCTGGGCAGAATCTAAGGTTCTACTGGCATAGTAAATCGCATGAAGTTTCTTTTCCTTTCTCTGGCCCAGAACTGCGCCTACAGCATAGTCACTCGCATCGCACATGATTTCAAAAGGTAATCTCCAGTCAGGGGGTTGCATGATTGGTGCGGTGATGAGGGCTGTTTTTAGAGTTTCGAATGCTTTAAGACAATCTTCATTGAATATGAACTCAGCGTCTTTCATTAATAAACCAGTAAGAGGTTTAGTGATTTTCGAGAAATCTTTGATGAATCGTCGGTAAAAACCGGCGTGTCCTAAAAATCTTCGTATTTCTCGAACGGTTTTAGGGGGTTGAAGATCTTTTATTACTTCAATCTTAGCTTTATCAACTTCAATTCCCTTGTCGGATATTACATGACCTAATACTATTCCTTCGTTGACCATAAAATGACATTTCTCCCAGTTAAGCACGAGATTTACTTTTACACATCTTTCTAACACCATTTCTAAGTTCGATAAGCATCCTTCAAAACTTTGCCCGCATACAGAGAAGTCGTCCATGAACACTTCCATGATGTTGTCTATAAAATCTGCAAAGATTGACATCATACATCTTTGAAAGGTTGCAGGAGCGTTGCATAATCCAAAGGGCATTCGCCTATAAGCGAACGTTCCATAAGGACATGTGAATGTAGTCTTCTCTTGATCATCAGGGTGGATAGGGATTTGGAAAAATCCTGAGTAACCGTCAAGATAACAGAAGTAAGAATGCTTGGCTAATCGTTCTAACATTTGATCTATGAAAGGTAGTGGGAAATGATCTTTTCGAGTGGCTTTGTTTAGTTTACGATAATCTATGCACACTCTATATCCCGTCACTACTCTTTGCGATATCGATTCGCCTTGAGCGTTTTTCACAACAGTGATACCTCCTTTCTTTGGCACTACATGTATTGGACTAACCCATTCACTATCAGAGATTGGATATATTATCCCGGCATCTAATAATTTCTTAACTTCTTCTTTTACTACAGTGCTAAGGGTTGGGTTAATTCTTCTTTGAGATTCTCTGGAGGTTCTGCAATCTTCTTCTAGCAGAATACGATGCATACAAACTGAAGGACATATTCCTTTGAGATCAGATATGTTATATCCTAATGCAGTTGGATATTTCTTCAAGACATCTAAAAGTTTCTTTGTTTCTATAGTTCCTAAACTGGAATTTACTATAACTGGTCTTTTACATTCAACGTCTAAGAATTCGTACCTTAGGTTATTAGGTAAATTTTTTAATCCTAATGTAGGTTTATCTTTACTTGGCATGGGATCCGGTGTAAGTGCTAAACTTTCGCTTAGACTATCATCCTGATACGGTTTTTGCAAATTATCATCTTCGAAAATCGGAGGGATTTGAATTTTCATTATTTCAGAATAAGTGGTCTCTTTCAGTTCCATTTCTCTTAAACATTCGTCAATTACGTCCATTAGATAGCAGGTATCCTCTATAGCTGGTGATTGTAAGAATTATGTTAAAACAAACTCAACTTTCTCTTCACCTACTTCAAAGGTTAGCTTTCCTCTTTTTACGTCTATTATAACTCCGGCGGTAGCTAAGAATGGTCTTCCTAGTATGATAGGTGTAGCGGAGTCTTCAGAGATGTCCATGATTATGAAATCAGTAGGAATGTAGAATTGTCCTATACGTACTGGGACGTTTTCTAGTATGCCTACAGGATATTTAACAGAGCGATCGGCTAGTTGAACAGACATTTTAGTTGGTCTTAGGTCTCCCATGTCTAGCCTTTTGCAAATCGTTAAGGGCATAACACTGATACTGGCTCCTAAATCGCATAGAGCTTTGTCAATGACGAATTTTCCTATTACACAGGGTATAGAGAAACTTCCTGGATCCTTTAGCTTAGGAGGCATGTTATTCTGAATTATGGCGCTACACTCGGCAGTAAGTGTAACTGTTCCGTTATCCTCTATCTTTTTCTTATTGGATAAGATTTCTTTTAAAAACTTAGCATACGAGGGTATTTGGGTAATTGCTTCTGTAAATGGAATAGTAATATTCAACTGTTTCAGAAGTTCGACAAATTTCTTAAATTGACCCGTCGTCTTGGAATTTATTAATCTTTGAGGGTACGGAATTGGTGGTTTATAGGGTGGTGGAGGCACATAAGGTTGTTCTTTCTCCGCTACCTCTCGATTGTCATCTTCCTTTTCTTCTGGATCATTCACCACTTCAGTTGGTTTATCCGGTTTTTGGTACATGGCTGGATTGTCAAGTCTTGGATCGGAAGGTCCATCAAGTTCCTTGCCACTTCTTAGTATTACAGCGTTAGCATGTCCTTTCGGGTTAGGTTGAGGTTGTCTAGGGAATACTCCAGCTGGTGCAGCAGTAGGTGCTTGTTGTTGAGCTACTTGTGAAATCTGAGTTTCAAGCATTTTGTTATGTGTAGCTAATGCATCTACTTTGCTCACTAATTGTTTAATCTGCTCACTAGTGTGAATGTTTTGGTTTAAGAAGTCCTTGTTTGTTTGAGATTGGTTAGCTATAAAGTTCTCCATCATCAATTCAAGGTTCGATTTTCTAGGGATATTAGGAGCAGTCTTTTGATATCCTGGTGATGTAGCTGGTGCTTGACCTGGTGCGTAATAAGCATTGTTATTCTTATAGGAGAAGTTCGGATGATTCTTCCAACCTGGGTTGTATGTGTTTGAGTAAGGGTTTCCTTGAGCATAATTCACTTGATCAGTGGGAGTTCCTGCCAATAGTTGACAATCAGAGACTTCGTGTCCTGGGACTCCACATAACTCACAGTTAGGTGTTACTGCAGCCACGGTGGCTGCAGGTGTTATGGCCAAGTTATCGATCTTTTGGCTTAGTTGGTCAAATTTCGCATTGACTTGGTCCATACTACTTACTTCGTACATACCTCCCTTTGTTGGTTTCTCAGTTGCGACTCTCTCGCTCCCCCAAAGGTAATGATTTTGAGCCATACTTTCGATAAGTGCATAGGCATCACGATATTCTTTGTCCATCAATGCACCACCCGCGGCAGCGTCAATTGTCATTCTTGTATTGTACAAGAGTCCATTATAGAAGGTATGGATGACCATCCAGTCTATTAATCCATGATGTGGACAAAGTCTAAGTAGATCCTTATAGCGTTCCCAAGCTTCGAATAATGATTCACTTTCTCTTTGCTTAAATCCGTTGATTTGAGCTCTCAGCATAGCCGTCTTGCTAGGTGGAAAATACCTATTCAAGAAAACTTTCTTAAGTTCTGCCCACGTAGTTACTGAGTTCGAAGGCAGAGATTGAAGCCAAGCTCTTGCTCTGTCTCGAAGCGAAAAAGGAAATAAACGTAGTCTAATAGCTTCTTGGGTAACTCCATTGGCTTTTACGGTATCTGCATATTGCACAAAGATCGAAAGATGAAGATTCGGATCCTCGGTAGGATTTCCGGCGAATTGGTTTTGTTGCAAGGCTGATATCAACGAAGGTTTTAGTTCGAAATCATTTCGGTTGATAGCCGGCGCTGCAATGCTCGAATGCGGTTCACCTTGCGAAGGATTAGCGTAATACTTGAGAGGATGAGTCTGTTCTTCAGCCATCCCTGCGTCCTCTGATTTTACGACTGGTTTAGGCGGATCTAATTGAAGATCTGGAATATTGGAATTATTTTCGAAATCGAATATACGTCTTCTTACGTGTAAGAAGCGTTCCGATTCAGGGATTAGAGGTTGCAAGTCTTCGCTTTTAGAGCGAGTACTTGGCATACACTCTGAGATTAGATTAAATTAAATAATTGATACCTTAGTCTAGACAATGCTACCTAAATGCACTAGTAACTAAATTAAGGAATCCCCGGCAACGGCGCCAAAAACTTGATGGGCTAAAGACGTGTCTACTTATGCGTCTAGCGGTATCTTACTGCAAGTGCACAGCCTATCGAAGTAATATTTAAGATTATCGATCCACAGGGATTCTATGGTTACTTAGTGCTAGATGAACTTCTAGTTTAGCTAAGGCGAATGATTGTCACGATTTTTGTTGATTTTTAAGACTGTTAAAGGCGGAATTAAATTTAAGTTTAAATAAAGTAATATTAAGGCGGTCGGTATGTAATTATACTAACTTAGGTGGGTCAATCTAACCTAGACTTATAAAGGTGTTCACTTAATCTATTCGGTAGAGGTTACCAGTTTAAATACCCTCAACTCACACTCTCGTGGTCTTGTATCAGATCTTATCCCTAAAGCCCTATGCCTGCTCTCGCTAGCCCATAAGTGTTTAGAGGTAATTTTTGGAAACTAGGTAATTCTAATTTATCTTAAAGCGCTCTCGCTGTGTTTAATTTAAATGCCTAACTTTAGCTATCTGGTTAAATCTCACACTCTCGTGGTCTTGACCTAACCTAATACTCTTTTCTTACTCTCGTAACGAAAAGGTCTATTTTAATTAAAAAGTATCAGCCAGAATGTTAAGTGATTAATTATTTTCAGCCTATGGTTATATTTTACCGGTTAAGTTTGTTATAACTACATACCGCCCTAAGGTGTTCAGCTACTCATCGATGTTGAACCAGGCAGAGACAGAGAATTTAATAATAACGTACTCATGGCAGAAAAATAAATAGACATTATAACTAAATTAAATTGCAATATAATAAAAAACCTGGTTAACAAATATTCGAGCAGACTCCTTCTTCCACAGATCGGAAAGCTTGGAGTTGGCTGAAATTAAAAATAAACGAATGCTGAAGGTTTGGAAACAAATAAATGTATAACAATTTCCTGATGTTGGAAATTGTTATATGGTTGGTTTGGATACAAATAAAAACGAAACAGAAAACTAAAAGTAATGCGGGAATGGAAAATGCTGGTTCGTAATACAGTTTGGCAGAGCTTCCGCAGGAATTTTGAATAAAGAAATTCTCCCCCTTGTGTTCACAGAACTTGTACTATTTATAGAGTCCCTAATGGGCTGGATTTTTGGTCCTTTGTTGCATGGGCCTTGCTGAAGTTGTTGAAGGAATGCTGGAACGTGGCAACAAAATGGGAGAAGTGGTCTTCACGTAATGCCAAGAGGAGAAGTAAGAGGAGAAGTGGTCTTCACGTAATGCCTTGACGTAGTCTGAGTCAAAACCAAGTTTTACCCTTGTTACGGTCGTGACAGGGTCTTCACGTTCGTAACTTGAGGTTTTTAAGTGTCACGGTCGTGACCACTCTCTTACGGTCGTGATGGCCCAAATTGGGGTGTCACGGTCGTGACACCCTTGTAACGATCGTGGCTGCAACAAATTATGCAGTCTTTTTGCAGACTTCTACATTTCTTCATCTCCTTATGGTTCCTTTTGTCCCTTTTGCTCTTAATTCATGATTTAGCTCCATATAATGATGTACCTGCAAAATAGTAAGAAAAACTCGAGAAATCGAGTGTTAAAACGGTGAATATGCGATAAAACGTCAATGAAACCTAGCAATATAATCGATGCGTTTTCTCGTTATCAAAACTCCTAAAAACCAAATTGGTGGACTGTTGGATCATTGGTTATTTGCAGGTATCTTGATTTTAAGTCGTGCACGACTTTGCTCAAGGCGTAGTTTAGGACACAAATTCACACACACGGCTTTCTCTTGGGCTACCTGACAATGAGACCCCTTTATTTCGTGCAATCCCGTGTAAATTACATGTACCCCTCTCCCATTCCGATGTATGTTTCGTATTTCTTTGATTATTAGTTAATCTCCTAGGAGCACCCATAGGGACTAGAGCGGATTCAAACTATTTTCAAACTAATTCTCGATTCATCATCGAGCCACTTTCAAACAACCTCGTAAGTCGAGTGCTCATACGCATTCGCCATCAACCTATTACAACTCGACCCTTGATGCGTAAGTCAAGTCGGTCTCTCTTTTTTTTAAACCATTTCATTTCCAACACGCTTTGCACGCGATAATGAGTCAAACCCTTGATCCAACGTCAAGAGGATTTTCGAAACAAACTATCAATCAATTAATAACTATTCAATTCTTTTCAAGGTGTAAAGAGTAGGTTCAAGTCTTTGATCTTGCTTTTAGTTGTTTACATGTGAGTTATCTTATTTGTGTGTGAGCAATTGACGCCTCTAAATAACATTAACAACTCGACAACATTCAACTATCTCCAACTACTCATCTTCCTAAACACCATTTCAAACGACTTTCCTTTCACGATGAAAAAGGGAGTGTCCCAAGTCTTTGGTTCGCTCTCCCGATTACTTGGGGTCCAAGAAGTCTTTCCTAAATTTCAAGTAATTGTCATCATTTCAAACATCTTTTCAAACAACCTTCTTTTACGATGAAAAAGAGAGTGTTCCAAGTCTTTGGTTCGCTTTCCCGATTACTTGGAGTCCGTGAAGTCTTTCTTAGGCTTCAAGTGATCGTCATCATTTCAACCTTATCCTTTCAAACACATCATTCCTTCATGATGAAAAAGAGAGTGTTCCAAGTCTTTGGATTCGCTCTCCCGATTACTTGGGTCCGAGAAGTCTTTCTTAAGCTTCAAGTAATCGTCATCCGTACCCCTTTCAAACTCATTCAAACCCGTTTCTTTCGTGGTCGTTACCACGAACTACGACTGCTCTGATTCTTCATTCACTCTTGAATGTAAGATACGTAGGCACAAGATTGCGATGATCTTGGCGAGCACAATCCCCTCCATCTTCCATTTCCCCCATCCTTTCCATAGTCGAACTACGATGCTCTGATTTCTCATTCTCGTCCGAATGAGCATACGTAGGCACAAGGGCCTCAATCCTTGGCGAGCACCCTATCCTCTAACCACCCCCCTTTCCCTCAGTGTCTTTATCCCTTTATAGTACCATTTTAGCATTTAGTAGTGAGAAGAGAAGAATTAAGTTTAGCTAACATCCATTAACTCAAATTAAGAGGTTCCCGTCGAGTACGACAGACGTGAGGGGTGCTAATACCTTTCCCTCGCGTAACCGACTCCCGAACCCAGGAATATGGTTGCGACGGCCGTGTTCCTTCCGTGTTTACGAGGTTTTCTCGATATTTTCCTCTCCCGTTTATCCGGAAAAAATAAAGTTCGGTGGCGACTCTGTCGAACCGCATTTTCCGCGCCTTTCGCGTGAGGGTCGTATGTTCGAAATGAATTTTCGAGGTGCGACAGGTGGCGACTCTGCTGGGGATCATTGCTCCATGCAAAAGAGAGTCGAGCCTATCTTAGTTTGAGTTGTTAGCTTGTTGTTTTTTATTTCTTCTCGCTTTCTATTGGTATCCTTGTCTTGGTTACTTATGCTTGAGGCATTGTGGGGGTTGCTATACTTATGGTTACTTTGTGAGATGGCTCTACACCCGAGTCTGAGTAAAACCCTAGGATTAGGATGGTGGTTGTGTAGTGGAGACTTGCATGGAGTCTTTCACGTTAAGTTGAAGCGAAAACCCCGCTTGGAGTAGATTCCTTGGAGATATTGTTGTTGTGGTGAGTCTTTACCATGACAATAATGTTTTTGAGTCTGAATCATTGATCCCAAGGACCATTAACCGTTTTATCCATGGTGGTTGGTAGTGTTAATTCTTTGTGAATTAGTACGAACGCCCCAATCAGATGAGATCCCTTGAACGTATTACTTTCTTACAGTAATATTTTCAACCTCGATCTATGACTCTGAGAACCTTTTCTAGAATCCGTGTGTCGATGGTTATGTAGTTGATGCCACCGAGAAGTCTTTCTCGCGTGGAAGATACGAGAACCTCACCTAGAGGAGATTTTATTGAGGATATTATCGTCGTGATGAGGCTTTGTCATGGCAGTAATATCTTTGAAAGATATTCATGACTCTAGGCACCTACCAGTTTTAGAATCCTACCTGTGGGGGTTTCTTTGAGCAGTGACCGTGATCCTTGAACCGTTCACCCGGCTATTCTCAGAACTGTTTGAATTTGTGATCCTGTGATCCTGGATCTTGCATCTTGCATTGCATATCATTTGCATTGCATCTCATCTGTTGTGCATCTTGCATTCTCCTTCCTTCAACAATTTCTCATGTTTCTCTTTCCTTCATATCCAGTAAATCAAGCTGAGTCCTCGACACCAGTACGCAACTAGAGCCAATACAAGACGAATGATGGAGCAGATTCAATAGGAGCAAGCTACCTTCAGGGAAGAGTTGGATTCTATGAAAGGAAAGATCGACCAGATCCTCGAAGCCATCCTCACGACCAGAAGAGAGGAAGAACAGCGTGAAGTGTAACACCCCCTTCTATACCCCAAATAAATGCATATAAAACCATTAAGCACATACAAATTATCAGAGTAAAAAGGTTTTATAATAAGGTATAAAAGAAGAATGCCACAATTTCACCAATAAAACACTTTCACAATTTGCTCCATAAAATATGTAACATTTTCGTAGTTTTCGAAATCACATTTCAACATTTAATTTAAGCGGAAGATAACATCATTTAATCAGTTCCAAAATATTAATTCAAATGCACATAAGTCATCCAGATTAATACATCATGTCAGTTAGATTACAAAACCACATCAGCTGATACATCGCAATGTATCACAAAAGAATGACTATACTAGTCTAACTACCCGGTGTTACATATCATAGCAGCCGACTCAAAAGAATGAAGATAACTTCACAAAAAGGACTCCAGCATCCTAATCTGCAATGCCTCATAGAGCATTATAAAACAGCAGAAGGGTGAGAAATATAACCATAATAATCAAAGCATAAGATTATATATATATAGGTAGTCATATAACACATATTCACATTTCTCACCACACTTCATTCACTTAGTCATATATATTTACCACACACATATAGACAAACATGGATATTCACAAAGCATTCCCACATTATGCATACACTTACCATTTCCACAATCTCATCATTCACACATAAGCATCTCTTCATGCATATGTCATATATCAATGTGACTCAACAACTCAATGCAACTCATGCAATGCGGTACCGACTCTCGTTATCTTTTTTCGGTTTTTACATTAAACCGGGTCCACTCTTCTAGACCGATAACCCGTTATCTTTTTTCGGTTTTTACATTAAACCGGGTCCACTCTTCTAGACCGATAACCACAAAGGTCCGTCCTCTAAGCCTTCAAACCCACTCTTCTAGGTTTGGGACAAGCCACTAGTTTCCACGAAACTAACAGACATTGCCTCTTGACTGAATGATGCATGTACAATCAACCACAACAAATGCACTTAAGACCGACATCTTAATCTCATGCATTTACATAATTCATCTCTTCAAGAATTACATAATGATTGCACATACAACATATCACAATAATCACCAATGTATTCGCAACTCAATAATATCACCACATTAACACAATGCACACATATCCGCGATATGTTCTCATGCATTGTCCATATATATATTCACCATTCAACACAACATCATATTTAGCAAGCAATGCACGTATACCCATCATTATGCTCTCATGCATTCTTCATGTATTTTAACATACAATCGCATATAAACAATATGCATTCACAACACATTTTTCATAGTATGTTTATTCTTTATCTCATGCCATCTCATACAAGGTATACACATCACAATACCATTCATACAATTATAAGTTATGCACACATATCCACCATGTTCTCATGCATACTCATCACATAATTGTATACACATCAAGCATTCGCAAGTTCATTAGACAATACACATACATTCATCATTGTATTCACATGTATTTCTATTTATCACATTTAATATGCATCGCACATCAACTAGGATTCACGCCCGTAGGCTACCCACAACACACATCATCACAATAGATCATATCTATATCATATCATAGAGGTATTAACCTATGAGAGGCAACCAAATCATCTCCACATGAACAACACATCAAAAGAAAAATGCTGTCACATTCGCCTTCATTCGCCTGGCGAACCCTCGCAGCGAACCTTCGCCTGGCCTTCGCCTGGCGAACTCTCTCAGCGAACACTCGCTAGGCTTCGCCTGGCGAGACTTCCCAGCGAGCCCAAGTCAGTAGCTACTGACTTCATTCGCCACCATTCGCCAGCACCTTCGCTGGGCGAACCTTCGCTATCCACCTTCGCTTGGCGAACTCGCCAGCGAAGTCCACTGGGACTTAAACTTAATTATTCGCCAGCATTCGCTAGGCTCCGCCTGGCGAAGCTTCGCCTTCGCTCGCCTGGCGAGAGCCAGCGAACCTGCGCAGAACATAATTTCATTCTATCTTCTCCTTCACCAATCCACTATCAAACCAACCCTCAAACATCCAAATCAGTACAAATAGCATCAACACATGTTACCCGACTATTCTACGACATTATTACTCAGTTCCAACCGATTAAATCATCGATCTACCGATTAATCCAACTTTTTCCCTAAATGAAAAAGGATGGAAACTACACCAAAACCCCAACCCAACATATATAACATCATGCAATGATCAAATAGAAACATTTCTCACCCTTACCTCGATTAATCGGAGCTTTGATGTTGGTTCTTGATGATTTCCACTTTTCCTCTTCTTCTCTTCTCTTTCTCTCCTTTCTTCTTCTTTCCTCTTTCTTTCCAAATGTTTTCTATCTTTCTTTTCTATTCTTTCTCTCTTATATATTCCTTTATTTTCCTTCCTTCCAATTTCCTTCTCAATTTTCTATTAATTCCAATTAATAAAAATTAATTTCCAACATTAATAAAAATCCCACTAAATCAATTAATTACTACAATTAATTATTTAATGAAATTTGGGTTGTTACATGAAGCCGCTGCTGTCGTCAACAACATTGGTCAAGGACAAGGGTCTACTGCCATCCCTTTGGTTCCAATTCCAAATCCTCATGGGATGCCGTTGAACTTCAATAACGCAGCCGAAGGGAACACTTCTCATCCAACCCCAGCGCCCGGAGTTACCATTGGAGCTATCCCGCAGGCCCAACCTACTGCTGTGCAAATCCCAGCTCCCTATACCGAAGATACTCTAATGGATCATTATGACGATGTTCATAACTACCATGCTGCTATCCCCATTTCCAGTCCTGTTGCTGTTCAGGATTCAGAAGCCATGAAGATATGCCGAGATCTAGCCGAGAAACTCCGAGCCATGGAAGGGCATAACTCAAATTCTTTCAGTGCTTTGGAATTGTGCTTGGTGCCTGATGTTGTCATTCCTCCCAAGTTCAAGGTGCCCGAATTTTCGAAGTACAAAGGTCTTAGTTGCCCGAATATTCATCTGAAGATGTACTGTCGCAAGATGGCTGCCTATGCCAGAGATGAAAAGCTCATGATTCATTGCTTCCAAGACAGTTTGTCTGGGGCATCACTCGAATGGTATATGCAGCTGGAACGTAGCAGTGTGCGCACTTGGGCCGAGCTAGCTGATGCATTTGTCAAGCAGTACAAATACAACACCGATCTTGCTCCGAATCGTACTCAGCTTCAGAGTATGACTCAGAAGGACAACGAATCCTTCAAGGAGTACGCACAACGATGGAGAGAGCTAGCCGCAAGGGTGCATCCACCTCTTGTTGACCGTGAACTGATTGACATCTTCATGGGTACTTTACAAGGCCAGTACTACGAAAAGCTGATCGGCAGTGTCTCCGCTGGATTCTCCGACTTGGTGATCGTCGGTGAGAGAATTGAAGAAGGGTTGAAGAGTGGAAAGATCCCAGGAGGTTCTAATAACCAGGCCAATGACAAGAAGCCTTTCAATGGATACAAGAAGAAGGAAGGTGAAACAAATGCCATCTTTTTGCAGAAAGGGCAAGCTTCTCAACAAGCTCCTGTTCCTATGCCTTATCAAGTTCCCTATTATCAGTACCCATATGTTGCTGCTGCGCAATATGCTCCAACGCCTTATCAGCTAGCTGTTCAAGCAGTGCAAGCTCAGATGCCACGGCAACAGGCTCCTCAGCAACAAGCCTACAACCAGCAAGGATATCAGTATCCTCCTCAGCAACAGCAGATGCAAGCTACTCAGCAACGACAAGGTGCTCGCCCACAGCGTCCGCAGAGAACATGGAAACTAGATAGAGTCTTTGATCGTCTACCAATGACATATGCCAAAATCTTTGCTCAGTTGATGGAGAAGAAAGTTGTTGTTCCGAGAGATTTGGCTCCTCCAACTGTCATTCCTGCCGATTACGATGCAAATGCTCATTGTGAGTTTCATAAGGGCGCTCCAGGTCACACCATTGAGGACTGCAGGGCTTTCAAGCACATAATTCAAGACATGATCGACAGGGATGCTATCAACTTCAATGGGAAGTCTCCAAATATCATCAACAATCCGATGCCACCAGTCAACTAGTGCCAACATCAGATCGATTCCGGCCAAGTTCATTCCTCGAAGAAGGCAGTCATGTTGCCATCTCATTATTCGCAATTCTTATATTTTGTCTTTGTTTGTTTAAGTATTGTATGCTTTGAACAATTGCCATTCGTATTTGGTTTTCATTAATGTATCGTTTATGCATGTTTTGAATTAGTTATGTCGTATTCACTCATTTTCACTTATCACCGACACATTTATTCACTCCACTTTATTCACTGTTGTTTAGCTTGATTTGAGGGAGGATGATGAAAACGAGATACCCATAATTGCAAATCGTATGCTTTCAGACCGAATCTCGTCAATGATGTACAGGCATTGCTTCAAATCCCCAAACACCGGAGATATAAGGAGTTAATCCATAGTAAACCACTTCGAGCCTAGAAGTAGCAGTTTCCTTCGGATATTCAAACCTTTACACTCAATCTGGGGCAGGGTAGTGTTCGGTTAATTCAACCCCGCACTTGAATCAATAAGCAAAATCCAGAAGACGATTGTTCTTCAATGACCCATAACATGGCAGTCACGACCTTCCAACAAAATCAAAAAAAAAAACATCAAAAGCCTGCTAAGTCAGACACCTTAGAGGGGACTTAGGCAAAATCAAGGCAATCCCGATGGATCTGACAAGCAAAGTCAATCCATGCAAAAGTTAGGGATACAAAACAAAAGCAAAAGAGGACCCCGAAACCCTCAACAAAAAAACAAAAAAAAGGTTCAGTGGCCATCCAGATCAAAGGGGCACTGGCATCCATCAAAATAAGGTGACTGCCACGTCGAGCAAACCTTGAACCTTCAAGCTTACACCGTCCAGACAAGTGTAGAATTAACTGAGCATAGGACTGGAGATCATTAAGAAGAAGGGGTGGGTACAAATCATACTTTGAGCCTAATATCCTTTGTTTCATAACCGTGAACCAGACCACGTTATAGCCCTCGAAAGACCTAATTGAGGCGAGGTTTATTCTAAAAGCATACTATCGCAAGGTTGCGTAACCTGACTCCTCGCATGATTGCTAATCACCAGCATTGGTGTCACTATCCTTGCAATATCTTTTACACCAATCAAAGTTAGCACAATGTTTGGGCTAACTGTCTGTTCGTCTCACTACTATAACACTTTCAAATAAGCAATATTTTTTCAAATTTGCATCGAACTTTGCATTAATTATTACCATTTGTGAATGTACAATTTTAATTGCAAATCAGTGCTAAGTATTCAAAGACATTTCAACAAGGGGCGATCAAGAAGGAACTTGACTTTCAGTAGTTGTCACGAAGCAAGATTACCTCAAAATCCACAGGCTGGGACAAATTACTCAAGAGCTCGAGCAGGGGCAAGCCATTAACAAGTTCCGACTGGGGGCAAGACCAGATCATCTTAACCATCAAGCAGAGTTGCAACCTTCTCTGAAGAAAATTCACAAGTCACCAAGTACCCAGACTTGGGGCATCCAGAGCATCATCTTCTGCTTCAATCATGGCGTCTTCAACAAACTACGTGTCGAGGAAGTCAATCCCTCCCACCACCCGAAGTCCAATTCACATTGGCAACTACCAGAGGCCACTACGCTAGCATTTCCACCTGCATTTCCAATCACTTGTCTGCAATCATGCGCATCATACGCATTGCATTCGCTATCATAAGCATTTTGCATCATATGCATACCCAATCATACCTTACTTCCCCAGCTCTTGCATCTCCGCGCGTCAGCATTTGCATTTGCACTTCCACTCATATAGAGAATCATTTATCATCCAGCATTCATATATGCAAGTCAAGGTCCAGGATCAATCTTGAAGGTTTCCAAGACCATCATCAGCCCAATCAGGGGCATCTTCCACAACAACTTCAAAGCAATCATCAGCCCAATCAGGGACATTTTTGCAAGATTGTGGGTTTCTCCCACGAATATCAAGAGCTTCAAAGAAACCATCAGCTCAATCAGGGGCAATCTTCTGCAATTGTGGGTCTCTCCCACAAAATTCAAAGGATATTCAAAGCAAGATTCAGCCCAGTCAGGGGCATTTTTCAAAGACCATGGGCGTCTCCCATGACGTATTTCAACCTTGTGGTTGATCAGATCTTCAAATCAACATTCAGCCCAGTCAGGGGCATACCATTCAAGACCATGGGCGTTCCCCACGAAGTTATTCAACCTTTTGCTGGGCAAATCCAAGAAGTTCAGTACAAGAGCCAACCCGAGCAGGGGCATCTTCAGCAAAAACCGTGAGCGTACCTCATGAAGTTGTTCAACCTTTTGTTGAGCAAGACAAGACGTCAAGACAAACTCAGCCCAGTCAGGGGCATCCTCTTCAGAATTCATGGGCGTAACCATGAAATCATTTCAACAAAACTATGATCTCCAAACAAGACGGTGGGCGTACCCCGTTGACTCATTTCAATTCAATCTTCCTCTTGGGTGTTCCCTAATGAGTTGTATTCAGTAAGCGTGACCATTGTCAATTGCCTTACTATCATCCTTTCGGTGATAGTCGAACCTCGTCAGTTCAACCTAGCCTGCATCCTTTTGGTGTTGGTAGCCTTCAATTTGTGTTTGTCCTATCATCCTTTTGGTGGTAGTGGCTGGTGTGTGTTTCGCTCCGTCATCCTTTTGGTGGAGGGTCTATCATGGTCATTAATGATAGATTGTGCGATGTTTGTTTGAGTTTCGCTCCGTCATCCTTTTGGTGGGGGGTCTATCATGGTCATTAATGATAGATTGTGCGATGAGTTTATTTGTGTTTCGCTCCGTCATCCTTTTGGTGGGGGGTCTATCATGGTCATTAATGATAGATTGTGCGATGTGTTTTGTGTTTCGCTCCGTCATCCTTTTGGTGGGGGGTCTATCATGGTCATTAATGATAGATTGTGCGATGTGTTTTGTGTTTCGCTCCGTCATCCTTTTGGTGGGGGGTCTATCATGGTCATTAATGATAGATTGTGCGATATTGTTTAGCGCGAGTTTCGCTCCGTCATCCTTTTGGTGGGGGGTCTATCATGGTCATTAATGATAGATTGTGAGATATGTTTTGTGTTTCGCTCCGTCATCCTTTTGATGGGGGGTCTACCATAGTCATCGATGATAGATTGTGCGATAGTTTGTTTGTGTTTCGGTCTGTCATAGTCATTAATGATAGACTGTGCGATACTGTTTGCATTTCATCCCATCATCCTTTTGGTGATGTAGATCTTTTTGCCAGGTATTCATTGGTATACCTCATCCAGTATTTCAAATGTCTAAGCATCTCTTTTCTTTTTGGACAAATTCAGGGTCTTTCTTCATATCTAATTGTCTTTTTCCTTGAAAGAATGAGCGCCATAGCCGTTCATATTACTCGGTCTAAGCCAATTAGATAGGGGCATCTGTCATACCCCAAATTTGTCCTACCTGTATCTTTTTTTGTATTGTTGCCCATGGACAGTTGTTCAGAAAATAAAAGTAGTTTGTTTCTTATATACAGTTTCCAACTCAAGAGGTTATGGGGTCGAAACTGGATTGAGGATCATTGGAGATTTATTTGTACGAATACTGAGCTCAGTAAAGGTTGAAAGTTAATTAGAAAACGACATGTTGGATGAGATTTGGATTCAAGTGGTGATCAAGATCGTATATCATTGTTCAAATTTAAATACGAGTGTGTCATGGGAGTTGCAATGAAAATATGTGTGGTTTGAATATGAGGTTGACATAACATTCGTCGAGCCCAAGTTGAAGCTTATACAAAATTCATATTACATTGTTCAAGAATTCAAAGCCCACTTTGTCATTCAAAAATTCAAAATGGCGAGTTATGGTACAAAGTTCCAGGGTGCACTAGTTCAGATGGTTGTGGTGGTAGTTAGATTCGTGAAACTAAGTCTTGGAAACATTTCCATTCAAGTGGGTAATTGCTCCCAAAGTTTGGTATAACTCACATTCAAGACAACAATATTGGATATAAAGATTTGTTTCCATGTGTATAAAGAAAATTTAAGAAGAGGCAAAAGTTGAGAGAACGTGGTCCCACACAAGGCCATATACAATTCATGAGTCCTAGCCCATGTACATGTCATAAATAATGAAAAAAACCAGTACATGTTCATGCCAATCACCAAGCCTAAAAATACCAAACGTGCAGCGAACAGTATCTCCTATCCTGCAGCTATAAGCGTCTACCACACCCAATCTGCTAGTACGTAATTCAATCACAATCACAGTATGAATACATAAAAAAGAGTAACCCCACCCTTACAACAACAACGAAAATTCAATAAAAAAAGGGGGACATATCCACATAGAACAAGATACAAGCTGCTGCAGCACAAGTGCCGTAACCTCGACCTGAATTCGTAACACTCCTCACGAGCTCCTCGCGTCGGCCGCCTATCAAACATGAAGATCAATGAAAGTAGCTGTTAGTTGACAGAAAACGAACAAAGGATCACGCACATCAGAAGAAACCAAGGAGGATCTTGCGTAATACTCGCAATACGTACGATAACTTCCGCTGCTTCAAGACCATCACATGAGACGCCGCCGACCAATCAAAAAATTTGCATTAATTCTGCAACAGTTACGCGGCTTCCGTAAATATGTTTCAGTGCAAGTTTACATAACTCATATAATTGAAGAACAAAATTGTTTAAAAGAAAGAGAGATCACTCACCAATAATTACCCTGTTGCCGACAGTTTTCACGACTCCATTCAGTAGCCACGTGCGCATTCTCCGCCTCACATTACACAAATTTCCAATACAGAAAAGTTGCCATCACAACACCACAATGACAAAGTCTCTACCTTAAACTTCAGTGCCCATAAAACATACTCGGCACCGCTACACGACTCACTTCTGCTACCACTTTCCAATCCGTTCAACATGGCCTTATGCGGAAAAAACTTCGTGCAACCGACATGTAACCAAGGCCTGCAGAATTACAAACAGAGGATGATGAGATAAAGTTTGATTTATAAAACCTGCTAACTTGGACAGCATTATTACAAGTAAAAAATTATTACAACCATGATCCCAAATTGAACTCTAATCATAAATTCCTAATAGATGAGATACAAATTTAGAGGAATTTGGTGTATTGTTTTCCTGCTAAGGCCTTGAGTTTGCTTCCAGGTTTTCCAAAGATTGACTTTTGGGCCTAACTTTCCCATTATCCTCACCATTCGGTTAGGTTCTTGCCAGTGCAGGTAGGAAGGTCTGCTAGTATTAAATGGAAGAATAACCGTGCATATACGATTAGGACCACCGGGTGAATAAGTAAAGTTCATGCTATACGATAAGGTATATCCAGACGGCAGCTTGATAATCCTTATAATCATGCCCATCAAAAGCAGCATGTTCACCAATGACCACACCACAACCTGAAAATGACAGCATTGGATTAAAATGAATCATGAATTCAAAACGCACACAAGCCTATAAACCTCACTACAGCAGCAGCAGAAAGGTTTTTTTTCACGTAGCAAAAAAACGACAAATACCACAAGGCCAGGACATGTCGTACATACCACAACGCATCCTATGTGTACCAGCACCTAATTTCGGCAGCATCAGAAACCACAACACAACACCTTCTTCAACATACTCATTAAAGAAAGTCTCCAAAGCCGTCTGAACTCATTGAACCAAGCAGCAACTTAACCATCGTTTAAACACGCACCCATTATTCTCATGACTCCCGTTTATACCATAACCTGCAAAACAATAGCCATCTTGTTTACACCATAACCTGCAAAACAATGGTCACCTCAACACAGCAAAAGATGCAGAAGGTCAGTGAGAAGCTCAAATAACAGCAGGGTCAAAGAAGGCCATTACCTGCATCATGACATATGCCTCGAAGCAATGTTCGATGTTCAAACTCGCTTCAAAATGCAGGCCCTTGTTATCACTAACAAACCAAACTGCATTATGGACCAATATGGAAAGGATTCCTGAGCTAAAACAAAACCTTAGTGATGCCCATCTGTACCTGCAACATTTACACAAGGAAAAAAAGCAAAACAATTACAAAATTGCTAATTGAAAAAGCAAGTGGGATTTTTAATGAGCCAAAACACAGTGTATGTACTTTACCCCCCAACTTGTTGCAGTCCAAAACAGGCCCCACACCAGACAAGTTCTGCCACAACCAAACAAAACCTGCTACATACAATAGCCTGCAAAACCTGTCAACAACAATACAAGCTATTTCATAAAAGAGGCCACAACAAGTCCTACATATGATAAATTGATAACAGGAGCTCTGAAAAAAAAAGCATAAAAAACAACCATCTCCTTCATTAAAAGGAACGGATCCGAAATCTCCTTGGAAGAGGGCCAAAATCCTCTTCTTTTCTTCAATCTCCCCTCATCGAAAAAGCTCTCAAAAAAATAAACCATTGAACCTTTATCCCATCTTGAAACTCTGGCTCCTTTACAACATAGAGGAGAGCATTCTGAAATCCAAAAAACAACATTCGCAGCCAAATGAAATTATCTCACTGATACAACATCAAAACCCCATCACCCTTTCAATGCCTCTTAAACCGCAAATCACAGCAAAAACAACTGAACCTCAACCCGTCCTTTTCCAAACTCCCCATCTTCAATCAACTTCTAACCAAACCTTCAACAAAATCAAAACCACCAACAATATCCTTTCAAAACTGAACTCACCAAAACTTCATACCTCCCTCTCAGAACTTGAATCCCTTTTCTTCATTCTTCAAATCTTGAAACAAAATCTCTCAGCTGCACCTTCAATACACCCCTTGAATCCTCTTCAAAAAAATGTCATCCCTAATCTTCTCTTCATAACAAAATACCACTAAAAAAATCACAAAGAAACTCTGTTAACCTCTTTCCCTCAACTTGGTTCTATTCAACTGGCCTCCGAATTTTTCTGCAACTTCAGAACTTTCAAAAAGCTCTTCATTAACCTTCAACAACAAAAAAGCGGTAACAGCAAAAGCTACCCCTAAAACATTCTAAGTCATTCTTCGGCTCTTAAACTCAAACAAAACTCTTCATTCATCGCAACTCCAACCTCCATTCAACCTGGGCTACCCAGAACACAGTCTCACAACCACAAATTTCACACATCCTCATTTTCCGCCCCTGTTCACACTTCTTAATCCGCCATTATCGAACCCCCCCAGCTTCGACTTCAGCTTTATCATCCTCAAATTCATCTACCATTAAATCATCCCCTTATGTTTCACCCTTTCTTCAACCCAGAAAAGAACTCAAAGTTAATCGCAAATCCAACCTCCATCTTTTCCGAAACTCAAACTCCAAACTTCGCCGTAACCCGTTAAATACTATCACCAACCTTCAACCAATTCACAACCTATAAATCCAAACCTTTTCATTTGAACTTCAAAAAAAAGCTGCCCAGGAATCGAGAGAAAGAGTTAGATGAAGAAAGTGATTTGAAATCCAGATCCGGAAACCCTAGAAAACCAAGGAGACGGAGAAGGATTGATACCCGTTAGAAAAAGAAGGTGTGACTATGAACCTCTTTAATCCTTTTTTCCTTGAATCAAATCGAAACCTTAGAAGTCGTTGAATCTAGCAAACCGCGAATGTTTGAGGTGAGACGAAAGAGAATGGTGTTATTTTATGTTGCAGTAGCTTGCGGCGATAATGAGAGTCGTTTGATTCACGCGTCATTTCTTCAAGTTAGTTTACTCGAACTCAAACCGTTGTGCCCTGTTTTCAGAATGGTGGGATCCCCTTTTTGATTTACGTTTTGTTCATGACCGTTCTGATGATGTTGGCTTTGGTAGTTTGTTTTTTCAAAGTTTTTGTTTAACGTTTTGATCTTGGAGTTTTTTTTGGTTCACATGGCTGATGGGCCTTGTGGCCTATAATAGACTGTTGACATCCACACACCCAGCATGATATCACACACCCCTTTTCTTTTAATTTTTTTTTGAAGTATTGAATTCGTTATAGATGATTTCCAAATTTTTATTGAGTTTTGATTTTATTTCATCAAGATGCTAATATTTTTATGCAGTATTGTAGAAATTCCTTGGTACAATAATGTTGGATTTATTTTCAATTATATTTTCGCTTACGATTTTATTTTCACTTTTTATTTTGCGGTCGATGACGAGATTTCCGACGTTTAACCGTCACATTAGTGGCGTGAAACAAAGGATCTGAGACCCACCTTTTTTTCTTTCGATTTTTTTTCATTGACCACTAACTTAAATTTCCGTCAAATATTATTGTGGATATTATATTGTTATATTATTATTCATATTATTCATATTATTGCTACATTTATCTTAACATATTATTTATTCATATTGTTCATGTTATTATTCATATATCTCATATTTATTCACCCATATTCGAAAATACCTAATAAATTATCGAAACTCCTAAAAACCAAATTGGTGGACTGTTGGATCATTGGTTATTTGCAGGTATCTTGATTTTAAGTCGTGCACGACTTTGCTCAAGGCGTAGTTTAGGACACAAATTCACACACACGGCTTTCTCTTGGGCTACCTGACAATGAGACCCCTTTATTTCGTGCAATCCCGTGTAAATTACATGTACCCCTCTCCCATTCCAATGTATGTTTCGTATTTCTTTGATTATTAGTTAATCTCCTAGGAGCACCCATAGGGACTAGAGCGGATTCAAACTATTTTCAAACTAATTCTCGATTCATCATCGAGCCACTTTCAAACAACCTCGTAAGTCGAGTGCTCATACGCATTCGCCATCAACCTATTACAACTCGACCCTTGATGCGTAAGTCAAGTCGGTCTCTCTTTTTTTTAAACCATTTCATTTCCAACACGCTTTGCACGCGATAATGAGTCAAACCCTTGATCCAACGTCAAGAGGATTTTCGAAACAAACTATCAATCAATTAATAACTATTCAATTCTTTTCAAGGTGTAAAGAGTAGGTTCAAGTCTTTGATCTTGCTTTTAGTTGTTTACATGTGAGTTATCTTATTTGTGTGTGAGCAATTGACGCCTCTAAATAACATTAACAACTCGACAACATTCAACTATCTCCAACTACTCATCTTCCTAAACACCATTTCAAACGACTTTCCTTTCACGATGAAAAAGGGAGTGTCCCAAGTCTTTGGTTCGCTCTCCCAATTACTTGGGGTCCAAGAAGTCTTTCCTAAATTTCAAGTAATTGTCATCATTTCAAACATCTTTTCAAACAACCTTCTTTTACAATGAAAAAGAGAGTGTTCCAAGTCTTTGGTTCGTTTTCCCGATTACTTGGAGTCCGTGAAGTCTTTCTTAGGCTTCAAGTGATCGTCATCATTTCAACCTTATCCTTTCAAACACATCATTCCTTCATGATGAAAAAGAGAGTGTTCCAAGTCTTTGGATTCGCTCTCCCGATTACTTGGGTCCGAGAACTCTTTCTTAAGCTTCAAGTAATCGTCATCCGTACCCCTTTCAAACTCATTCAAACCCGTTTCTTTCGTGGTCGTTACCACGAACTACGACTGCTTTGATTCTTCATTCACTCTTGAATGTAAGATACGTAGGCACAAGATTGCGATGATCTTGGCGAGCACAATCCCCTCCATCTTCCATTTCCCCCATCCTTTCCGTAGTCGAACTACGATGCTCTGATTTCTCATTCTCGTCCGAATGAGCATACGTAGGCACAAGGGCCCCAATCCTTGGCGAGCACCCTATCCTCTAACCACCCCCCTTTCCCTCAGTGTCTTTATCCCTTTATAGTACCGTTTTAGCATTTAGTAGTGAGAAGAGAAGAATTAAGTTTAGCTAACATCCATTAACTCGAATTAAGAGGTTCCCGTCGAGTACGATGGACGTGAGGGGTGCTAATACCTTCCCCTCGCGTAACCTACTCCCGAACCCAGGAATATGGTTGCGACGGCCGTGTTCCTTCCGCGTTTACGAGGTTTTCTCGATATTTTCCTCTCCCGTTTATTCGGAAAAAATAAAGTTCAGTGGTGACTCTGTCGAACCGCATTTTCCGCGCCTTTCGCGCGAGGGTCGTATGTTCGAAATGAATTTTCGAGGTGCGACAGGTGGCGACTCTGCTGGGGATCATTGCTCCATGCAAAAGAGAGTCGAGCCTATCTTAGTTTGAGTTGTTAGCTTGTTGTTTTTTATTTCTTCTCGCTTTCTATTGGTATCCTTGTCTTGGTTACTTATGCTTGAGGCATTGTGGGAGTTGCTATACTTATGGTTACTTTGTGAGATGGCTTTACACCCGAGTCTGAGTAAAACCCTAGGATTAGGATGGTGGTTGTGTAGTGGAGACTTGCGTGGAGTCTTTCACGTTAAGTTGAAGCGAAAACCCCGCTTGGAGTAGATTCCTTGGAGATATTGTTGTTGTGGTGAGTCTTTACCATGACAATAATGTTTTTGAGTCTGAATCATTGATCCCAAGGACCATTAAACGTTTTATCCATGGTGGTTGGTAGTGTTAATTCTTTGTGAATTAGTACGAACGCCCCAATCAGATGAGATCCCTTGAACGTATTACTTTCTTACAGTAATATTTTCAACCTCGATCTATGACTCTGAGAACCTTTTCTAGAATCCGTGTGTCGATGGTTATGTAGTTGATGCCACTGAGAAGTCTTTCTCGCGTGGAAGATACGAGAACCTCACCTAGAGGAGATTTTATTAAGGATATTATCATCGTGATGAGGCTTTGTCATGGCAGTAATGTCTTTGAAAGATATCCATGACTCTAGGCACCTACTGTCGCACCTCGAAAATTTATTCGAACATACGACCCTCGCGCGAAAGGCGCGGAAATGCGGTTCGAAAGAGTCGCCACCGAACTTTATTTTTCCCGAATAAACGGGAGAGGAAGATATCGAGAAAACCTCTTGAAACGAAAAGGATAGGAACAGGGCTGTCGCAACCAAGTTCCGGGTTCGGGAGTCGGTTACGTGAGGGGGAGGTATTAGCACCCCTCACGTCCGTCGTACTCGACGGGAACCTCTTAAGGTAATTGTGGAGAGTGTTGTTTAGGTTTACTTGTTTTCTTCTTGTTAATAAGGGTAGAATTGGTAGGATGATAGGTAAAGACGCTAGGGGAATGGGGTAGTTAGAAGATGGGGTGCTCGCCAAGGATTGAGGCCCTTGTGCCTACGTATGCTCATTCGGACGAGAATGAGAAATCAGAGCGTCGTAGTTCGACTACAGGAAAAGATGGGGGGAAATGGGAGATGGATAGAGGTATGCTCGCCAAGATCATCGCAATCTTGTGCCTACGTATCTTACATTCAAAAAATGAATGAAGAATCAGAGCGTCCGTAGTTCGTGGTAACAACCACGAAAAGGTGAGGTTTGAATTGGTTTGACGTTGAGTTTGAGACGAAAGGGTGGCTGACAAGCAACCCAAGAGCGTGTCTCAAGAGCTTGTCACTCAAGAATTCAAGGAATGCGAGACTCCAAGAACTCAATTCTTTCGGGAATTGACTGAATAAATTGAAGATAAAGAGTTGGATGTTTTGAAGTCGAAAGAATGAACTAATAACAACTCAAGGGCGCGCCTCGAGAGTTACTCATTCAAATATTCAAAGAATGCTAGATTCTAAGAATATCTCTCTTTCGTAAGTTTTAAAAAAAGTTTGTGAAAGGATCGAATCGAAGAATGGCATGCGTGGCCAAAAGGAAGTTGGTTTGGAATAGCTCAAAGACGTGTTGAGGATTTGTTTGAAAATGGAATCGACTTGACGACGTGTCAAGTATTAGGGTTGTGAGAAATGATATTAGTCCCTGAGGGTGCCCCTAATATCAAAAACCACGAGGAGTTGTGAAAGAAATGGGTTGCGAATGCGGACGAGCATTCGACTTAGGAGAATGTTTAAAAATGATTGAATTCGAAAGGTTGAGTGAATAACAACTCAAAGGGCGTGCTTCGAGAATTATTCACTCGAAGACACAAGGAATGCTAGACTCCAAGTACCTCTTTCTTTCGGGGTTTTGATCAAAAAGACGTTGAGAATATGCTTGAGAAAATCAAAAGATTGAATGAACAACAACTCAAGAGCGAGTCTCGAGAGTTGCTCATTCGAAGATCCAAGAAATGCTAGATTTCAAGAATCTCCCTCTTTTGGAGTTTTTTTCGAGAAAATGTTTAAAAGATAATTTGAAGTGCAAGTGAAAAGTCTCGACTAAAATTATCATCTATCAATAATTTTGACCGATAATAATTTAAAAATTGTCATTTGACCAAAATAAGCAAGAAATCGATAAAAATAGAAAATGAAAGAAGTTAAAAAGAAAACGGTCTCGGGTTTGTCATTACTCGTCAAAAATTTGACAAAGTTATAACTTGGGGTATCGTCATCGACCCAAAGGAGAAAAATGGAACAAAAAATATCCAATAACAAAAGAAGAATAGAATATAACTTCTAATAAGAAAATATTAATGATATTCTAATAGAAAATAAACTAAAGAAAAATCTAAAAGAAAATATAATATATATAACCCTAAATATACTAATATTATAAAAACTACATATAAAATAAAAATAAAATTATAAACAAAATATACAATAATAATAACAGTTTCATAATAATAGTGATAATAATATATATACAGAATATATCATGTTTTTTTTAAAAACTAAAATAAGGACTATACAAATAAAAAAAGAAAAAGTTATTTACAAATTTTTTAAAAAAAGAATGGGGCTGATAACGGCTCGGGGGGTCTGAAAAGAAGAAAGTTCACGGACCTATCTATGAAACCAATAACCACATGAATTGAAAAAAGTCTTAAAGAAAAGTCAAACAATAACAACAGCTTAAACGTCAATTCTACCTTTCAAAGTAGGGATGAATCCATCCCCAAACAAAATCACACAAACCGAAATCGTTGTGGAGTCAAAACAAACCGCAGAAACTCACACTCATCACTCACGCCACGATTTGATCAACTTAACCTTCTTTCGTATTGCATCACGGTTCGTCTCCAAACCCTCATTCGTTTTCGTTCACTGAATCGCCCTCCATATCTCTCCTTATCTCATGTTCACAAACTACTCGCGACCTTCAGATTTGCTTTCGAATCAAGTTTGATTTGGGGTTAAGGATGATTCAAAAATATGGAGGTTGGATCGAAGATGGAAAGAGAGTGGGGGGAATGATTTGAAACGTGTTACGATGATGGGTTTCAGCTTGTTGTTGAAAATTTGAGGGAGAAGGAAAGGGTAGCGGTCGGTTCAGAAGAGGATGTGAGGATTGGGAATTTCGTGTGTTTGTCGTTTGAAGATTAGTGATGCTAAAGCTGGGGTTTGTTAGTGGTAGATGAGAAACGAGTTTATTTGAGAAGAGAACAAGATTTTTCTGGGTTTATTCTGGTTTTGAGTTGGTTGAAGTCTGGGCTTGCTGAAGGTGGACGTTAATGGAGGAAGGGGTTTGGGGTTTTTCTTCGGTTCAGAAATGAAGGTTGAGTCATGTTGAGAAAATGGTAGAAAATTTATATGTTTATTTGATTTTGAAACCAGAAGGGTGTTATGGCTCGATACATTGTCAAGATTTGAAGGATTTGGTGTTTATGAACGTAAGTTGAAAGTGTTTTGAGGGTTTTGCAGGAGAAAAGGTTGAAGTTTTCTTGAGAGTTGATTAAAGGTGATTGGAAATTGGTTGTAGGTGCCAGTTAGTTGAAGGTTGGAGAGGCAAGTTTAATGAATGTTTTTGGGAGATTCAAGAAAAAACATGAGTTTTCGGTGTGTTGGTTTTAAGGAGAAGAAGTTGAGGGTGGAGGGAAATCCTTGAAGGAGATGACGACTAGGGTTTCAAATGGAGGCTGCTAGTTTTTTTCTTCCTCCTTCTATTGTGTTTTATCCTTTATATTGAAAAAGAAAGACAGATTGGAGAGAAATTCGAGAGAAAAAAATGAGATCATTGATGTGTTGCCGTTTTGCAAAATGTTGGTGTCTGCTGTGTAGTACAACTTTGCAGGTTGTGTGTTGCTACTGTTGTCCTTTTGTTGGCTGTGGCTTGATGTAAATGATTATGGTTGCTTTTTCTGCGAGGTCCAAATGAATTGAGCAACCACTTCTTTATTGAAGGTATCCCTATATCCAAGTGGTCCCCCTGTACCTTTTTCATATTTTAAATTTCATTTTAAAAGTTGAGAAATGTAATATTCATGAATATGGCTTGCAGGATTAAATGTCTTGGTTCGTGCAGGATTAGCTGGTACACTAAAAAAGGTGGGGTGACAGCTCGTAGAAGGGAATGGCTTGTCTCGGTGGGTGCGTCGCGGACCTGCTGCGGACTTTCGCAACCTTCTACATTGCTTATGTGCATAGTCTAGTGGGATACGGCAGCTGATAGAATTGTTTGTGCTGCAATTTTCAGGGGTAACGCGCATTTGTGAAGCGGCGTTTTTGCTTGCTTTCATTTCCTCTGCGTTGCTTATTGAACATCCAAGTACAGTTTGGTTTTTACCGAAGGTAATGGCTGCTGTGATTTTGTGTTAGCATTCATCAAATTTTGTTATCTACTGCACGTGACAGTTTTCTTTTCAACTTGGCATGACTTTGGTGTACGGTTGTGAGGGATTAACACCCTATGGAATGTCCCTCTGCAAGTCGTGGCTGGAGGTGCGGTTATGACGTACACATTTTCGCTGTGTGGGGTCCTATCCTTTATTGTCGTCTTTTAGTCTTATTTGCAGTACCTTGTTTCATTTATTTTGTATAAATTCCACTCATAAAAAATGAGCTGAGATTTGAAGGCATGGTTTAAAATGTGCAGGGCATATATTTGTTGCTGCAAATCATGGAAAAGTTTGTGAGAGGTTCTGTTGTGAAAATAAAGTATTCGGCAGAAAAATATGGAATTATGCGCAACCGCCTGCACAACTTTGGAAGTGGCTTGGGACGCATGCTCTATCGTTGGCTTGCATCGGCTTGTTTTATTTCCTCTTGATTTGCAGGTACGAATCGCAAAGGAGGTGGAGGTGGGTGACTGTGGTTTGTTCTTTCTGTACTATTATTTACATGTCCTTTTTATTACTCATGGTTTGTAATACTACGTTGCAGATCGCGAGTTGGTAGCAAAGGGTGTGCGTGATGCCGCGAGCGAAGCTCTTAGGTAAAACATGGCAGGGTTGTCTTTGTTTTAGTACAGGTTAGTGATGCAGTTTATGCTCACTTGGTGATGCACAGAAAGCGACTTTGTGGAGTGCCTTTATTTTCTTCTATGATGATAATTTCAACAGCAAAACGTCCTAGTTCCAATCAACCTCTTATGAAGAACCTGTTCAAGCAAAAGTAACTTTTCTTTCTCTGTTTGTTGGAGGCTTGATAGTGGTATACCAGTCCATTTGCTCACAATCTCAGTAATATCAATGTCAGTGAGTTTTTTTATCTCCAGTTTCAAGACCGCTCTATATATCTCATCCAATTCTGTAAGCTTAGAGGTAATCTCCATCTTCAGTTTTGCAGCAGCTTCATCGCCAAGATCAATAGCTTTGTCTGATATGAAGCGTTCCGTGATGTATCGATCTGCAAGGACTGCGGCTGAAACAAGTGCACTGTCTGATATTTTGACTTCATGGTGTAATTCATAACACTCGCGCAATCCTCGGAGAATGGATATTGTATCTTCAACAAATGGTTGACAGCAAAATACTTGTTGAAATCTACGCTCAAGTGCAGGATTCTTCTGAGTCTTTCCCATTGAAGGTGCTTTCTTTTTACTATTGTTAGCCCCATTTGCAGCCGCTTTTGCTGACGAACCACCGAAAATGGTCGAGCCTTTTTGTGCTCTTGCATTTATCTTCTCATCATAAGCTGCCCTTCTAGCCTTGTCGGACAGTATACTCCACGCCTCCGAAATAAGTTTAAAGGCCCCGTCGGCTCCGATGGATTTGTTCTTGTCAGGGTGAAGCATGAGAGCTAGCTTTCTATAATGTTTCCGAACTGTATCATCATCAGCATGAGGGCTTACACCAAGTATACCATACCAATCTGCTTCTCCTTTTACTTTATTATCGGCTGAAATATATATGTCAAGTGTTGCTATCATTTGAGGAATACCTCCAAGGGAAGGAAACAAATTTTGGGCTTTCAAAGCAAACTTCTTCGCACCCAAAGTGTCCTTTTCAATAAACTTCCGCTCGGCAATTTCTTTAGCTCTGGTGGCCTTATCCTTGTTGCACTCCGTTTCTCTTGCCTGCGTTTTCGTCCACTTCAGATGTAATATAACATCAGCAGTTCCTCGTCTATTAAGAATCCTGGCGCCTCAGATGCTTATTATACACAGTTTGAGTTCGCATACAGTTTCAACAAGCGATTCATCGATGAAAATCAAACCCGCAGAATTAGGGCATATGAAATCAGAAAATGTGCAAACTAGACCAACGAAGCAGATGCATGAAATATATAGCTGAGAGAATAGAACAACAACGGTAACAGAGCAAGTAATGAGCAAGAGCTACAGAACAATGCAGATCAGAACTCCACAAGTCTGCAACCAGAGCAATTCCAAATCTCAACAACTCCAAAACCTCTAAGCTCCTAGAAACCACCGCGGAGAAGAACGAAACCAATTGAAGAAATGAAGATCGTTGAGAGGAAGCGATTTTGGAGAGACTGTTTGGAATTTTGGTTCATAAATCTTCGGTTTTGCTACGGATTGTTCATGCTTGTTTATGCTCACACTAAACGCACTTTTCGCTGTAAGCTTTTTTCTCTTGTTTTATGTATCATGCTTGAAAGAATTGTGGATCATGAATTTGGTGAAATGATATTGAGTATGAAATGGTTCTGCTATTTAAAATTTGACTTGGATTTTAATTTATCATGGCCATTCACTTCCTGGATTTTTCAGGTACATTGGTTAGCTTGGCGAAGACTCATGAGCCTGCTGTGATGACTGTAACAGGCAATGAACTCCTTGGCACAACCAAGCATATGAAGGAAACTATACTTTTGTCCATAGGCTCTATCCCTCTTCTTTTGTGTTTTGTATTCACCCCTGCGTAATGGCTTCTTTGCGTAATGTTATGCTGCAGGTTTCTTGTGTGATTACGGTTATGCATCATGACACTGTTTCACTTGTGCAGGACACACCGTGGCATTGGTGTTGCGTTGGTTTTTGTTCTGGCTGTGCTGTGTATACGACATTCTTGGTGCGTGGTTCCTTGAAGCGCAAATCTTATCCTGCGAAAACCGTTTTTCACTCATGAATGCTGCCATTATTTTACTGATGTGTATTATAGCTTTTATTTAGAAAAGATGACTTATTATGAAAAGAACTTTTCACTGATTTCTATTTTGGCTTTGCTTATGATAGAGTTGCTGCCACCAATTATGCAGGTGATTTTTTTTTATGAATGAAGTCGGTAATCTACTCACAGCTTTATGAGCTGCGGTCCAGGGGTTACGTGACTGTAATTTTGCTATATTGATCCTGCTGCTATGGTTTGTGCAGGTTTACTATCCTCGGCTACAACTTTGAACTCAAGATGCAAGTTTATGAAAATGTGGATTATTTCCAATGGATCTCTTAAATTGGACCTCACCAGTAACCATGGTCACCCTTGTTTGTGACCTTTCTTTGCTGCACTTGCCATCTCAACGACATTTAGAGTTTGTGTCAAAATCTAAGGAGACTTTTGGAGCAGTAGGGCGAGCTTGAGACGTGAAGCTTCTAGCTGCAAAAAACAATAGGTGAAAGAGTTTGGATACATTGTCACATGATTTTTCGTTTCCATACCTGTATAATTGAATCCAATTTGTTGTAATTTCTCATTTTGGAACTTAGTGAGCCTTTATTGAAATATACCCTTTGAATCAAAATGTGTCCATGAGCAACATTCTTGATTTAAACAAGTTCATTGTTAGATAGCCAAGCAAAACACAATACTAGTCCTTGTAAACAAAAGTCCATAAAAATGAGTCCGAATCAATCTTAGCATTGAAACATCTTGAAAGTCGTCAAAGTCGAGATTGACCATGAGTAGTTTAAAAATGATGTTGTAGCCCACACATGACTTGAAGTTAATACACATATGACTTGAAGCTAAACTCCATAAATTTGACCTTTGTAATACTCAGGACAAAATGTAGCAATATGGTCCTTTGAATAGCTCGAATCAAATGCATATCATAACAGGCAACTTATACAAGCAACTTGTAGTGAGGCTCGCACAACCTTTAAAGAAGTTCGTAACCAAGTTGAAATAGCGTTTAATTTTCTTGAAAACCAACAGTCCTGTTGCGAGGTAGATCCAATCATGTATTTGTTCATATCATATATGTCTGATCGTGAGAACAAGGACACACATGAGTTTGGGTATAAGGGGCTGAAGGCGCGCTGTTCCCACAAGGATTCAACATAAAGTGCCAGGGATTATAACCATAATGTGTACACACATGGTCTTTATAAACGAAACTTTAGAGAATCATGGCCAAAAGTAGTAAAGAAGTAAAACGTCCTTTAAATACCGAAGTAGGACAAATTTGGGGTATGTCACCTACCAGTTTTAGAATCCTACCTGTGGGGGTTTCTTTGAGCAGTGACCGTGATCCTTGAACCGTTCACTCGGCTATTCTCAGAACTGTTTGAATTTGTGATCCTGTGATCCTGGATCTTGCATCTTGCATTGCATATCATTTGCATTGCATCTCATCTGTTGTGCATCTTGCATTCTCCTTCCTTCAGCAGTTTCTCATGTTTCTCTTTCCTTCATATCCAGTAAATCAAGCTGAGTCCTCGACACCAGTACGCAACTAGAGCCAATACAAGACGAATGATGGAGCAGATTCAATAGGAGTAAGCTACCTTCAGGGAAGAGTTGGATTCTATGAAAGGAAAGATCGAACAGATCCTCGAAGCCATCCTCACGGCCAGAAGAGAGGAAGAACAGCGTGAAGCCGCTACTGTCGTCAACAACATTGGTCAAGGACAAGGGTCTACTGCCATCCCTTTGGTTCCAATTCCAAATCCTCATGGGATGCCGTTGAACTTCAATAACGCAGCCGAAGGGAACATTTCTCATCCAACCCCAGTGCCCGGAGTTACCATTGGAGCTATCCCGCAGGCCCAGCCTACTGCTGTGCAAATCCCAGCTCCCCATACCGAAGATACTCTAATGGATCATTATGACGATGTTCAGAACTACCATGCTGCTATCCCCATTTCCAGTCCTGTTGCTGTTCAGGATTCAGAAGCCATGAAGATATGCCGAGATCTAGCCGAGAAACTCCGAGCCATGGAAGGGCATAACTCAAATTCTTTCAGTGCTTTGGAATTGTGCTTGGTGCCTGATGTTGTCATTCCTTCCGCGTTTACGAGGTTTTCTCGATATTTTCCTCTCCCGTTTTTCTGGAAAAAATAAAGTTCGGTGGCGACTCTGTCGAACCGCATTTTCCGCGCCTTTCGCGCGAGGGTCGTATGTTCGAAATGAATTTTCGAGGTGCGACACTAGGTTTAACAACCTAGAGAGATTCACAACCAAAAATGTTAGAGACCAAAGTTCAATCCAGGAATAAGCTGGATAGAAAAGGTAAACAAGACTCTATCCAATGAGGAATAAACTCAACTGGGGATTTCTCCTAATCAAGGATGGAAAGGAAAGCTAAAGCAAAATCTTCCACAAGGATATACACTTTTTGCTTAAGGTTGAAAACTCTACTGAGAGAGATGAAAAACAAGGTGAATGAAGTATACAAATCACAAAAATGTTGAATGCACATGTATCATGTATATGTGTATGAATGAATGTATGCCATGTTGTGTTCAATGCTGACAAAACAGACAAAAAGAGGTAAACTGGAGATGAAATACACATCACAACCGGATACTAGGTTAATCTCAATAAGATAGAAACATCATTGAGGATGAATTGAAAGTCACATATGGAACAAAGTCCTGCTTCAAGGCTCTAATCCCTCTGGGGAGAGGAAGATACTTTACTTGGGGATGACCCAAAATAATCTTTTATCATCAAAGATCCACTGAGGGATAACAATATGAACTCCGCTTCACAGGGGAAGAAAGATCCACTAGGGAAGGACCACCCATCACTGGAGAAGCTTGAATAAAGATGTAGCTGAAATACCAAGCTTAAGACTTCATAAGGAATAAAATAAATACCCACTTCACTAGAGAGGTCTGAATTAGAGTTGTAGTTAGGGATGTCAGAGCTGAGACTTCATGGGGAATCAAATAAACAATCACTTCGCAGAGGAATATGGAAGTCAAAGGAGAAACCCTATTACCAAACATGTCATAACCGCTTGAAGTAGATATTTACTAGGGATATGTATGTTGCAAGAACAACATATCTCTGCATTTTGATGTCTACCATCCTTGGAGAAACTGTTAATGTCCTTTTTGTGTTCATAGTCAAAGTAAAAAAAAACACACAACACACACACACACACACACACACACACACACACACACACACACACACACACACATTTAAAAGCAAAAGAATTTTTTTAACTTTGTTTCAAAAATGCTATCAAAAATAAGAAAGACCTTTTGCAAGATAGAAACAAATATAAGAATTGCGAAAAAATGGATAAGGCTCAAATTTCATTAATTGAATGGTAGTCCGCAAATGGCGTGGCTCCATGGATCATTACAAATTTTGGAAAATGGTAAATAAGGGAAAGGTTACATAAAAAACAATGACAACTATTCTCCCTAATAACTTCGAGTTCCACATGCTCTTGAACTTCTGATGACTTGACTAAGAAATCCCTAATAATAGAAGTTGATTTCCATAATCCAGTCTGATTTCATGCAGTTACTAGCCATGATCCCTAACTTTTTCCTAGATTTTCTTTTTAGGTTTTCAATCTAACGGGATAATATTTTTCTGTTTTGTTTCAAATTTTTGCCTGGACCCCCCTTTTGGGTTTTCAGTCCACCGAGACGCTCAGTTTTTACTAAGTCGCCCTTTCGGGTTTTCAACTTAGCGAGCGGTTCTTTTTATTTTTAGGCATAGTATTTCTTGACTGCATCAATATTCACAGGACGAGTGTGTCGTAACCCGAAATTTGACCTCCTTCTTACCCTTTGCATAAGCATGTTCATTCACATCATTGTCATACGCATTTGCACTTTTTCTCTGTGATTTTTGCTGCAGGACTATTCAGGTTTTGTAAGCCCGATTAATCACATCCTCTCAAAGATATCACATCACCAAAACAAGCATAAAATGAAGGCTTTTATGCCTATTCATCAAAGCAAAAGGTCGAAATTAAAATCGGAACCGTGGGTACAACACCATTTTGCAAGCAAAATATGCAAGTTTTATATGTGGTAACCGGTTACCACTTTTTTAGGTAAAGTAGGGTAATCGGTTACCCTATGTAAAAATATAGTTTTTGCTGCATTTTTTGTGGCAACCACCTTCACTTTACATTTTAGGGGTCTACTTGGTTCTAGCATTGTGTGGAACATTCTAGACATCTCTAGATAATTTAAGACCTTTCTAATCACTTCAAGGCATTTGCTCCAATACATCAATTTGGATTAAGACCGCCATGTTGCTTCATTCTCAAGCATGTGAGCCCTTAGATTCAAGTTTACATTGGGATGGTTACCGAGTCAACTACCTAACTAATTGAGTTAACCTCCAACTCAGTGAGTTGAGGCTAACTAACTCCAAGGCAAGTTCCAAGGATGCATCTAAAGCTCACTCTGAACCTAACGGCTCCGAAGCAAAACTCTATATAAGCAAATCACCACCATTTCATAAGGGGGTTCAATCATTTTCTCAATTTCTACATTCTTCACTCTCAATTCTCTCACATTCTCTCTGAATTTTCTACAATATTTTCACATTCATCTTCATCCTCTCTCAAAAACCCTCACAAAAGCTCAATTTCCATCATTAGAGTGTAACAATCTTCACAATGAAATTGTTATTCTCTTGAGCTAAACCTTATTCCACCATATTCTTACTTGGATTTCTGGATTTACAGTAGATTCTTCTCCAATTCAAGTAATCATCTCAAGCTTCTTCGATGCAAATTAGTATTTAGAGCATTTATCGTGTTTTTATCAGTTTCGCTACGATTTGATCCCAAGCTTGGAATTCTCGGGTTTTATTTGCTTAATTCTCATCACATATCAATAGCAAAAATCACCAAGGCAATCCTCCGCCTTGTAGGTTGTTAATTCACACTTGATTTACTGTTTTGATCACTTTTGTGCGTTTACAATGTAGTTCGATCATTTTTCAGTGTTGGTTGATCATTTGATTATTTGATCTTTGATCTTCATGTTTAATGCTTTCAATTGATGTTTAGCTGATGCCTAAGTGATTTTGAACTTCATTTTTTCGTGCTCAAATGTTAATCATAGCATGTTGATGATTGGATAAGTGTTTTGGTTGCTGAAAGTGCTTTTTTTAAAAGCTGTTTTTGCCATTGTCACAGTGGTAACCGGTTACTTATATGTGGTAACCAGTTACCCTGCACCATTTTCACCTAATTTTTCCATTTTTAAGCAAGTAACTGGTTACCCATATGTGGTAACCGGTTACCCTGCGCCATTTTCACCTAATTTTGCCATTTTTAAGCATGTGACCGATTACCTACATGTGGTAACCGGTTAGCATAGTGACAGAATGCCATTTTTTCCTATTCTTAACCCCTTGTTCTCCTTCTGTCACTGTTGCATCTTTTTCCCAATTGCACAATTTCTACGTATTGATATGTTTGGCTCCCCTCACATATTCTATTTATTTTAATCTAAAATAAAAGTAACTCTCCTTTTTCAGACTTTTATCCCTCCACTAATCTCTACTTTCACAACTTTCCCTTATTTTTCTAATAATTCTATTTTCTACCCCCAATCTTACTATTCCTCTTATTTTATTATTATTCTATTATTTTAATCAAATAAAATTAACTAAAATTCTAATAAACCCAAAAAATTACATAGCACATGATATCACCAAAATAAATAATCAAAAGTATATTAAATCACCCATATAATTAAATAAAAGCAAGGAAAAATAAATTAAGTAAATTAATTTAATTTAGGGTGTTACATAGTGATCTGTACATCTTAAGCTATGTCCCCCGCCCCTAGGGGGAAGAGTATTTATAGAGGCCCTTTGGACCCAAGGTTCAGATAACCCTGGAAGGTGGCAACTGTTTCCCCCTATTCGAGAGAAGTTATTGACCACCTATGTTCCAATTTGACTGGTACCCTCACCCTGGATGATTCGCTCTTATTTGACTGGCATTCTTACACGTCATCGGTACCTCTGGGAGATTCCTCAAGATATCGTCTGGTCGACTCAGCTTTTGGGTGAGGGTACCATAGTTTAGAAACTTCACAAATATAACACTTTATATTCTATTTTGGGATTAGGGTTTCCATCAATTTGAATCTCTTAATCGATTAACCCTTGTACTTAATCGATTAAGTCATTAAAAGACCCATGAATATTTTTTGCTTTTTGAGCTAAGCTTTTCTCCTATAAATACACCAAAAGATATATTTGAAACAACAATTTCTCATTTTATACTCTCCCTACTTAATCTTTCTCCATTTTATACTTTTCTCATTTTTAACCTACACATATTTAACCTCTGGGAGATTCCTCAAGATATCGTCTGGTCGACTAAGCTTTTGGGTGAGGGTACCATAGTTTAGAAACTTCACAAATATAACACTTTATATTCTATTTTGGGATTAGAATTTCCATTAATTTGAATCTCTTAATCGATTAACCCTTGTACTTAATCGATTAAGTCATTAAAAGACCCATGAATCTTTTTTCTTTTTGAGCTAAGCTTTTCTCCTATAAATACACCAAAAGATATATTTGAAACAATAATTTCTCATTTTATACTCTCCCTACTTAATCTTTCTCCATTTCTTCACAAAGTTGTCTTAATGCTTTAAGTGTAAAAAATATCTGTGAGATTCTTGTTGAGTTGGTGTGATGTTTTTCTTGTAAGTTAGTCAAGTGAGGTTTGTCTCTTGTATAATATCTTTGAAACAAGTTGTTTCATTTTTGAGCTAAATTAGTTAAATAATATTTTTGGTTCTTGAGATTAACCATGTAAATTCTCCGTTTGGCTGTTGAGTTTAGCCATGAAAAACTCTACTTGATTCCTGAGCTCAACCTAATGTAAAAGCTCTGTTTGACTATGAGATTATCTTGGTGTAAAGTATCTCATTTGAGTTGGGGATTAACTAATATAAAATTTCATGTTTGATTGTAAGAAGGTTTGTAGGTTTAACCTGTGAAAAAATCACATCTCATATAGCGGAAACTCTCGAGAAGAAATTCTTCAGGACAAAAGTATGTGAAGTGGTTAGACAAACCTCTCTCTCTCTCTCTCTCTCTCTCTCTCTCTCTCTCTCTCTCTCTCTCTCTCTCTCTCTCTCTCTCTCTCTCTCTCTCTCTCTCTCTCTCTCTCTCTCTCTCTCTCTCTCTCTCTATATATATATATATATATATATATATATATATATATATATATATATATATATATATATATATATATATATATATATATATATATATATATATATATATATATATATATATATATATATATATATATATATATATATATATATATATATATATATATATATATATATATATATATATATATATATATATATATATATATATATATATATATATATATAGTGCATTACTATATTCCCTTATCCTTTTATATTTTTGTTATTTATTTATTTCTATTATATTTCCATCTCTTCATCTCTATACTTTTCTATATTTTATTTATTTCACTTCTTTATCCGTGTTTGATTTATAAAATTAATTTAAATATTTTTAAATATCAAAGTTTTGTAATTTAACATTTTTAACCTACACAATTCACCCCCTCCCCCTCTCATTTATTGTGTTTGAGGTCACTTGTCTAACACGAAAGAGCTCAACTATCTCAGATAAGGGATAAGGATAAATTATTGGTTGGAAGAGAAGTTGAAGAAGACATAGAGTTAACCCTCTGAACATGGTAAGTTGATGCCACTGAGGAAGTACATTCTCTCTAGTATGCTTTTAAATCCACTTATATATTGGAAATTTACCAAAAACACATGGAGAATTTCACTGCACAATTAATAATGAAAGAGGAAAGGAAAAGATAAATTGTGGAAGAAAGGAATTAGGGTTTTTGGAGAAGAGGGAAAATGGATGAATATTTATGCAGAGTTTCTCTCTACACTTCAAACTGAATTTTTATTCAAAATGCAAATGCATTCACTTTTCACCCTATTACAATAATAACGGTCCTCCCTATTTATAGACTGAGGGTGCTTTTACACCAAAGAAACTCTAACTAACCTAACTAACTCAGTTAAAACAAACACAAAATAAACCTAGGTTGAAATCTCTATTGAGCCACATGCTTCAACATTTTGACATAAGTGTTTAAACATTTCCTTGCCTCTGTTGAGAAACCTGCTTTGACACAAGGAATTACAATTCAACACACCATCTAATTCATTACGTCCAAGCTATCTAAATTCATTATATACCTTAAATTCTTGAATACTTCAACATGCACTCCCTTCGTCATGATGTTTGCAATCTGATTCTCAATTCTGCAGTGTCCTAAGTTTAACTTCCGTTTTGCAACTTGCCTTCGAAGACAATGGAACCTCATTTCTATGTGTTTGCTTCTTCAATGTGCTATCAGGTTCTTCGCTAAATTCATAGCTGACATGATCTTGATCTTCATGGTAATTGCTTTATAATCCTTCCGTGAAATTTCTTCGACCAAATTAATCATCCAAGTTGCTTGACATTCACAAAGAGAAGAAACTACGGATTTTGCTTCACATGATGACAATGCTACTACTTGTTCCTTTCTTGAACTCCAAGCAACTAGTGCACCACCTAATATAAACACATAACCAGTTGTGGATTTTCTATCCTCAACATCATTACACCAACTTGAGTCGGTGTAACCCACGAGTTTGCATTCTTTTCCTTCATCGACTGTAGGAAATAAAATTCCATTATTTTATATCAATCTACTCACCATACCTACATCGTATGCCAAGTCAGGCCTTGTGATATAAAGGTATCTTAACGATCCAATTAGTCTTCTGTACTGTGTTGGGTTAACATCATCTTCCTTTGAGTCTTTTGACAGTTGTACTCTTGGTTCATTGTAGTCTTCCATCTCAAATCTCTTGAGTACCTCTCTTGCATATATTTTTTGATGCATCATTAAGCATCTACTACTCTTGTAGAATTTGATGCCAAGGAAGTGTGAAATATTTCCTAGATCAGACATTTCTAACTCCTTGCTAAGATCACCTTTGAAGTCTTTGATCTCTTTCTTGCAGCTACCTGTTATTAACAGGTCATCGACATAGAGACATAGTATAAGTAATTACTTCTTCTAACATATACTCCATGCTCAGTTGTGCACTTTACAAATTCCTTCTCCCTTATAAATTTATCTATCTTCTTATTCCAAGCTCTTGGATCTTGCTTAAGTCCATACAGAGCTTTATGTAGCCTGTATACCTTACTTTCTTTGCCTTGTTTCACAAACCAACTGGTTGTGCAACATAAACTTCTTCATCTAAGGGGCCATTCAGGAATTCACATTTCACATCCATCTGACACATATTCCATTTGTTCATGTTTTCTAGACAAACAACCAACTTTATTGTTTCGACCCTAGAAATAGATGCAAAAACTTCATCGAAGTTGATTCCTTCTTTCTGAAGAAATCCTTCACCACATGTCTTGCCTTGTGTTGAGTTACTTCTCATTTGGGATTCAACTTCATCTTGTATACCTACTTCACATCGAGGGCCTTCTTTCCATGAGGAAACTCGACAAGTGACCAATGGTTGTTGACTTCGATGGACTCTAGTTCCTCATTCATTGCTTTCTTCCACTTCGAATCTTTCAATGCCTTAACCGCGTTGACTAGTTCAACATCTAAATATAAAGCATAGTGTATCAACTCACCTTCATCACCAACCACATCATCTGATGTAATCACACATTCTTGCAACCTTGTAGGCATGTGACTCGTTCTTTGAGGTCGGCTTATGCTTGATTAACCTCTGACTTCTTCTTGTCGAACTTCTCTTTCGACTTCACTTGTTGGTTCTTCACATAATATTCTCACTGAATCCTTCTTTACATTTTTTATCCAATCCCATTTCTTAAGCTCATCTTTGAACACATCCTTGCTAATCATACTTGGTTATTCACTGGGTTGAACGACTTGTATCCTCCAGTCAAATGATATCCAATTAGGATCATTTGACTCAACTTGTCATCATGTTTTCTTCTTAAATGATAAAGTGCATGTCTATGTGCTATAGATCCAAAAACTTTCTGATAACTCAAGTTAGGCTTGCCACTAGACTGACATTCTTCTGGCGTGATTCTTTCTAGCCTTTTCGTCAAACTTTTGTTCAGTACATATGTTGCAGCCGACACTTCTTTTCTCCATAATTCCTTGGATAAATGCTTTCCTTTCAACATAATTCTCACCATATTCATGAAGGTTATTTTATTTCTTTTTTCAGTTCCATTATGTTGTAGAGTGTAGGGTGGCACTACCTTATACGCAATCCTTTCTTTCTCACATAATATGTCAAAGCCTTTCGACACGTATTCTTCACCACCACTAGTCCTCGGAATTTTGAGCTTTCGACCACTTTGTCTTTCGACCATAGATTTAAACTTGGAAAATACCTCGATAACTTCACTTTTATTCTTGATCAGATAAGTCCATAATTTTCTACTGAAATCATCTATGAATATGACAAAGTATATGTTACCTCCAATCGAATACACCTGAATAAGACCACACACATCAGAGTATATGATTTCAAGAATTGCTTTCGACTTGCTTCCTACATCCTTGCTGAAGCTACTCTTGTTTTCTTTGCCTGCACACACTCTTTACATATTTCATTTGGAATGTTGATTTCTGGTAACCCTGAAACCATATTTCTTCTTTTCAAATCTTTGATATCTTTGAAGTTGAGATGGCCAAGTCTATAGTGTCATATTCATCCATCTCTGCTAGTTGCGGTTGCAAGACACTTGTTTTCCATCATATGAAGTTCAATCTTAAAGATTTTATTCTGAGACATGGGAGCCTTCAATATTAACCTTCCACTTGAATCAATAACTCTTATCATATTGTTTTTGATCAACACTTTGTAGTTCTTTTTTACCAACCGCCCTATGCTGAGAAAGTTACTTTTTATGCATGGTATATGCACATTAGAAATTACTAACTTTTTTCCATCTTTCCTTATAATTAGAACATCATCAATACCTTCAGCTGCTAGAATATTGTCATTTGTAAATTTTACCATGTTCTTCATTGAAGGTTTTATATCGACAAACCAATCATTCCTACCAGTCATGTGTAATGAGCATCTTGAGTCCAAGTATCATTAGTCCTTGGATATTTCTTCATCTCTTGTTGTAACCATAATTAGAATCTCTTCTTCTTCATGCTTTGCCATATTTGCATCATTATCTTGATTATTTTTTTTAGGGAAATCACTAGAGAAGTGACCATACTTCTGACAGTTGAAACACTGAATGTAATGTTTGTCAAGTTTTCGACCACCACCTCTTCCTTTACCTCTGACACCACCTCTATGGTTACTTTGGTATGAAGGTCTTCTCTGGTTGGATGCATTCCCTTCTTGTTGGTTTCCTCTACCAGTCAAATTGTTGTATCCTCCTCTACCTTTGTTGTCGAACCACTTCCATTTGCGTTTCTTTTCTCTTGTTGATTTTGCCTACAACGCCATATCACTCTTCGAATTGCTTGCAACTCTTTCAGTCATTTTTTGTTCATGAGATTCAAGTGTCCCTTGAAGTTCTTCCTTTGTCAATGTTGACAAATCTTTTGACTCTTTTATGGCTACTACCACGTGGTCAGAATTTTGAGCCAATGACCTCAAGATCTTTGCAACAATTGATCTTGACGTCAGGGCTTCTCCACATACCTTGATTTGATTCACCAGTTTCGTAACCCTAATGAAAAATCAATTACGATTTCCCTTTCTTCCATCTAAAGCAATTCATACGTTCTTTTTTGATTTTGTAACCTCACATCTTTCACCTTCTCAGTGCCTCCGAACAATTTCACCCAAAATTCTTATGCTTCTTTCGCTGATTCAACATCACTCAGTTTTTCAAAATTGTTTGGATCAACACATTGATGAATTATAAAGAGAGCTTTATAATATTTCTTCTTCAATTCTTTTTATGCAAACTTTTCTTCATCCATCGTGTTTTCTACAAACACTGTTACTTCTTCCTTCACAAGATCCCAAAGATCTTGATAACAAAAAACTATCTTCATCTGCTTACATCAGTTCTCATAATTCTGAATCTTCAGAATTGGGAGATTTACCGGGAAATACTCATTCCGATGATTCATTGCGCTATGTTTCCCAAGAATCACATAGCCCGTACTCTATATACCAAATGTTGGAAATTCACGAAAAATCTATGGAGAATTTTGCTGCAGAATTGATAATAAAAGAGGAAAGGAAAATATAAATTGTGGAAGAAAGCAATTAGGATTTTTAGAGAAAAGGGGACGATGATGAATATTTTTGTAGAGTTTTCCTCAGCACTTCAAACGGAAGTTTTATTCAAAATACAACTGCATTCACTTTTCATCTCCTTACAATAATAGAGTTCCTCCCTATTTATAGGTTGAAGTTGCTTGCACACAAGAGAACCCTAACTAACCTAACTAACTCAATTAAAACAAACACAATAAACATAGGTTGAAATCTCTATCGAGCCACGTGCTTTGACATTTTAACATAAACGTTTCAACATTTCCTAGCCTGTGTCGAACAACCTGCTTCGACACAAAAAATTACAATTCAACATTATCTTTATCCAAAAAAAAAAACATTTAAAATAGAGAAAAGGTCCTCAAACAAAAATAACCTTCTAAGAAAAAAAAAGACCTATACCACCTAAAATCCTAAATCAGATCCTCATTAACCATCAAATTGATATTTCCCACCAACCCATTAGACTTAATAGAATTAGAGAACATACCAAAAAAAAAAAAAAAGTTTAGACTTTATGGGAATGGACCCTAACCAAAGGGCTTCCAGTATTAGATACCATCATCTTCTTTGGACCCAAGAAAAACAACTTATTTTTTCCAGTATGAGACAGTTTCGCATTCTAAAAGTGATATGATCATCATCACTTTAAATCTCATACAAATACATCCAAGTTTTGATAATAACTAGTATACATTAACGTATGAAACTGAACATACATGTCCCTTTTTCAATCCTAATTTAATTTGAAAAGCTCTACCAAACAAATTAATACTAAACCTATACGTTTCTCTTACATTTTTTTTTTTGCAATGTCCAGTCATCAAATTTGGTAGCTACAAAATTTTAATTTCAGAAAAGAAACCATTAAAATCACGTTTTCCTTAAGAATTTAATGTATTGTTATCATCTTATCTTCCATTTTTTATAATAACAGATAATTAAATTTTTACAAATAAAATTAACATAAATTTCTTTACTCTATATTTAATTAATATAAAAAGTAAATTTTCTCTAATACATATAGGCTTCTTTTTTCCTTTTTGTATATATCAACGATTACATTAGAATGTAAAAATGTAAAAATAGTAAAATTAGCATGCATCAATTATTAATTAACATGCTAAACCAAATTAACCATGCTATAAGCCTATGATTAAATTAGTTCCAATTTATATCTGGAAGTTGAAATTGTTGCCTCATTACACCATCTTCAAGAATAGAGTTTTGATGAAACGTTGCATTTGGTGGAAGCTGGCTAAGCAAAGAAACAAATGAATTATTTTCCTCAGCATTACTGCTTATTCCACTATTAAGATCTCCATGGAATCGCTTACTTGAAGAAGATGACCCTGGTGAACCTGTTTCATTCCAAAACTGTGATGATGATGATCCATTTAGTGCACGTTTCATAGAGAACGTATCACTATTATTGTTATTATTATCATCACCCTTTGAGTTCATGTCACAACTTTCCATTCCTTGATGATGATGTTGAGATGCTAAAATTCCATCAAAGAAATTGTCATCATTTTCAAGTCCATAACTTGTGCTTCTTGAAGATGGAGGTTTAGAGTTATGTTGCATGGCATATGTTTGTTCCATTGACAGATCTTTATCGTATTGATCCATTAGAGGTGGCCTTGGCATAGTGCTACTGTTGCTTTTCTTGTATATTCGACACAAAACCCAATCATCAAGCTACAAAACCAATGCAATAAAAGAACATAGTTTAATGAACATGCATATGATTTAAGGGAAATTACACCAAGCTCTTCTTTTTAAGAGGGCAAAAACAAGTAAAAAATGACTATGCATACCCTGAGAGAATTCTTCTTATTATTGTTTGGAGGATGATCTATAATAGCCATAGAAGTAGTTTTTGATGGTGCATTATAGGAGCTGTTATTGTTATTGTGATCAGTGATCAACCTATATTCATGCATAATCCAATTAGTTTTAACTCCTTTTGGTGGCTTCCCTCCATAAAAAACAAGTGCTTTCTTAACTCCAACTTTCACATGTCCATCGCATGTTAATATAGGCTTATCAGTTCCAGTAGCTTTCCAATACCCAGATGTAGCAGCCCTATTAGGCCTTGCCCCATTTGGGTATTTCCTATCTCTAGGACTGAAAAAGTACCACTCTTGTTCCCCAAAAGTTGCTTTACCTAAAAAAAACACAGAAAATTTCACATGCAAAAGAGGTAACAGAAATAAGAATTAGGAAGCGGGTTTGTGTAAATGGATGAAAATATGAAAAGCGTTGTGAAAAAGTTTCTCACTTGGTAGCTCCCATGGGTCGAATTTGTAGAGATCAATCTCTGCTATGATGGCAACAGGAAGAGGCGCAGAAGCAGCTTTTCTCTTGAGGTAATGAACGACGAGCTCTTCATCGGTAGGGTGGAAACGAAAGCCTGGTGGGAGGTGAGGGTGGTGAGAACAAGAAGATGAATCAGTGCTATCCATGATTGATGATCAAATGATGCTATGTCTCATCTCATGCATGAGTTTTTGAGGTGAGAGGTGAAAAAAGTGGAAGGGATGAGGATGGTTTTGTAAGAGATAATGCGACAGGTGTGAGTGGGGACCATGAAACGATAATGAGGATGGAAGGCAGGTTTTGTGGGAAAGCAAGGTTGGGTTGGGGAGTTTGGATGTCATGCTTTTGTTATGTAAATAAAACAAGGCACCACCTCTTGAGATCACACATAGTCACATGCTACACATCCATGGCACGTGTGTATGTACATTGTAGTATTTGTCGTCATTTCATCAAAACTGCGGAAATTTGAAATTAATCAACCGCAACGAAATGTTCATTTATTTGTACAAAGATGGATTACTTTCTAAGTTCACAATTCAACAATCTAACTCTGTTTTCATGAAGAAACCAAAAACCATGTTATTTTTAAAATATCAAAACACTCGAGTGTGATGGAGTAGATATGGGCTACCATTTTTTTAATACATAATTTTATAGAAATCAAATGTTTATATTTGTATAGAAAAGAATGAAATCGGGTCAGACTTTCATTTTTGCTATTCGTATTTGTTGGGAAATGCCTGCATAATTTCCCTCTTCTGTGAACTCAAAATAGGCACTTTGCGGAAACGTGAAATAGAAGCGTAATGACACAAAGAGAATTTTAGCGTGGAAAACCTTCTCAATGTGAAGAAGGGAAAAACCACGGGACCCTTGGGCCTCTTAAAACATCCACTATAATGATAATGGGAATACAACAACTTCACCCTTAGGTGGATCTCACTACAATGTATCTCTCAATTTGTAAGAAACACTCTCACAAATTGGCTCACTATTTCTCTCACAAGAAACTCTCTATGAGGATTTTCTCTCTTGAACAAGGCTCTCTTTCTCTCTTGCTACTTGTTGTTCTTCTCTTGTTGTGTGTTGTGAAGGCTTGCTTATGATCCTATTTATAGGAGAGGCAAGCCAAAGTTGCCTTACATGCATGAAGACACTTGTCATTTTCCTTTCATGCAAAACACCAAGTGTCCCTTGCAATACATGCACCACACCAAGTGTTACTCATGCATCACAACATGTGTTACTCATGCACCACAACATGTGTTACTCATGCACCACAACATGTGTACAACATACACCTTGTTACTTGTCATCACATGCAACCTTCCATTTTGACAAATGTATGGTGGCCATGTGGCAATGGCTGGACCCCACATTTCTCCCCCTCCAGCCATAAGGGAATGCCTTGATTAGTTTGGGGTTGCCGCCAATCCAGCAGCTTGTTTGCAGAACTCTATCTTCTCTTTTGGTAAAGGTTTTGTCATCATGTCTGCCCCGTTGTCATTGGTGTGAATTTTCTCTATTTGCAGCAGTTTATTCTCTAACACATCACGTATCCAATGATACCTCACATCAATGTGTTTTGACCTTGAATGATATGTCGAATTCTTGCTGAGGTGAATTGCACTTTGACTATCACAATAGAGAACATAACTTTCTTGATTCTGGCCTAACTCTTGCAGGAACTTCTTCATCCACATCATCTCCTTACAACCTTTAGTGATTGCGATGTACTCTGCTTCTGTGGTACTTAAAGTAATGCACTTTTGTAGTCGCGATTGCCATGAGACAGCTCCCCCTGCAAAAGTAATCAAATATCCGGATGTAGATTTTCTTGAATCTACGTCTCCGGCCATATCAGCATCCACATATCCAGTGAGCATTTGATTTTCATTTCCAAAACATAAGCACTTTTTGGCAGTTCCTTTCAGATACCTCAATATCCATTTCACAGCACTCCAGTGTTCCTTTCCTGGGTTTGATAGGAATCTACTCACAGCTCCTACCGCATAAGCAATGTCTGGTCTTGTGCAAATCATTGCATACATAAGGCTACCCACAGCTGAAGAATAGGGCACCTTGCTCATTTCTTCTTTTTCTTGGTCATTCTCTGGACATTGTGTCTTACTAAGTTTCAAATGTCCAAGTAGCGGAACATGCACATGTTTTGCATTATGCATGTTGAACCTTTCAAGGACTTTCTTGATATAGTCTTCTTGTGACATCCACAACATTCTTTTAGAACGATCTCTAATGATCTTCATTCCAAGAATCTTCTTCACTGCACCCAGATCCTTCATAGAAAAAGATTTGCTCAATGCTTTCTTGAGAGCAGTTATCTTTGCCTTGTCTTTTCCAACAATAAGCATATCATCAACATACAACAAAAGTATGATGGATCCTCCATTTTCATAGTTCTTCACAAACACGCAATGGTCTGCTGACGTCTTTGTGAAGTTATGTTGGGTCATGAAGAGATCAAACTTCTTGTGCCATTGTCTTGGAGCCTGCTTTAAGCCATATAGACTTTTGTTCAAGCGACACACAAGGTGTTCTTTGTCTGGTTCAATAAAACCTTCAGGTTGCTCCATGTAGATTTCTTCCTCTAGGTCTCCGTGTAAGAATGCTGTTTTAACATCAAGTTGTTCTATCTCTAAGTCTAGTTTTGTAGCTAGACCAAGGATTGCTCTAATGGATGTCATCTTTACCACCGGTGAGAATATCTCTTCAAAGTCTATGCCTTTCTTCTGATGGCACCCTTTCACGACAATTCGTGCTTTGTATCTGGGATTTGGGTTGTTCTCTTCAGACTTGAGTTTGAACACCCACTTGTTTTTCAACGCCCTTCTTCCCTTTGGTAATTTTACCAAGTCATATGTCTGGTTTTCCTTCAGCGACTGTAATTCTTCTTGCATGGCTTGCATCCATTTCTCCTTGTCACCAGTCTCAATGGCTTCCATGAAGCTTTGAGGTTCTCCTTCATCAGTGAAATTCACATAATCACCTGAGAAGTACCTTTTTGATGGTTGTCTGGATCTTGTTGATCTTCTCAATTGAAGTTCTTGATTCATCTCATCATCAACATCATCATCTACCATATTCTCTTCATGTATTTCTTGATTTCGTTCTATCTGATCAGGATAATTCATCTGATCGGGTTGTGTTGGCTGATCACGATCATAATTCATTTGAGGAATATTTCCCCCTGAGTTGTGTACCACAATGGTCTTTGGCTTCTTAGATTGAATGTTGTGAATTGTTTGATCTTCATAGAATACCACATCTCTGCTTCGAACAAGCTTTTTAGTAGCATGATCCCATAATCTAAAGCCAAGTTCATCTCTTGGTGAACCAAGGTATATGCACTCCTTCGTCTTCGCATCTAGCTTTGCTCTTTCATCTTTTGGAACATGAACAAATGCCCTGCATCCAAAAACTCTTAAATGACCATAGAAGGCTTTCTTTCCATACCATACTTCATATGGTATCTCTCCATTTAATGGTTTTGAAGGAGACAAATTAATCAAATCAATTGCAGTTCTCACTGCTTCACCCCAAAATGATTTGGGAAGTTTTGCATGAGAAAGCATACTTCTGACTTTTTCTGCAATCGTTCTATTCATCCTTTCAGCTACTCCATTCATTTGAGGAGTCTTGGGAGGTACCTTCTCATGTCTTATTCCATGAGATCTACAGTAGGCTGCAAATGGGCCTATATACTCTCCACCATTATCTGTCCTTAAACATTTCAGTTTTCTTCCGGATGCCCGTTCTACAGAGGCATGAAATTCTTTGAAAACTTGAAGAACTTTATCTTTCGTCTTCAATGGATACACCCACACTTTTCTAGAGTGATCGTCAATGAAGGTAACGAAGTATTGTGAACCACCAAGGGACCTTTCAGATGTAGAGCAAACATCTGAATGAACAAGATCTAGGATATGCTTTCTTCTTCTTGCATCATCTGATCTTTGAAAGGATACTCTATGTTGTTTGCCTGCTATACAATCTTCACAGGATTCAAGTAGTTGACCCTTGATGTTTGGAAGATGATTCTTAGAAAGAATGTCCAAACCTTTCTCGCTTATGTGGCCAAGTCGTTTGTGCCACAATTCTTTGCTCATGTCTTGAGATACATTGATATCTCCCTTGTTTATCTTTCCCTGCATTATATACAGAGAGCCTTCCTTTTTACCACGAGCAATGATCATGCTTCCCTTACTGAGCTTCCATCTACCGGCTCCAAATTGGTTTATCATCCCAATATCATCAAACTTTCCTGTCGAGATAAGGTTTAGACGCATGTCTGGAACATGTCTAACCTCCTTCAACACGAGCTTATAACCATTTTCTGTAACCATAGTCACCTCACCAATACCAACAATCTTGCTTGTGACTTGATTGCCCATCTTCACCATACCAAAATCTCCTTTTTGATATGATGAGAAGAATTCTTCATGAGGGGTTACATGAAAGGATGCTCCTGAGTCAATTATCCAAATGCAATCATCAGATGCTACATTTAGATAGTTTTCCTCTTCAACAAGAAAGAGATTCTCGTTAGTTGCTACGACCGTTGTCGTTGTTCCATCTTCCTTCTTCTTTGGATCGATTTTATCAGAATGGATCGTTCCAGCCTGCTGATCTCTCTTAAAGAATCTGCACTCAAACTTTCTATGGCCTGGCTTGCCACAATAATAACAACTTAGTTTAGAGCGAGACTTTGATCTAGCTTGTGATCTCCCACGACCTCCTCTTTCACGATTCTTACTCCTTCCTCTATTATCAACAATATTTGCTTCGAACTGGTTGTTGATGCCTCTTTCCCTCCGTCTTGATTCTTCACTTAGCAAGGAATCTGTAACAGAATCCATGACAAGTTTTCCATCTGGAGCAGAGTTACTGAGAGTGACGACTAGAGTGTCCCAACTCTCGGGTAGAGAACTTAGGAGTAGAAGAGTTTGCAACTCATCATCTATCTTCATGTCGGCTTTCGTTAGTTGATTCACAATACCTTTGAAGGTATTCAAATGCTCGATCATGTTTTGGCCATCAGAGTACTCCAATTTCACCAGTCGTCTGACAAGGTGGGCTTTGTTCCTTGGTGTCTTCTTTTGAATCAAGGAATCAAGTTTCGTCCACAACTCATACGCATTGGTATAAGTTGACACATGCTCGAACAGACTTCTGTCTATGTATTTTCGGATCATTGCTACTGCCTTCCGGTTTTGAAGTTCCCACTCCTTATCGGTCTTCTTCTCGGGTTTATCCTTTTGGGTGATTGGCTCATGAAAGTTTTTGCAATACAAATGGTCTTCCATCATTGGCTTCCAATATGAGTAGTTGTCAGCAGTTAGCTTGAACATATCACCATCATGGCTGATTGAACCCTCCATCTTGAGTTACACAGGAAACAATTTCTTTAACCAACGTGACTAGTATCGTATACTAGAATAAATGAGTTCGTGAATAGTGCACCAGGAAAGTTCCCAGGTAAGAGAGGTGGGTCAATAGACGCGCTTAAATACCAAGTCTTTCCTTGCCAGAACTTTCCTAGACATGCAATATATCACTGCCTCACTTTTATTTCTAGCGACAAGAATATTTCTTTTCTGATGTGGAAGATCAAACAATGTTGCAGCCACAGAGCATACTAAGAATTATCTTGTAGATACGACACCTCAAAGTCCCAGAGCAACGAGTGCTCTGATACCACTGTTGGGAAATGCCTGCATAATTTCCCTCTTCTGTGAACTCAAAATAGGCACTTTGCGGAAACGTGAAATAGAAGCGTAATGACACAAAGAGAATTTTAGCGTGGAAAACCTTCTCAATGTGAAGAAGGGAAAAACCACGGGACCCTTGGGCCTCTTAAAACATCCACTATAATGATAATGGGAATACAACAACTTCACCCTTAGGTGGATCTCACTACAATGTATCTCTCAATTTGTAAGAAACACTCTCACAAATTGGCTCACTATTTCTCTCACAAGAAACTCTCTATGAGGATTTTCTCTCTTGAACAAGGCTCTCTTTCTCTCTTGCTACTTGTTGTTCTTCTCTTGTTGTGTGTTGTGAAGGCTTGCTTATGATCCTATTTATAGGAGAGGCAAGCCAAAGTTGCCTTACATGCATGAAGACACTTGTCATTTTCCTTTCATGCAAAACACCAAGTGTCCCTTGCAATACATGCACCACACCAAGTGTTACTCATGCATCACAACATGTGTTACTCATGCACCACAACATGTGTTACTCATGCACCACAACATGTGTACAACATACACTTTGTTACTTGTCATCACATGCAACCTTCCATTTTGACAAATGTATGGTGGCCATGTGGCAATGGCTGGACCCCACAGTATTATCTTAGGAGAAGTATATTTTTACTAATTAGTTTATTTGCCATTCGCCATGTTAGAAAAAGGAAATGGTCGATGGTGTTAGTTTAATGACAGAAAATAACAAATAGAGAGGCAGAGAAGTAGAGAAAAATGTTTGTTAAAAGAAAAGAATATATTTTGATTAATAGAAGCGTTACAATAAATAATAGAAAGGAAAACTGAAAACTATCCCACGTACCCAGGATTTTAGAGAATTGAATAATTAAACTAATTTGCTCCTAAAGTATAGTAACTACTACTAGCTTGCTCCTAAAATATAACAACCATTAATTGACTAAAAACTGAAACAATAAAATAAAATAGTAATAATAAATTTAACAGTTACAAAAGCACATTTAATACTCCTCCTTGCTTTAGGAACGACAAACTCCAATCAGTTGCCTTAGATATTCAAATTTGCTGATAGATAATGGCTTTGTAAACATGTCAGCCAATTGATCTTCAGACTTCCAGTAAATTAAGTTTACTTCCCCACTTTGTTGCATCTCTCTCAAAAAATAGAGCTTGATGTTGAAATGTTTAGTCTTTCCGTGACATACTGGATTGTTTGCAATAGCAATTGCAGCCTGGTTGTCAACAAAAATTTCTGTTTTGTTCTTCTGCTGCAAAGATAAATCACATAAAATCTTCTTCAACCATAAAGCTTGATTTACGGCAGCTGTTGCTGCTATAAATTCAGCCTCAGCGGTGGATTGTGTTACAGTCTCTTGCTTCTTTGTGCACCATGAGAATACTCCCGAGCCTAGGCTGAAACAGTATCCTGAAGTGCTCTTCATATCATCAATGGATCCAGCCCAATCACTATCAGAGAATCCATACAACTTGAATTCTTTACACGTATCGAACTTGACTCCATAATCAATAGTGCCTTTGATATATCTCAAAATTCTTTTTGCTGCTTGCAAATGAATTTCACTTGGACAGTGCACAAAACGAGATAAGAGACTTACCGCAAATAGAATGTCCGGCCTTGTTGCAGTGAGATACATCATACATCCAATCAAGCCTCTATAATATCCTTCATCAATTTTTTCAGCACCATCATCCTTGCTCAACTTTTCCTTTTGATTCATTGGTGTGCTAACAGATTTACATTCCTCCATTTTAAATTTTTTCAAAATTTCCTTTGCATATTTTCTTTGACAAATTAATACTTCATTCTCACTTTGTTTGATCTCAATTCCAAGAAAATAGGTCATGAGACCAAGATCTGTCATTTTAAAAGCTTGCATCATTTCTTGCTTGAACTCGTCAACTAGCCTTGCATCATCTCCTGTTACTAAAAGATCATCCACATAAAGGGAAACTATGAGAAAAAATTTTCCCTTATGTTTCACATAAAGAGTGGACTCGGATAAGCTTTTTACAAAGCCTATGCTCAATAAGTGATCATTAATCTTGCTGTACCAAGCCCTTGGCGCTTGCTTGAGGCCATAGAGAGCCTTTTTTAGAAGATAGACTTTATCTTCTTCACCTTGCTTCACGAATCCTTCTGGCTGGTCTACATATATTTCTTCATGTAGCTCTCCATTTAAAAAAGCTGATTTAACATCTAACTGAAATATTTTCCAGCCATTTTGCGCAGCAAGTGCTAACACCAATCTAATAGTATATAATATGGACACAGGTGCAAAAGTGTCAGAATAATCAACACCAAAAATTTGCGCATACCCTTTAACTACAAGTCTGGCCTTGTGCTTGTTGATTGAGCAATCTTCATTAAGCTTTGTTCTGAAAACCCATTTAACTCCAATGACTTTTCTATTATCAGGCCTGTCAACCAGCTCCCATGTTTTGTTTTTTTGTATCATGGACATCTCCTCCTCCATTGCAGTTTTCCATTTCTGGTCCTTTTGCGCTTCCTCGCAGCTAGCAGGTTCACAAACTGCTACATTACATCTTTGATAGATGTCAGATAACAGCCTTTTGCCTCTGACTGGAGGGTCGTCTTCTAATTAATCCTGTAACAGCTCTATTGTTTGCTGTCCCGAATGCTTATCATCAATGTTGCCAAATAGTTTAGTTGTTCTTTGTGAGTTCTCCCAATTCCATTGTTGTTCTTCATTAAAGTGCACATCTCTGGTAACAATCATCTTTCCGGTTTGAGGATGATACACTTTGTAGGCCTTTGAAACTTAACTGTAACCCACAAAGATGCCCGAAGTTGCCTTCTTGTCAAGTTTGTCACGCTTAGCCTGTGGAACATGTGCAAAACAAACATAACCAAACACTTTAAGAAACATAACCAAGGTGGGTAGTTTTTCTTTTTAACCCTACCATTGTTTTGGTTGTTTGCACTATTACCGCTGCTTGATGGCTGGTCCTTCTTGACATGCTTCTTTATACTGGTTTCCCCATAATGGTGCTTGGCTCGTAAAGCACCTTCGACTGCACCATCTTGTCTCATCAACCTTCGCTGCTCTTGGGACTGCATAGCACTTACAAGTTCTGCCAATGTGATCTTTGAAAGATCCTTAGTGTTTTCTAATGAAGTAATAGAAGCTTCAAATTTTTCAGGAGCAGTTACTAGTATTTTCTGAACTATTCTTGAATCAGAAAAATCAGAACCTAACAACCTCACCTTGTTAGCAATGTTAAGAAGTCTGTTTGCATACTCCTTAATTGTTTCAGACTCCTTCATCTTCTGCATTTCAAATTCTCTAACCAGATTCATTGCTTGCATTCCCTTGATTATTTCATCTCCTTCATATTCTTCCTTGAGGAAATTCCAGATCTCAAATGCCGAATTAATCGTCATGATTCTGGTGAAAATGTCTTGTGAGGCAGCAGCAAACAAAGTAGCTTTTGCCTTAGATTTTCTTCCTTTCTTCTCCTTGTGATGTTTTATCTGAGCCATAGTTGGATTGTTCGGTAAAGGAATAACTTCATAGTATTCCTCAACGGCTTCCCAAAGGTCATTTGCTTCTAGGTAAGCCTCCATTCTTGCTGCCCAGATGTGATAATTATCACCGTCAAACACAGGCGGTGCTAGTTTTGTGTAAGAAGTTTCAAAATCCATCTATTTGATGAATTGAAGGAAGGTTTATTATGGTGGGTTTTTTAATGGGTTCACTCACAGGTCCCTCTAAGAAGAAGGCTTTAGATACCAATTTGTTAGTTTAATGGCAGAAAATAACAAATAGAGAGGCAGAGAAGTAGAGAAAAATGTTGGTTAAAAGAAAAGAATATATTTTAATCAATAGAAGCGTTACAATAAATAATAGAAAGGAAAACTGAAAACTATCCCACGTAACCAGGATTTTAGGGAATTGAATAATTAAACTAATTTGCTCCTAAAGTATAGCAACTACTACTAGCTTGCTCCTAAAGTATAGCAACCACTAATTGACTAAAAACTGAAACAATAAAATAAAATAGTAATAATAAATCTAGCAGTTACAAAAGCACATTTAATAGATGGAAAGAAAAAGAAAGAGCTTTGAATGCAAGCTTCACTCTATCTTTGAGAGTATGAAACTAAGAAGTGGCCGTTAGCGCACCTGTTTCAATAAATTCTATATATATTTTTTAAAATTCTAAAAAAATTCAAAAATACTCCTTTAAAAAGTTATCTTTCAGGCGCACTTAAAGTTTTTTTTTCCAGTAAATTCACAGGTTTTGCTAAAACAACACCATAAAAAGATAAAAAGAAGGCTTCAAAATGAAAAAAAAAAACAATGTCAACAACCTGAAGAAAAATCACGATGCAAATGCACTGGAAAACAAATTTTTTTCTTTAAGTCAATCCTTAAGAAGGATTATGATTAGTAATATAAATTGTTACCTTTTGTGGCAATTACACCTTTGATGCAGAATCAGATTAACGATCACAAGCGCTAAACGAAGAACAACACCCCTACCCAGTCTACACGAACAAAGTGCCTTCAATCTCAATGCTAGTTGTTATGAATGAAGACTTTGAGAGAGAATATGACTAGAGCTCAAAATCAAATTTCATGAAGTGGGTTAGCTTATGCACGTGAGTTTAATTTATATAACCACTTGTGTGAGCTGCAAGCTGAAAAAACTCATTTAAGTGCACTATACCTTATGGTGTACTGCATTTCACTTAAGTGCATGTTACCTTACGATATTCAGTATTTCCCTTAAGTTCGTTGTACCTTACGGTGTTCTACAATTCACTTAACTGCATCGTATCTTACAGTGTTCCGTAATTCTCTTCAGTACATTGTACCTTACGGTGTTCCATATTTTACTCTCTCACCAATCTGTCCTTATGTGTGTAACCATATAAGTTCTTGTGACATTAACAATTATTTTAAATCACATATTTAACATAGTAAATAGTGAGTGGTATCTAGCAACTCACCACTGCTACCAAATTTATGAAAAATGTCATGTGATCTGAAAAAACATTTTCGTGACAATGCTTATTTGTACAATTACCATTTTTCCCCTCATGTCTATATCGAACATAAAGCATAGATTGTGTCACCCTTATTTAGTTAAATATTGGACCCTTAGACATATATCTCATTACGCATGATAGGAAAATTCCATCTAAGTCACTTTTGTCCCTTAGCATGATTTGTGGAGTATCCATGAACCATCCTTATGGTCATCCTATTACGGACAATGTTTGATTAGAAATAAAGTACTTAGACTCCACATCTAGGGTTCATATTGGTTTTAGGTTAAAGGGTATACACCATTATCACATTGAGAATAACTTATGACACCTGCATAACATTTCATGTAGTATTCTCATGGTGTGTGATCATCAGTCTATCCATATGATAGTCTCAATGCTTTAATGTTATTCCACTTCATAATAAATCTTGACTATGGATACTTTAAGATTAATGTTCTTATGTTTAATGAGATCTCATGATTAAGTCATGCTTAATGTTTCATTTAATAGACTAGCTATTATAGAGACTTTATTCTTTTGGAAAAATAAACATAACAATGAAATGCATTTTACTATTAATAAATAATTCGATACAAGTATCATGTTCTAATAAAACTATTGGTCTCTAGGACTTACATCAACACAACCACAAACAAAAGCACCGCCAAAAAATGAAATTGTAAAAAAGACTACTCTAAAAGCACGACGAGAGCCCCATAGAAAGATAAACAAAAGCTAATAGAAAATAACTCCACTAAAAAGTGAGATCAAAGATTACTCCTCAAACAAGTCAAAGGCACTCAAGGTCGTTATTTCCCCCATAGTAAGAGTAGGATTCTCCAACCAAACAGAGAGAGAAGGAAAAAATAATTCAAAGACTTTCTCAAATACTATTTTCAGGCTAGAGAGACACTCATGGCCTCCAAGACCTTTACATTAACAACTTTAGCTAAAAAAACCAAATCATTTTGAGACTTCTCGATAAACCCCTCTCTTTTTATTTGAAACCTTTGAATTACCAATGGATTCAAAAAGCGACAAAACATCCCTATTAATCACCAAAGACCAACCAACCATCTATAAATCATATACCATAAAGTCAAGATAATATCATATGTGACAAATAAATGAGCATTATACTTTGCATAACTCCCACAAAAACTACAAGAAACCCCACTCTCTCGTAAAGGAATATCACGCTTAGCTAGATTGACTATTATCTAGAAAGAGTTTCCAAGAGAAGATAACAACCTTGGAAGGGGCCCAACTAAGCAAAATAGTAGAAAAAATATAATCCCTTCTAGTTAATGGGAGAAAAAGACAAAGACTATCACGAATGTGAGAGTTATAGGCTAAAACTACCAAATAAAACCCACCCTTCCCAGCCTGCCACTACCAATGATCAATATTCGACAAGAGAGTGACCTTATGAAAAATATTAAAAAGTCATCTAGTAACTCATATTCTCTAGGAAAACAAGGCCTTATCCATTGAAAGTTCCATCTCCATTGATCCTCATCTAACATTGTCACCTCCCCTACCGACCTATCTTTATTATAGTCAATAAGATATAACCTATGAAATCTGTCTTTTATGGGGATTGATCCGACCAAAGGATCACCCAAAGAGATGTATTTAAACCACCCTATTTTTCTACTCACTCCCTCAACAAACTAGTTAGAGGGATCCCCAAATTTAGATCCTAATAAAGAGATACCCTTCCACCTGGAAGAAGTTAAACGAAAGTTGGAACACTTGCCTCCTCTTAAAGATGAAATCATTGAGGAACCATACCTAACAAATAAGATATCCCTCCATAATCTAGTATTTTGTAATAACAATATCTCATGCCATTTATCAAGAGATGGAGCTCTCACCAGTGAAGTATGGAAAAAACCAATCTGACTATCTCTTGAAGAGTTTGTTGGGATTTGAAACCTTTCTGATACCAGTTATAATTACAAAGTTGATTAAGAAAGATGTAATAACTTTTCTTATGTCTCTGCCACTGTCCCCATCCTAGAAAATACAAACTTTTGTATTCCTTCTCCCTTCAAGGAGGGAAAAGTACACCTAGATATTTACCTCACTAATTATGTCGCAACATATATTCTTATCCCAAAAAAACATAATGTTGGGCAGCTAGCCTAAACCAATGTAGTTGTGGTTTGATTACTTGCTAATAAAGTAAAATCAAATATGGAAAGTGCGGCGATCCATCATATGATGGAGAGTAAGAGAAACATTATGTGGTTACTATATGGTGACCTGATAACAAAAATCTTGGAGTACTATGACTTTAACCTTGAAGATGAAGAATGAGACAAAGATTATATCGGGATAAGAAATAATGCAGTATGCTAAATGAGAATAATGATTACCAAAAGGGTGTTAACTCACAAGCCTCCCAAGGAAAAGGAAGTTTCCTCAAGTGAACAATTTCTACCATAATAAGGAAAACCGTCAATTTGGAAGATTATGATTATGATATCCCTTAAACTACTCCGACATAAGCTCCTCACAATACTCTCATCAATGGGTGGAAAAGGAAAAACAAGAAGATCAACTTCCTAGCACGTCAGCTCAATTTGAATGGATCATAGTTGCCTTATTGATTGTTCAGTAATGATGATAAGGATTCCGAGTAGCCCTTATATATTGTTTTGCCTTATATGTTGTTGATTGTGTTCTTTACGATTTTTTCACCTTTTGTATTTTAATTCTCTTTATAATTAATTAAATATTTTTTATTAAATATATGTGTTATTTACCGTCTTATCTATGATATATGTGCTTTGATGTATTCCATATATGTTTACCTTTTTTCCCCACCTTTTTTATTACACCAAAGAGGGAGAAGTATACTCTTAAGGGGAGTAGGGTATATTATCTATATTTGGCATGTTGGAGTTTAACCACTCCAATCATTTACCATTACTTATTTGTTTGTACACCTCCCTGAGAGATGCGTTGTCATCATAATAAATGGGGAGAATATTGATATAGGTGTTTGCAGGTATAATGTTTGCAAAACTCATTTGACCTAAATGATTTTGATGATGACAACACTATAAAGTGAAGTCTTCATCTGAAGTAATGATAAACTTGTTAAGCTTGTGAGATTGAGATGTCAAATATAATCCTTTAAAGACAACACCTAATTTCAAGCGACTTTTAGAGGAATCCCTGATGATCTTTAGTCAATAAATCTCTCAGATGAAAGTTTCTATCAATAAGCTATATCAAGCCTCATCAGATAGAAGAATTCAAGTCCTAGATGAAGATTCAGATCATTGATGAATCAGGAAATGAATCTTTAAGCTTTAGAGTTTGGGAAAGAGGATAAGTTTGAAAGCTCGCCTGGTCCATGTCTGAATGATCAGAGTCTTGTAAAATATGTTAGAATAGTTATTAAATTACTAAAGAAATGCACACACTCACCTAAACATGTTTTTAACGTCTATATTTGACAAAATACATTAAAAACCTTAGAGGAAGCTTCAAAGTGCTTGTTGAAACGATAAAGGGTGTTCCTAAAAATGTAGGAGGCTTATATACACTGTCTAATTAGTTAAACCCCTTAAAAAGTATATTAGAGTAATGAATAAATCTTCCTAATTGATTAAGAACACTCCTAATTGATTAGGACACTAGCCATAGTAGATTTTCGTCTGTGAGAATTATGGTTGCCATTTTTATAGAGCATATAGTCAATTAGACCTAATGCACAATCGGTTAAGAGCATTAAAAAGTTCATTGATAAATTTGTTTTAACATTCTTTCAAACCACACAAGAAAATGTGTTTTAACATTCTTTCACACTTTCTACCCCATTTTCTTCTCATTTCACTAATATTGCCTTAGTGCTTTAAGAGTAAAAAATATCGGTGAGAATTTTCTTATATAATTTGGTGCATGGGTAATATTATAATGTTTGCAAGAGGACTTTATCTCTTTTGGAAAGCTCTCAATTGGTTTGTGAGATTTTTTTTGGTTAAAATCTCTGTGTTGGTTCATGAGCTGCACCTGGTGTAAAAGCTCTCATTTGGCTTTTGAGATTGTCCGTTAAAATATTAGAGAAATTCTACCGAACGCCGCTTGACATTACATGTTGTTCTTAGAGAAATTGACTTTGACATATTGATCTCATAGGAAGCACAACTTGATCATCTTAATTATAACTTCATATGAAGGATTTATATCATAGTGTTGTCATCATTAAAACCACTTAGATAATTAAAAAAGCTTTATTATCTAATTGTTGCAGACACTGAACCTGCAAGCACATGGATCCACATTCTAACCTTTCATGATAATGAAAAGTAAGTTGTAAGGGAGGTGGACAAACAAAGAAACAAAGATAAAGAATTGGAGTGGTTAATACCCCCTTGACAAATATAGATATTATACCATACTCTCCCTGAGTGTATACTTAACACCCCCCCCCCCTCCCCCCCCCCCCCACCCCCCCCCCCCCACCCCCTTTGGCATTATTCAAAAGGCCGAAATAACAACCAAATAGGGGAATAAATCTAGGCACATAGATTAAGAAATTACAATAAGTAAGGAAATAAAATACTTATTATTAATTTATCTTAAATAAATAAAAAGTACAATAAAGTAATAAGATGCTGAAAGTAAACACACTAAAAACAATAAAAAAAACCACATGATACAATACTAGCTAATAATAGTTATTATCATCATCGTTTGATATTTCCTTTCCCAAGGCATGCTTTTTTATGAGTTCAACTTCCTTAGTCAACTTGTGAACAACCTGAGCAATCTCTTGGAAGATTTCTAAAATGGTAGATAACATTCTTTCAGTATATGATCCTTGGCTGTCATTGATATCACTTACTTCCATCAAAATATTCTCTAAGTTTCCATCATCAATTTAGACTTTGATCAGACTTAGATATTTTTCATCAATTTACCCAAGAGATGAACATGAGGAATAAAAGGATCATTAATGATAATACCCCACATATCAAAATCATTTGTTTCAACAAAAGTTTCATTCTTACTTTCAATGATTCAAACCTTTCACCATCAAATGATGGAGGTGTATCCATAATAAGACCTTTGTTAAAAACAGAAGTGTTTGCAATCATCAATATACCTCCTGATATGATTAGTACTATAACGGTAGTTAGGCTTTGATGCCACTTATTGAATAAGTGACTCCAAACATAAGGGGGCGATGGGGGGTGAATTGTGTAGGTTTGAAAAATAATGTCCAATTAAAAATTCTTTAATGAAAGAAATTATTTAAAGCAACTATTCAAACCAAACAAAGAATAGGCAGCAAAAAAGTAAAGAAATGGAAATCACAATAAAGAAAAGATAAAAGCATAATAGAAATAAATAAAGAGCGTGAATATAGAGAGATGAAATTTGAGAGAACTCTAACAAAGATTTATAGATGTTCGGCCTAACCACTGGCTTATTTCTCTCCCCAAGAATTATTTCTTGAAAGTTTCCACTATAGATGTAAGCTTCTTCATAGGTTATGCTCACGAACCTTCTTAATATCAAACTAGATTTTTATGCTAACTATTTTCTAAGCTAAGCACGAGATTTTAAACTAGGATAATCTTGGAACTAAGAGAGAGCTTTTACACCAGGTTAAGCTCACAAACCAGATAGATATTTTGACAAACAATCTCACAAACCAAGTGAGAGCTTTTACACAAGTATAAGCTCACAACCAAACAGGGATTTCAATGGATAGTTTCACGAACCAAATGAGAGGTTTTATTAGCTTATAATACAAATCAAACAACAAGTTCTCACCAGAGATATTACATTAGAGATAAATTACTACTATATAAATTACAATAGTACCCCATACCAGAATAAATAAAAAAGTAAGAAATGAGAAAGGACACAATAGATAGTGAGAAAGTATATAAAAATATGTTTTCTAGTGTGTTTTTAAAATGAATTGAATCTCTATATTTATAGGTGGAAAATCTGCTTCAAAAAGAAAAATGATCCATGGGCCTTTTTGAATGTCAAACATGTTTTAATTTAATCCATTATATTTGGTATTTTTCATCACAATTGTTATGCTTTGATTAGATTTATTCCATGTTTTTATGTTATTCTTAAAATATGTGCAAACACCTTTGGTTGCTTTGATTTGTGTGTTATTGTGTAGGATTTAGGCATAATCTATCAAAGAAGTAAGACACGAGTATTTTTGACAAGGAAGCCAAAGAAAATGTGATGTTTTAGCATGTTCACTGGGCGAACAACCATCGAGGTCAGCAGCGAATGTTCGTTGGGCGAAGTGTCAGCGAAGCCCCAGAAAACTGTCTCAATTTAGAGGCAGAAAAAAAGAGCACTAAGTTCATTGGGCAAACTTGAAGCAAATGTTCATTAGGCGGCGTCTTAGCGAACGGCCAGCGAACCATCCTAGTTTTAAGGAAGTAACTAAAGGACGCTAAGTTCGTTGTGAGAACTTGTAGCAAAGTAGCTCGTGTAACAGCCCAAATTTCATTAAATAATTAATTGTAGTAATTAATTTATTTAGTGGGATTTTATCAATGTTGGAAATTAATTTTTATTAATTGGGATTAATAGAGAATTAAGAAGGAATTGGAGAGGAAGGAAAATGAAGGAAATATATAAGAGAGAAAGAAAAGAAAAGAAAGATAGAAAACATTTGGAAAGAAAGAGGAAAGAAGAAAAAAGGAGAGAAAGAGAAGAGAAGAAAAGGAAAAGTGGAAATCATCAAGAACCAACATCAAAGCTCCGATTAATCGAGGTAAGGGTGAGAAATGTTTCTATTTGATCATTGTATGATGTTATGTATGTTGGGTTGGGGTTTTGGTAGAGTTTTCATCACTTTCCAATTAGGGCAAAAGTTGGAATAATCGGTAGATTGGTGATTTAATCGGTTGAAACTGAGCAATAATGCCGTAGAATAGTTGGGTAACATGTGTTGATGCTGTTTGTACTGATTTTGTTGTGTGAGAAGTTGGATGATGGTGGATGGTGGAGGTGGAACAGAATAGGGTTCTGTTCTGCGCAGGTTCGCTGGCTCTCGCCAGGCGAGCGAAGGCGAAGCTTCGCCAGGCGAAGCCTAGCGAATGTTGGCGAATAATTATATTTAAGTCCCAGTGGACTTCGCTGGTGGGTTCGCCAGGCGAAGTTGAGTAGCGAGGGTTCGCCCAGCAAAGGTGCTGGCGAATGGTGGCGAATGAAGTCAGTAGCTACTGACTTGGGCTCGCTGGGAAGTCTCGCCAGGCGAAGCCTAGCGAGTGTTCGCTGAGAGAGTTCGCCAGGCGAAGGCCAGGCGAAGGTTCGCTGCGAGGGTTCGCCAGGCGAATGGAGGCGAATGTGACAGCATTTTTCCTTTGCCGTGTTGTTCATGTAGAGATGGTTTGGTTGCCTCTCAGAGATCAATACCTCTATGATATGACATAGATATGATCTATTGTGATGATGTGTGTTGTGGGTAGCCTACGGGCGTGAATCCTAGAATTGTGATTTGAATGTTAATTGCATCAAGTATAAATACATGTGAACATAATGGGTGATTATGTGTGTATTATTTAATGAACTTGTGAATGCTTGATGTGTATACAATTATGTGATGAGTATGCATGAGAACATTGTGAATATGTGTGCATCACTTGTAATTGTATGATTGGTATTGTGATGTGAATACCTTGATTGTTGTGATATATGCTGTATGTGCAATCATTGTGTAATTCTTGAAGAGATGAATTATGTAAATGCATGAGATTAAGATGTCGGTCTTAAGTGCATTTGTTGTGACTGATTGTACATGCATCATTTAGTCAAGAGGCAATGTCTGTTAGTTTCGTGGAAACTAGTGGCTTGTCCCAAACCTAGAAGAGTGGGTTTGAAGGCTTAGAGGACGGGCCTTTGTGGTTATCGGTCTAGAAGAGTGGACCCGGTTTAATGTAAAAACCGAAAAAAGATAACGGGTTATCGGTCTAGAAGAGTGGACCCGGTTTAATGTAAAAACCGAAAAAAGATAACGAGAGTCGGTACCGCATTGCATGAGTTGCATTGAGTTATTGAGTCACATTGATATATGACATATGCATGAAGAGATGCTTATGTGTGAATGATGAGATTGTGGAAATTGTAAGTGTATGCATAATGTGGAAATGCTTTGTGAATATCCAGGTTTGTCTATATATGTGTGGTAAATATATATGACTAAGAGAATGAAGTATGGTGAGAAATGTGAATATGTGTGATATGATACCTATATATATATAATCTTATGCTTTGATTATTATGGTTATATTTCTCACCCTTCTGCTGTTTTATAATGCTCTATGAGGCATTGCAGATTAGGATGCTGGAGTCCTTTTGTGAAGTTAGTCTTCATTCTTTTGTGTCGGCTGCTCTGATATGTAACACCGGGTAGTTAGACTAGTATAGTCATTCTTTTGTGATACATTGCGATGTATCAGCTGATGTGGTTTTGTAATCTAACTGATATGATGCATTAATCTGGATGACTTATGTGCATTTGAATTAATATTTTGGAACTGATCAAATGATGTTATTTTCCTCTCAAATTGAATGTTGAAATGTGAATTCTAAAACTACGAAATTGTTACATATTTTATGGAGCAAAATGTTAAAGAGTTTCGTTGGTGAAATTGTGGCATTCTTCTTTTATACCTTATTATAAAACCTTTTTACTCTGATAACTTGTATGTGCTTAGCTGTATTATATGCATTTGATTTGGGTATAGAAGGGGGTGTTACAATAGTGGTATCAGAGCAGGTCGGTCCGTCCGGCCAAGTTGTTAGAGTGTTTTTCCCTGTGTGTTATTGATATGCGTGTGTTGCATTATCAATATTGGTTGTTCTTACGTGGTTCTGTTGCTGGAATTAGTAAGATGGTTGCAGGAAGGAACGACGAAGCGATTGTGGAGGCATTGACGAGATTGGCGGGGGCAATTGGGCAGAATCCTCCGGCCAATGTGAATGAGAGGAATCATGCTGATGATGGATTCCGTGCTTTGGGGAAATTCCAAAAGAATAACCCTCCGGTCTTCAAGGGAACTCATGAACCGGACAAGGCACAAATTTGGTTGAAAGCCGTGGAAAAGATTTTTCGAGTTATGAATTGCTCGGATGCACAGAAGGTGCAGTTTGGGACTCATATGCTCGAAGAAGAAGCTGAAGATTGGTGGGGTAATACTCGCCAAAGATTTGAGGAAGATGATATTGTGATTACTTGGGATTTGTTTAGAGAAACCTTTCTGGAGAAGTATTTTCCAGAGGATGTGCGGGGGAAGAAAGAGATCGAATTTCTTGAGTTGAAGCAAGGTAATTCGACGGTTGCTGAGTATGCGGCGAAATTTGAGGAGTTGATCAAATTTTGTCCTCACTATAATACTGGTAATGCTGAGAGGTCTAAGTGCCTCAAGTTTGTAAACGGTTTGAGACCCGAGATTAGACAAGCTATTGGATATCAGGAAATCAGACGGTTTTCTGAGTTGGTTAACAAGAGCAGAATTTATGACGAAGACAGTAGGGCTAGGTCCAGCCACTACAAGAGTCTAAGTGACAAGAAAGGAAAGGGACAATTCAGAGGAAAACCTTACGTGACTCCTGCTGATAAGGGGAAACAAAAGGTTGGTTTTGGCAAGAGGCCAAGTGGGGGAGTTTCTACCCCGGTTAGGTGTTACAATTGTGGTGAAGCGGGGCATCGTGCTCCGGAGTGCAAAAGTGTTGATCTGAAGTGTTTTAAGTGTGGCAAGCCAGGCCACAAGGCTCTAGAGTGTAGAAGCGGTGCGGGTGTTACTTGCTATAACTGTGGTGAGCGAGGGCACATCAGTACCAAGTGCGATAAGCCGAAGAAGAATCAAGGGAGCGGGAAAGTGTTCGCTCTATCTGGATCTGAGACTGCTAGCGACGATCGATTGATCCGAGGTACGTGCTTCATTCATGGTACACCTTTGATTGCTATAATTGATATCGGAGCTACGCATTCTTTTATTTCTTTGGATTGTGTTAGAAGGTTAAATCTTGAGTTGTCTGTGATTGGTGGCGGTATGGTTATTGATACTCCTGCTATGGGTTCGGTAACTACAACGTATGTTTGCTTGAATTGCCCGTTGAGTATTTTCGGTAGAGATTTTGGGATTGATTTAGTGTGTGTTCATTTGGATCAACTGGATGTCATTCTTGGAATGAATTGGTTAAAATTCAATCGTGTGTATATTAACTGTTTTGACAAAACGGTTATTTTTCCCGACTCGGATGTTGAAAGGGAATTGTTTATGACGAGGAAACAAGTGAAAGAATCGGTGCAAGATGGGGCTAAGGTATTTATGCTTATGGCAACTTTGAGGACTGGTGAGAGTGAAGGGATTGATGGTTTGCCCATTGTTAGAGATTTTCCGGAAGTATTCCCGGATGAGATAAAGGATTTACCTCCGGAGCGAGAAGTGGAGTTTTCGATAGATTTGATTCCTGGAACTAGTCCGATATCGATGGCTCCATATCGTATGTCGGCCTCAGAGTTAAAAGAGTTGAAGAGCCAACTTGAGGATTTGCTTGAAAAGAGGTTTATTCGTCCGAGCGTGTCACCGTGGGGTGCACCGGTGTTATTGGTTAAGAAGAAAGAGGGTTCTATGAGGCTCTGTGTGGATTACAGACAGTTGAACAAGGTGACTATTAAGAATAAGTATCCACTTCCAAGGATTGATGATCTGATGGATCAGTTGGTTGGTGCAAGCGTGTTCAGCAAGATTGATTTGAGATCTGGGTATCATCAGATCCGTGTGAAAGCTGAGGATATTCAGAAGACGGCCTTCCGAACGAGGTATGGACACTATGAGTATTCCGTGATGCCATTTGGTGTGACTAATGCACCGGGTGTATTTATGGAGTACATGAATAGGATTTTCCATCCTTATTTGGATAAGTTTGTGGTGGTGTTTATCGACGACATCTTGGTTTATTCGAAGAGCGAAGGAGAGCATGCCGAGCATCTGAAGATTGTGTTATCTGTGCTGAGAGAGAAGCAGTTGTTCGCGAAGCTTTCTAAGTGTGAATTTTGGTTGAAGGAAGTTAGTTTCCTTGGTCATGTGATTTCTAGTAGTGGTGTTGCGGTTGATCCGTCGAAGGTTGAAGCGGTGTCGCAATGGGAGACTCCGAAGTCAGTTTTTGAGATCAGAAGTTTTCTTGGTTTAGCCGGTTATTATCGGAAGTTTATTGAAGGATTTGCTAAGTTATCGTTGCCGTTGACGCAGTTGACTAGGAAAGGTCAAGCCTTTGTTTGGGACGCCAAGTGTGAAGCGAGTTTTCAAGAACTTAAGCGAAGGTTGACAACAGCTCCTGTTTTGATTCTACCAAATCCAGAAGAACCATTCGTTGTGTATTGTGATGCTTCTTTGATGGGCTTAGGAGGTGTGTTGATGCAGAATAACCAAGTTGTGGCTTATGCTTCAAGGCAACTCAAAGTGCATGAGAAGAATTATCCGACGCATGACTTAGAGTTGGCCGCCGTTGTGTTCGTGTTGAAGCTTTGGAGGCATTATTTGTTTGGTGCGAGGTTTGAAGTGTTTAGTGACCACAAGAGTTTGAGGTATCTTTTTGATCAAAAGGAATTGAATGCGAGACAAAGAAGATGGCTTGAACTTTTGAAGGATTATGATTTTGGCTTGAATTACCATCCGGGTAAAGCGAATGTTGTAGCGGATGCATTGAGTCGGAAATCATTGCATATGTCGGCGTTGATGGTGAAAGAGTTAGAATTGATCGAGCAATTTCGAGATTTGAGTTTGGTATGTGAGAGAACTTCTTTTGGATTTAAGTTGGGTATGTTAAAGCTTACGAGTGGTATTTTGGACGAAATTCGAGAAGGACAGAAATCGGATTTGAGCTTAGTTGATCGGTTGACTTTAATCAACCAAGGCCAAGGCGGTGATTTTCGGATTGATGAGAATGGTATTATGAGATGTCGGGATCGAGTTTGTGTTCCGAACATGGTTGAGCTTAAGAAGAGCATCCTTGAGGAAGGACATCGTAGCGGATTGAGTATTCATCCGGGTGCTACTAAGATGTATCAGGATTTGAGGAAAGTATTTTGGTGGCCTAGTATGAAGAAGGATATTGCGGAATTTGTGTATTCTTGTTTGACTTGCCAGAAGTCGAAGATTGAGCATCAGAAGCCATCGGGTTTGATGAAGCCGTTGTTTATTCCTGAGTGGAAATGGGATAGTATCTCCATGGATTTTGTATCGGGTTTGCCGAGGACGCCGAGTAATTTTGAGGCTGTTTGGGTTATCGTGGATAGGTTGACTAAATCTGCTCACTTTATTCCTATGCGTATGGATTACCCTTTGGAGAAGTTGGCTAAGTTGTATGTTGAAAGGATTGTGTGCCTGCATGGTATTCCGCTGAGTATTGTTTCGGATAGAGATCCGCGGTTTACTTCGAGATTTTGGGAGAGCCTGCAGAGTGCTTTGGGTACTAAGTTGCGTTTGAGTTCAGCGTATCATCCTCAGACTGATGGTCAGACGGAGAGGACGATTCAGTCGCTTGAAGATCTTTTGAGGGCTTGTGTATTGGAAAAAGGAGGAGCTTGGGATAGCTACTTGCCTTTGATTGAGTTTACCTACAACAACAGTTTCCATTCGAGTATTGGTATGGCACCATTTGAGGCGTTGTATGGTAGGAGGTGTAGGACACCATTGTGTTGGTTCGAGTCCGGAGAGAGTTCTGTTGTTGGACCCGAGTTAGTTCAACAGACTACTGATAAGATCAAGATGATTCAAGAGAAGATGAGAATTACTCAGAGTCGTCAGAAGAGTTATTATGACAAGAGGAGGAAGGCACTTGAATTTCAAGAGGGAGATCATGTGTTTCTTCGAGTCACTCCGATGACAGGTGTTGGTAGGGCACTGAAGTCGCGCAAGTTGTCGCCGCGTTTCATTGGTCCTTATCAGATTTTGCAAAGGATAGGAGAAGTGGCCTATCGTGTGGCTTTACCACCGTCGCTTGCTAATCTTCATGACGTATTCCATGTATCTCAGTTGAGGAGATACATTGCGGATCCGTCTCATGTAGTCCAAATAGATGATGTGCAGGTGAAAGATAACCTGACTGTTGAGGCATCACCTATGCGGATTGAGGATCGGAAATTGAAGCAGCTTCGAGGTAAAGAGATTGCTTTAGTAAAGGTCGCTTGGAGAGGACCGGCTGGTGGAGATGTTACTTGGGAGCTTGAGAGTCGGATGAAGGAGTCTTATCCAGAACTGTTTGAATCAGGTAACATTTTCGAGGACGAAAATTCCTAAAGTGGGGGAGAGTTGTAACAGCCCAAATTTCATTAAATAATTAATTGTAGTAATTAATTTATTTAGTGGGATTTTATCAATGTTGGAAATTAATTTTTATTAATTGGGATTAATAGAGAATTAAGAAGGAATTGGAGAGGAAGGAAAATGAAGGAAATATATAAGAGAGAAAGAAAAGAAAAGAAAGATAGAAAACATTTGGAAAGAAAGAGGAAAGAAGAAAAAAGGAGAGAAAGAGAAGAGAAGAAAAGGAAAAGTGGAAATCATCAAGAACCAACATCAAAGCTCCGATTAATCGAGGTAAGGGTGAGAAATGTTTCTATTTGATCATTGTATGATGTTATGTATGTTGGGTTGGGGTTTTGGTAGAGTTTTCATCACTTTCCAATTAGGGCAAAAGTTGGAATAATCGGTAGATTGGTGATTTAATCGGTTGAAACTGAGCAATAATGCCGTAGAATAGTTGGGTAACATGTGTTGATGCTGTTTGTACTGATTTTGTTGTGTGAGAAGTTGGATGATGGTGGATGGTGGAGGTGGAACAGAATAGGGTTCTGTTCTGCGCAGGTTCGCTGGCTCTCGCCAGGCGAGCGAAGGCGAAGCTTCGCCAGGCGAAGCCTAGCGAATGTTGGCGAATAATTATATTTAAGTCCCAGTGGACTTCGCTGGTGGGTTCGCCAGGCGAAGTTGAGTAGCGAGGGTTCGCCCAGCAAAGGTGCTGGCGAATGGTGGCGAATGAAGTCAGTAGCTACTGACTTGGGCTCGCTGGGAAGTCTCGCCAGGCGAAGCCTAGCGAGTGTTCGCTGAGAGAGTTCGCCAGGCGAAGGCCAGGCGAAGGTTCGCTGCGAGGGTTCGCCAGGCGAATGGAGGCGAATGTGACAGCATTTTTCCTTTGCTGTGTTGTTCATGTAGAGATGGTTTGGTTGCCTCTCAGAGATCAATACCTCTATGATATGACATAGATATGATCTATTGTGATGATGTGTGTTGTGGGTAGCCTACGGGCGTGAATCCTAGAATTGTGATTTGAATGTTAATTGCATCAAGTATAAATACATGTGAACATAATGGGTGATTATGTGTGTATTATTTAATGAACTTGTGAATGCTTGATGTGTATACAATTATGTGATGAGTATGCATGAGAACATTGTGAATATGTGTGCATCACTTGTAATTGTATGATTGGTATTGTGATGTGAATACCTTGATTGTTGTGATATATGCTGTATGTGCAATCATTGTGTAATTCTTGAAGAGATGAATTATGTAAATGCATGAGATTAAGATGTCGGTCTTAAGTGCATTTGTTGTGACTGATTGTACATGCATCATTTAGTCAAGAGGCAATGTCTGTTAGTTTCGTGGAAACTAGTGGCTTGTCCCAAACCTAGAAGAGTGGGTTTGAAGGCTTAGAGGACGGGCCTTTGTGGTTATCGGTCTAGAAGAGTGGACCCGGTTTAATGTAAAAACCGAAAAAAGATAACGGGTTATCGGTCTAGAAGAGTGGACCCGGTTTAATGTAAAAACCGAAAAAAGATAACGAGAGTCGGTACCGCATTGCATGAGTTGCATTGAGTTATTGAGTCACATTGATATATGACATATGCATGAAGAGATGCTTATGTGTGAATGATGAGATTGTGGAAATTGTAAGTGTATGCATAATGTGGAAATGCTTTGTGAATATCCAGGTTTGTCTATATATGTGTGGTAAATATATATGACTAAGAGAATGAAGTATGGTGAGAAATGTGAATATGTGTGATATGATACCTATATATATATAATCTTATGCTTTGATTATTATGGTTATATTTCTCACCCTTCTGCTGTTTTATAATGCTCTATGAGGCATTGCAGATTAGGATGCTGGAGTCCTTTTGTGAAGTTAGTCTTCATTCTTTTGTGTCGGCTGCTCTGATATGTAACACCGGGTAGTTAGACTAGTATAGTCATTCTTTTGTGATACATTGCGATGTATCAGCTGATGTGGTTTTGTAATCTAACTGATATGATGCATTAATCTGGATGACTTATGTGCATTTGAATTAATATTTTGGAACTGATCAAATGATGTTATTTTCCTCTCAAATTGAATGTTGAAATGTGAATTCTAAAACTACGAAATTGTTACATATTTTATGGAGCAAAATGTTAAAGAGTTTCGTTGGTGAAATTGTGGCATTCTTCTTTTATACCTTATTATAAAACCTTTTTACTCTGATAACTTGTATGTGCTTAGCTGTATTATATGCATTTGATTTGGGTATAGAAGGGGGTGTTACAGCTCGCAGGGCAAATAATAGTTTGCTAGGTGAACTCAAGTATTTCCTCAAGGGCGGTTTAACTATTCATAGGCACTTCAGGTGCCATAACATAGAGTTCGCTGGATGAAGAATACGTTCGTTAGGCAAACTTGACAGATTCTAGTTATACTATATAAGTACTTTTCACACTTTGGGGATCATAACCCATTTTTCACATAGAGACTTATATTTTCAGCACTTCTTCACCAAAAAGGGAGATTTTGCAAATAGAAGCTGGATTCGCATCTGATGTCGTTCTTTGACATGGATGCTCATTCATCTTCTTTGTTTACTTGTAAATCAAGCTACCATGGTTATGGGTAGCTAATTTCTCTTGTATCAAAGGTAGAGGTAGTCTACCTTAGCTTTATGTATTTCTTTTGATTGACCTTGTATATGAACAAGTGATGATTAATATATGATGAATATTTTTGTTCTTAATGATCCATTCTTGTTTTGTAAACCTTTAGACATATATTTTATGGAACTTGACCTAAAATATTCATCTATCGATTTATAGATTGGAGAGATTGTTCTATGGTTGATATTTGCTTTGTATTAAACTTAAAGCTTACTATATTGGTTGTTATATGGAGAGATCGTGTAGCGATGAATACGGTATTTCTCACGACGCCGCTCTAGAGATAGACGGTGTTGAGAGAATAAACGATGACATTAATAGGATCCGCCTTCACATGTAAGATTAAAAGAATACGTCTAAGTTAGGGTAGATGAAAACTACTTTTGATATATCTTGTTAATCAAACACTTTAGAATTTATCAGCTTTGCTACTAAAAATCGTGACAATTTATGAATCAGAATTTGAAACCTTTTTCTTAGAACTGTAAACTATTGAAAGGAAAGCTTCAAGATATCAGACAATCCCTTTAACTAACAAAAACTAAACAAAATGGCGCTGTTGCCGGGGATTATTATGATATTGCAAGCATTGCGATAATTTACTAATTTTAAGATATTTTTATTGTGATTTTACCCCTGTTTATTTTTCTTATGCTGTTTAATTTGATTGGTTAAGTGTGCATATTCTGTTTATGCAAGGGAGTGTACTTGCAGGCCAACTTCCTTTCAATCCTGAGATTGAAAGAACCGCTCGTAGGCTCAATAGCAGAAATAGGCGGAGGAGGCAACTTGACAAAGAAAGACGAGTGCACAAAGAAACTTCTTCATCTACACCCATTATTACACCAAACATGGCAGATCCATCACCACCTCCTGCTTCAAACCCATGTGTTAAAAGTACAAGACACAACGCTCAATTTGCTTGCAACGCCTACAACGAAAGGCATTCTAAGATGAAAATGAGAATCATTGATCTTTTATATGCAAATCCCTTTGCAGGGATGGACCATGAGGATCTGTTTACACATCTCATGAAGTTCTATGAGATAGCAGATGCAACTAGAGCGCCGGAAGTCGAAGAGGAACCCTTGTTTAAAAGACTATTCTCGCATTCCTTAATTGGAAAGACGAAGGAATAGTATCTTGACTAATCTACTCTTGTAATGATGGATTAGAATGTTTTGGAGGAGAAGTTTCTTAAAATATTCTTCCCTCAATCAAGATTTATGAAAGCCAAGACCTCAATTTTTGTGTTTGCACAAGGTGGAATATAATCTCTCAATGAAGCTTGGGAGAGATTCAAATCTATGCTGAGAAAGTGCAAGGGCCATAGTTTTGATGATTTGACTCAACTTCACATCTTCCACAACGGACTTCAACCCGTTCATAAAACTCTTTTTGATGCTACAGTAGGTGGTTTTCTAATGTCAAAAAGTGTGGAAGATGCGGTGTTCATCATTGATAGGATGGCACTAAATGATCATCAAGGTCAACACAATTGTGGTACCCCACAAAGAAAACCGGGAATTATCGAGTTGGGAATGAATGATGTTATTCTTGCTCAAAATAAATTACTCTCGCAACAAGTGGAGTTGTTGACAAAGCAAATGTCAAAACTTCCACAATAAATCAAAGATGCAAGAAGTTCCCAACAAAGCTCAACAAATTATAAGTTGTGAATTATGCAAATATGATCATCCTACTGGCTATTGGCCACCGGTCGTTGAAGAAACCAACTATACGGGAAACCAAAATCAAGGCTATCAACCAAGACCACCATATCAATGCAATAACCAATGCTACCAACCGAGAGGTAATAGCCAAGGTTACTTTCATACCCCAAATTTTACCCTTAGATCATTAGGTTTATTTCGCATTTCATTACATTCTGCATTGCATTTTAACTAACCGCTAACTGGTTTGCTCAGTCTGGTTGTTTTGCAGGAGGATAACATTGTATGCGCTTTAATTTAGGAAGTGCAACAGGGTCGTTAATTTACAGTCTGTTGACGATTACGAGGCAAAGTTATTATCAGATATTTCTCAAACAATTAGGGTTTATATCTCTGAATCATGCGATTTTTTATTTTGAGAATGGGTTGAATTTTTGACGTCAGATTCCTCTTAACACAGTACATCTTTATGTGAGAATCGGGATTTAGTTTTCAGTTAGGTTTTGAAATGTTGTTTGATTCATAAACCATATGGAGTTGAGGGTGGTGAAATAAATGAATTTGGGGTTGAGTCGGTGCGAGAATCAATTTCAAGGAATTTATTCTAACAAGTGCACGTTTTCCTGTGTTTCTACTGGTTACCAGTTAATTTTCAGAGGAGTAGTGGAATTTCGGTTTACATTTAATTCATAACAAATATCAATTGGTTTGAGGACGGGTAATAGTCGAATCGATTCAGGTTACAATGACAGGTTATTCAGGATACACGCTGGATTTTAAATGCGGAGTAAAGTTCGTTTTGTCGTTAAATTGGATTTCTCTGTTTATCTATTCAAGGCCGTATTCACTAATTTTATTATCAAGTGCGAATTAATTTTTAAGGGGTCCGTTTGGATTCAGAAGTTACATCGGATGTAATTTAATTTCCGGTATTGTGCAAAGTGGTTAGTTGTCGAATTCGGATGTTGAAACGTCAAATTTTATTCAGAAAAATTTGGTCGGGGAATAAGAATTCATTTATTAAAAAAAATTGAATTTCTCCAAGAATAGTTACATTTGTGAAAATTACAAATTAGTTCCTAACTTTTTCCTAAAAGTTCCTAATTTTCCTAAGAACTTTTCACGCCCGATCTTCAATCTTCGAACCTGCAAAACAGAGAACGACAAAAAAATCGTCAATTGGTTAGAATTAATTTTTATCAAAAATGGTTTTTAGTTGTGGTGATACCCTCAGAAAATTATCATCATCAGATATGTCGGGAGGGCAACAACGACAAGGTCGCCGCCAACTCCCGTTTTCCGTTTCCGACCCCGGCACAACCCGACAATATCTGTTCAAAATTTTTCTGAGAGAGTGAAAGGTTTTTGAGGAAAAAGAGATTATTTTGGAAAAATGATTTTTGCCAGCCAAACAAGACTTAGAAAAATCCAGCAAATCCAACGGTACAAAAAAATCTGGATATCCAAAACTGCAAAATCCATATCCAAGCAACAGAACCAATATGGATACCCAAATCCAGACACATAATCTGGATATCCAAAGTTGCAAATTACATCCAGTTCATAGCCAAAACCATAATAAGTTATCCGCAAATCTCTGTTCCAAAATAAATCAAAACAGAAAACCGTGAATCCGCAAAAACAGTACCAACAAATCTGTAAGGTTGTTTCAACAACAAAGTCAAAACAAATTATCTAGAAAAAACGCCCCAGCGCAACAAATCCGCAGATTTCTCTGGTTCTAAACAACCAAAACAAAATCATCAAATAATACCAGAAATCTGCAAGTCCCTTTAGTTCAAAACCATCAAATCAAATTAAATCAAAAATAATGTAACAATATTGCAAACCCAGACCCAGAAACCACAACAACAATATAAAGTTCATCATTAGAATATCAAAAAGGGGGAGGCATTTTGAAGAACCCTAAGACATTTAGAGCAGATTCGCGGCAGAAATCTCAAGGGAACACCACCATTGTTCATCACAATAGAACAACATCAAAGAACAATCACCAACACAGAAGTTCATCAGAGCTTCATCAGGTTCGTTCAACCGCGGAAGTGAACATCATCGTGGAATCATCACCATTGGAGCACCGTCCAAAACCCATCACAACCACAAGTAGAGAAGCTCAGAGAGATGAAAAATCTTCGTCTCATCATCATCGTGCAACCGTTATCCACCCATAAAGCAAGTCGCTTCAAACCGGAAGGTGAGCAGCTTTCTAACACGATTTTGGTTGGTTTCTTTTTGCAGGAATCATAAAGGGACGAACATGAAGGCCACTGCGAAAACGAAAGAAGAAGGGCAAGTATTAACAATGGCAGACGAAGAGAGAAAGAAACGGATGGAAAGAAGAAGGAAGCTAAGAGCAAGCCTCCCATGGGAGAAAGGTCTGCGCCGTCGCGAAGAAGAAGAGGATGGGTTTATAAACCCTAAATGCTACCAGCCTTTGACACATTCTTCTTTAAGTAATTCATTATGTCATGTTTTTTAATTTCAATTTATCTATTAAAATTCTGTTAAAAAAAACATTAAATTTTATTTAGTTTTCATAATTAAAACCATTTAAAAAAAACTTAACTTAAAACTTAATATTAAAACTTAATTTAAAAATTAATTTTAAAACTTAATTTTCTTAATTCAAAGATTCAATTTTTATAATTTAAAATTAACATAAAAAAAGGACTTTTTTTATAATTTAAAATTAACATTTAAAAAAAACAAAGATTTAATTTTTATAATTCAAAATTAACTTTTCTTTAAAAAGTAAAATCCATTTTTATAAATAAATTAGTACTAACATTTTAAAACATTAGACTTAAATTTATTTTCAATTAATTATGAAACTATTTTTTAAAATATTTTTAACCTAAATTTCTAATTTCTAACCTAAACTAAAAAAACTTCTAAAATATAATCCCTAACATCCCCGATTGAATTTTCGCATAATTTTCATGTCATTCCTAACATTATTTTTCATTTGTTCTTGTTTACTAACTTCATATTTTTCGTATTTCATTTTTCATGGTTGTAAATTACGCGAGGACATTGTCGCTGCTTATTTCGTTATCATTCTTGCACCTTTTCCCATAATTTCAATACCGTTGCTTGATATTTTTCTTCACTATATTATTTACCGTTAATTCCCCTCCAAAGGATAGGTCTAGCCGTTTGACCATCGTGTCAATAGTCCTTAACCCTTGCCTCTTTCATCTTTCAAACCTTATGACATCGAGTCGCCGTACTCACTTTAGGCGTCCCGTCGCGGATAAGTTTACTCTTTACCCTAGCATTAGGATAAGGAGTCGCCGCACTCCATATTAGGTTTCCCGTCATGGAATACCTATCTTACCCTTTTTAAATTCAATTCAATTACAACGTAGAAATAGGAGTCGCCGCACTCCACGTAAGCGCTTCCATATGAACGCTTATTCCCCTTGAAACCTTTATCACAATCAAGAAGTTTCTCTTCCTCCCTTTCAAGGGGAACTACTTTTACTCTGATTCCATCCCCTACCTCGGATACGTAGGCACAAGATGCGAGTCTTGGCGAGTAAACTTAGGACTAACCCTTAGGTCTTTCCTTAACCTTTAACCCTTAGCGCAACCTTAAGCAGATAATTTTAGCAAAATAACAACATTAAAATAAGAGGTTCCTATAGAGTACTACAAAAGTTTAGGATGCTAATACCTTCCCTAAGCTTAACCAACCCCTGAACCCTAGATCTTTCCTCGCATTGTGTTTACGATGCAAAAATAGGTTTTCCCTTTCTTTAACCTTTCCTTCAAATAAATCAAAGATCGATTGTGAACTAAAGATGTGATTCAAATTAATTAATAATTTGATATCATATTCTCACCGCAACAGTTACCAACAAGGTTGAAGGCAAGAACTAGGATCTTCTAACCATCAACCGTATCAAAATTACAATCAACCACAACAAAACCAAGGAGAAGTCTCTAAGATTGAGGAAACTTTCAACCAATTCATGCAAATGTCTATCTCTTTTCAAAAGAGTACGGGTGCGGAAATTCAGAACCTTGAGACTCAAGTTAGACAATTGTCTAATCAATTAGCTGACCAACATAAAGAAACCTTTCTGGCTAATACTTAAGTGAATCTGAAGGAGTATTAAAAAGCCATTTTTACGAGGAGTGGGAGACCAATTGGTGTTGGAGTGGAAAAATTTTGTAGTTGAAAAGGAGGATGAAATAGTATAAGAAGTTGGAAAAAAAAAGAATGATAAGGAGGTAGTTGAAAAGAAGGATGTAGAAAAGAAATTGAAAGAGGAGAAGTTGAAAAAAAGGGAAAAAGGAAAGGAGTATGAGGGAGAAGTTCTAATGAAAAAGTTATTGTGTCCTATTGTTCTTACGAAAAAAGAAAATGAAAAGAATTATGCTAGATTCTTGGACATGTTTAGTCGGTTGCAAATAGCCATTCCATTCTCCGAGGCTTTAGAGCAAATGCCTAAGTATGAAAAATTCATGAAGGACATACTTATGAAAAAAAGAGGTACATGGATAAGAAAACCATTGAGCTCAATGCAAATTGTAATGCTATTGTCCAAAGAATTCTTTCACGGAACGAAGGAGATCCGGGAAGAGTAGCTCTACCTATAACTATAGGTAGTGACTTCAAATTCAAGGCTTTGGTCGATATGGGAGCTAGTATTAATTTGATTCCTTTATTTATGGTGAGAAAACTTGAGAACATGGAGATGAAGTCAACCAACATGACTTTAAAACTTGCAGATAAGTCTAGGACTCGTCCTCATGGAGTTGTTGAAGATGTGTTATTGAAAGTCGACAAGTTTTTATTTCTGGTTGATTTCATAGTTGTGAACATGGAAGAAGATGAAGATACACCAATAATCCATGAAAGACCCTTCAAGAAGACCACTAGGATGTTAATCGATGTTGATGAGGGTATAATGAAGGTGAGAACGAATGATGAAGAAATGTGTTTCACACTTTTCAAAGGTTAGTGTATTCAAATCATTTGGAGGACAATTTTCAAGTGAAAAAAGAAGATGCAAGAGTTGCGGTGAAGAAAAAGAAAGATGAAGACGTAAGGGTTGCATCAAAGAAAAATAAGGAAGAAAATGCCAAGCTTGAAGAGGTGTTTAAAAAGAAGGATGAAGAGGCCAAGGAGGCTATGATGAAGTCATGTTGGGACTTTTCATTCTTAAGGAAAAGTGGACCAAGAAGTGGTCACGACAATGGTTGAGTACTCTCGTGGTAGAATGAGTTCATCAGAAAGCTAATCCAATTGCTTTTAGTTTCGAGGTTTCAACCGTTGGACCGTTGACCTCAATCAACGTTAAACAAAGTGCTAGTTGGGAGGCACCCCAACTTTGTAAGTACCCCTTTCATCTTTAATGCTTTTGTAGTGTAATATAGTATAGGAAATATTGTGGTAGAATGAGAAGAAATGAAAAAAGAATAAAAAATATGTCTCATTCGTCTTGAGTTCGCTAGGAGAACCTAGGGAGAATGTTCGCTGGAAGTTTGTCGGGGAATTGAGCGAGACAGAGAAAAATCACAATTTTTATGCCATATCACTTAAGTAATATTTTGATGTAGGCCTATAATTCGTGGACCCAAGACGTTTTTTATAGATTGGGTGGGGCAAACCATCCCTAGTACCTTTTTGTCTCTTTAAACTTCTAAAACACATACAACACACATTTCTCTTCTCTCTCAATCGTATCTGTGCAAGTGAAGATTGTTTCCAAGTTTCAGTTCAAATTTCATTCTCTCTATTCAACTCTTATCATGTTTGAGTTCTTTTATTCATTCCTTACTCTTATTATAAACATGTTTTTAGGGTTGATGTGAGCAATGTTTAGAAACTTTCTTCTAGACTTTGTGAATCTATTTTGCATTTTCATGTGTATTGGTTTACATTGCTATGCTTGTTTAGGTATTGAGCTTTAAGAATCTTTGAGAGTTAAGGTGTTCTTGCTTAGAAAAAAATAGAAATTGGTTTGAGTTAAATTTTGAGAAATTTGAACCTTTGCATGAACAATATAGCTTGGTTGTTACTATTAATTGATACTCATTCTACAAACTGAATAGCAATGTTTGAGTGACAAAAATTGCACTATTGTTGTATTGATATTGAATAGGCAAAACCTGAAAATTTTCAAACTCGTAGAGTTCCCCTTGAGTTCTTGAACCTGAAGCGAGTATTTGCTAGGTCTCGCTAGGCGAAATCAAGGTGAACATGACAACAAGTTTGATTTTTGAATTATGTTGAGATTTCTTATTCTGATTTTTGTGAATTGCTTTATTACTAATGTATCATGTGGTTTGTTTTCTGGTTATGTTTAGTGAATGTGTATATGGCACCTGCAAACGAAACTCCTTCCAAGAAAAGAAAGGTTGGAAGCTCATCTTATCCGCAACCAATTTCATTTGATACTGATCAATTCAAAATAGCTAAGCAGGTTGTAAGACAGGTTGCTCTTGAGAAGAGGAACCATTTTCCTGAGAAGAGGTTTAACATCAATCCTCAAGGTTCCTACTAGGCGGTAGCGGAAATTCTTCACTCTAAAAAGTGGGACAAGTTAATAACAATTTGTGATAGCTATAATGTGGAGCTCGTAAGGGAGTTATATGCTAATGCCCTTCCGGACGACAACGAGGTTTTTTCTTGGACTACGAAAGTTTGCGGAAGAGAGGTTAGGTTTGATCGGGATATTATTAACTATGTTTTAAGAAGACCTCTCACCTTAGGGGATGATTAAGGTTGAACAGAGACATTGAGGCGATTTCTGGTGCTTTACTGTTGGAAGGGAAATCAGTGGAATTGAACCCATCTAGGGTTCCAAGAAGATACTGCAGGGAAGATATGCGACCTCTAGCACAACTGGTGTTTCTCTTGGTGTTGACAAACATCAAGCCAAAGTTGCATACCTCCACTGTGCCCATTCCATTTCCACACTTGATCCACAACATTTTGATTAATACTCAGATTGATGTGGTTAGGATTATTGCTGATGAGATGCACATTGTTGTTTGGAGCATAATTAAACTGGGGTCAAGAGCTAACTGTCCCTTCGTTTTCCCATGTCTAATCATGGATTTATGTGTGCATTTGAGGGTGAAACTACCCTCCCATCGTCAAGTGACCATCCCAGATGCCATTGATGACAATTATATGGATAAGATTTACAGGTCCATGACTATGAGAGAAGAACAGACTTCTGGTGCTGGTGCTGGTGTAGGTGAAAGAGTTAGAAAGGCTTTTGGTTTTGGAGTTATAGGTTCCCAGTGCTTTGACCCATTTCATAGGGAGGTTTACAACTACAACTAGGATTAGATGGAAGGTACTCAGCGTGCCATGATTGATATACATGATTTTATGCAGGTGTTACAACTACAGTACCGAGAGCCTTCAGTGAAGCGATCGATGATGACTAGGGAGTAGTTCCTAACTCATGTTGATCAGGCCAGGACACACTTTAGGGAAGGGTAGGTGTAGTTGATCCTGGTGAGGCTGATGATACTAAGGAGGCTGGAGATGATGAGGATGTTGGTACTGATGCCAGTTCTGATTCTGGAGAGGAGGTCGATTTGGATGAGGAGATCGAGTCCGATGAGGACTAGTTTTTGATATTTTTGAGCATGATCATAGGCTACTTTCTTTGGTTTCTACAAAGTAAAGTTTTCTGTTAGCTTAGATCATTTCTATTTCCTTTGTTTAAGGACAAGCAAAGATCTAGTTGGGGAGAGTTTGTTGAATGCAAAACATGCTTTAATTTGATCCATTATATTTGGAATTTTTCATCTCAATTGTTATGCTTTGATTGGATTTATTCCATGTTTTCAAGCTATTCTTCAAATATGTGCAAATATCTTTAGTTGTTTTGATTTATGTGTTATTGTGCAGGATTTAGGCATAATCTATCAAAGAAGTAAGACACAAGTAATTTAACAAGGAAGCCAAAGAAAATGTGAAGTTTTAGCATGTTCACTGGGCGAACAGCCACAGAGGTCAGCAACGAATGTTCGTTGAGCGAAGTGTCAGCAAAGCCCCAGCGAACCCTCTCAATTTAGAGACAGAAAGAAAAGAGCACTAATTTGCTGGGCAAACTTGAAGCGAATGTTTGCTAGGCAAGATCTTGGCGAAGGGCCAGTGAACCACCCTAGTTTTGAGGTAGTAACTAAATGACGCTAAGTTCGTTGTGCGAACTTCTAACGACGTAGCTCACGGGGCGAAGAATAGTTCGCTAGGCAAACTAAGATATTTTCTCAAGGGTGGTTTGACTATTCAGAGGCACTTCAGGTGCCATAAAGTGGAGTTCGCTAGGCGAACTTCACAGGTTCTTGTTGTACTATATAAGTACTTTTCACACTTTTTGTGGATCATAACCCATTTTTCACAGAGACTTATATTTTCAGCATTTCTTCACCAAAAAGGGAGATTTTGCAAATAGAAGTTGAATTCACATCTGATTTCAATTCTTCGATGTGGATGCTCATTCATCTTCTCTCTTTACTTGTAAAGCAAGCTACCATGGTTATGGGCAGCTAATATCTCTTGTATAAAAGGTAGAGGTAGTATACCTTAGCTTTATGTATTTCTTTTGATTGGCCTTTTATGTGAACAAGTGATGATTAATATATTATGAATATTTTTGTTCTTAATGATCCATTCTTGTTTTGTAAAACTTTAGACGTAGATTTATGAAACTTGACCTAAAATATTCATCTATCAATTTATAGATTAGAGAGATCGTTCTATGGTTGATATTCGCTTTGTATTAAACTTAAAGCTTACTATATTGGTTGTTATATGGAGAGATCGTGTAGCGATGAATACGGTATTTCTCACGACGCTGCTTTAGAGATAGACGGTGTTGAGAGAATACACAATGATATTAATGAATCCGCCTTCACATGCAAGATTGAAAGAATACGTCTAAGTTAGGGCAGATGAAAAATAATTTTGATATATCTTGTTAATCAAACACTTTAGAATTTATCAACTTTGCTACTAAAAATCGTGACAATTTATGAACCAAAATTTGAAACCTTTTTCTTAGAACTGTAAACTGTTGAAAAGGAAAGCATCAAGATATCGGACAATCTTTATGGAGACGATAACAACCCCCCCCTTTAACTAACAATTCTGAATAGCCTTTAAATGTCATATCGATTAACTATATGGTTAATCGATTATGAGCTTCAAAATACGATAACCCTTTTTCCCCAAAACAAAAATTTACAATGACTAGTGTCTTAATCAATGAGGAATGTTCTTAATCGGTTAAGAAGCTTTAAACCTTACTTTAACTGTTTGGTTAATGACGTTAATTCGTTAGGCAATGTATACAAGTTTCTTAAATGTTTAGGAACATCCTTGACCAATTCAACAAGCACCTTTATGGTTCCTTTAAATATTTTAAGGTTTATTTTTGTAAATTTAGAGAGGTTAAAATCACTTTTAGGAGAGTGTGTGCATTGTCTTTGTAATTTTAGAATTACTCTAATATCTTTACTATACTCTAATCAGTCAAGTATGAACCAAGCGAGCTTTCATACTTCCTCTCTTTAACAATCTTTGAAACTTTAAGATGATTTGCTTGATTCATCAATAATTCAAAACTTCATATCGAACTTGGTTCTTCTAACTGATGTGGCTATATAAGGCTTATTGATAAACACCATTATTAAATATTATTTGACTAGAGATCATTAGGGATTCCATCGAACGCCGTTTGACATTATGTGTTTTCCTTAGATAAAATTGACATTGTCATATTGATCTCATATGCAGAAAAACATGATCATCTTCATCATAATTTTAGATGAAGACTTCACATCATAGTGTTGTCATTATCAAAACCATTGAGATTATGTGGACATTGTACTTCCAAGTACATAGATAAACAATCCTTTGGTAAAAGCTCTGTTGATTAGTGGAACTCTCAAGGAGAATTCCTTGGAGGACTGGAGTATGCCGCATGATTTAAGGATGAACAAATATAACTTCCAGTGTGTTTTGTCCTTTTTCTTATCTCTTTAATTTTCAGTTATTTATTCTTTCGTGCTTACTATTTGCTTACTCTCTTTTCTAAAAATTAATCAAGTAAATCATTTTTTATTAAATGTTTTGAATTTTTTATATCACAATTCACTTTATATTATGTTTGAAGTCAATTGGTCAACAAGGAATCCATTGGCCAAACTTGGGTTTGTCTTATAAGGAGGAGAATTGAAATTAAAAATATCTCATTCCTAATGCAATAACTCACTATGGACAATGATATTTCCAAGGAACCTTCAATTTAGAAGATATATCATACCTTGTGAAGGGCTTATCGATTTTGTTCACTACGAGCCGATGATGGAGGTTATTCTTGCACCCATTAATTCCTCAAACATATTTGTTAGGAGAAATTGTAACACAGACAAAATCTCACTTCATACAAGGTTGGGGAGTTGAGACAAGGAGATTTCCCTTGTGTTGGTCAGATCTTGTGCAAAAGAGTGTGTTTCTTGTGCATGTGATTGTGACATTGATGAGTTTAAAAATGCCAAGGGCATATCAACAACGAGGGTGAACCATGCATGCAAGCCCTAGCAGAGCATCTTATATATCCTTCTAATATTGTAAGGGCCTCCTGTTATTATATACACATCTATAAAGTGTATATGCTCGTAACAAATATATATATATATATATATATATATATATATATATATATATATATATATATATATATATATATATATATATATATATATATATATATATATATATTGTTTTCGAATTTGAAAATTAGAGTTTGGCACAAGGAAATTATCGGGACGAGTCGCGTACTAGGTCGCTTTCTTTAAGACGTTTCGCCGTACTGCCAAATTATGCAAAGCAGTCGAATTTACGACGACGCCTCCAGGATAAAACAGCCCGTTCAAACAACTTACGATTATCAGTTGCACACTGATGAATCGCTCTAGAAATACACTTGTCTAAGTATCTGGTGAAAATAACCAGTCAAGAAAAGAGAGTTTTTAAAATGAAGAGAAATGAGAAAGAGAAGAGGGAAATCAAAATTCGTGTGAATTTGTGAAATCCGATGTACTCACTTCTGAATTTCTACCCTGTATTTATAGGCAGCAAACTGCACCTGAGTGGGGAGAAATTTGTGGTGAGTGGAGAAAATGGTGGGAGACTGAGAAATTCGTGGGGAGTGGAGAAAATGGTGGGAGACTGAGAAATTCGTGGAGGACTGGATCTGGCAGTTACTGACCAATTATTTTCTTAATTAATTAATATTTATTATTAATTAATTTTCCACCGAATTATATTAATTAATTAATGATAATTAAATTATATAAATTCGGGTCCAAAAAATAATTCATCTAGACCGGACCGGACCGAGCCGAGCCGAGCCGGCCGGCCGGACGGACGGACGACGGCGGCGCGCGCGCGTATGTGTCTTGTTGGTCATGGGTGTGTCCTCACTCCTTTCACAAAATTGGGTGCCCTTTAGGGCCCAACCCAATAGACAAAGTTGGAATATATAAACACTACTAATATTTCCATTCCCTTCAATGTGGGACTAAAATGAATATTTTCAAATTCACTTCTATATTAGTTCTCACTTGTGTTCATTTATTGCTCATTAATTGTCAATAAATGTTTCCAATTCCCACTCTAATTAATTAAAGTTCCACCATTAATTAATTAAAGTTCCAACATTCCCCCACTTGAATTTAAAAGAGATTTTAGAAGTACGTCAGACGTTTCTCAGGTTGAGCATAAGCAAAGGTGTCTACGACTTGAACCTTAGCGTAGCGAGTAGGATTCTGATTCAACAAGAGTGACACCATTGTCTTGAACTCTATCTCGGACATCAGACCCGCACACAACCTTTCTGTAAGGTGTATTCTTGTAGCCCGTGCTTTAGTGGCCCTGCACATGTATCCCGGTTTAGTGAATGCTCTAGGAATTCTGCCTCGAAATTCCTAGGAACCGGCCTAGTTCCACAGTCACATAGGTGAATCTATCAAGAGTACTCTTGTAGCCTAGGTACTCCCTCATACAGAGTATAGATCTCATTAAGAGTTTCTATTATCTCATCCTCTCATTACTTCAGGATTCATGCTTTACTTGCATGATCATTTTCATATTACTCATAACTTGTTATTACCCATTGAACCTAAGTCTTGGGATCTCCAGTCATTTAGGTCGGGTTACCATCATGAGTAACAAATTACTTTATAGGCATTAGTCCCATCTTTTTGGAAGTATTATGGACTTTCTCTCTAGCTAATCCTTTCGTCAAAGGATCTGCTAAGTTCTCATCAGTGCGTACATGATCCACTCTCACAGCTCCTTTAGAGATACAGTCTCTAACAGTGCTATGTTTTCTTCTAATTTAACGTCTTTTACCATTATAATAACGGTTCTCAACTTTTGCAATAGCCGCGGTACTATCACAGTGGATCAACACAGCTGGTATAGGTTTTTCCCATAAAGGAATCTCAGCTAGCAAGCATCTTAACCAACTTGCTTCTTCACTAGCTGTAGCTAATGCTATCATCTCAGACTCCATTGTGGACTGTGCCAGAATGGTCTGTTTCTTTGATTTCCAAGATACAACTCCACCGGCTATACTAAATATATAACCACTAGTAGCTTTGGAATCATCTGATAAGGTGTTCCAATCTGCATCACTATACCCTTCTAATACAGCAGGAAATTTCTGATAGTGCAGGCCGAGGTCCATAGTCCTTTTAAGGTACCTCATTACTCGCTCAATAGCTTGCCAATGTTCATTACTCGGCCTACTTGTAAATCTGCACAACAGTCCTACGACATATGCAATGTCGGGTCTAGTACAATCAGTGGCATACCTAAGACTGCCAATGATGCTCGCATATTCTGCTTGTTTGACACTCTCTCCAGTGTTCTTAAATAGTTTCACACTTCGATCGTACGGAGTGCATGCAGGTTTACAATCAAAGTATTTATATTTCTTTAAGATCTTCTCCACATAGTTAGATTGATCCAAAGAAATTCCTTGTTCGGATCTCGTGATCTTGATACCCAGGATCACGCTTGCTTCTCCGAGGTCTTTCATATCAAAGTTATTGCATAACAATGATTTCATATCATTAATGGCCTGAATGTTTGATCCAAATATAAGTAGATCGTCTACATATAGACATATGATAGTACAAATGCGATTCTCAGATTTGTAATAGACGCACTTGTCACTTTCATTCACTTTGTACCCATTAATTATCATTAAGTTATCAAACTTTTCATGCCATTGTTTAGGGGCTTGTTTTAGTCCATACAGAGACTTATCTAACTTACAGACCTTGCTTTCTTGTCCTTGGATTACAAATCCTTCTGGTTGTTCCATATAGATTTCTTCTTCTAAGTCACCGTTTAAAAAAGCTTTTTTAACATCCATTTGGTGTACTATTAAGTTATAAATGGCTGCTATTGAAATGAGTACCCTAATGGATGTAATTCTAGTGACCGGAGAAAAGGTGTCGAAGAAATCTATATTTTCTCTTTGTCTAAAACCCTTGGCTACAAGGCGTGCCTTGTATTTCTCAATCGTTCCATCAGGTTTTAGTTTCTTTTTCAAAACCCATTTACAACCAATTGGTTTGCAACCCGGAGGTAAGTTTACTAAGTGCCAGGTCTTGTTAGATTCTAGAGAATCTATCTCATCATTAATGGCTTCTTGCCATAAGTCTGCATCCATAGATGACAGTGCTTCTTGAAGATTTATTGGATCTTCTTCTACATTATAGGCCGCATAATCGGGCCCATAGTCTTTAGCAACTCTTGCTCTTTTACTTCTTCGAAGCTCTGTTTCTACATTGTTGCTGCCTTCAGTGCCTTTTATCGCAGGAATGTGACTCAATTGTGTGCCCCCACTATTTCTCGATTTGAAAGGAAATTTGTCTTCAAAGAATTCAACATCGTTTGATTCTATAATTACTCTGGCAGTTAGGTCATAAAACCTGTATGCCTTACTATTTGTTGCATACCCAATGAAAACGCATTCATAGGCTCTACTAGCGAGCTTAACTCGTTTCGGATCCGGAATTCTGACATAAGCCAGACAGCCCCAAGCTCTTAAATAAGACAAATTTGGTTGTCTTTTCTTTAATATCTCATAGGGTGAGATCTTACTTTTGACTTGGGAACTTTATTCAGGACATAGCAAACAGTCAATAAAATTTCCCCCCACCAGTGAGGTGCAGCACCAGAATTCAACATGATTGCAACTACAAGTTCAGTAAGAGTCCTATTCTTTCTTTCTGCTTTACCATTCATTTCAGGAGAGTATGGAGCAGTCGTTTCATGTATAATACCATGTTCAGCATAAAAATCATTAAACGAGCTGGAGTCATATTCGGTTCCCCTATCACTGCGAAGTCTCTTAATCTTCTTGTTAAATTGATTCTCAATTTCAGTTACATACACCTTAAACATGTCAAGCGCTTCACTTTTATTCTTCATTAGATATACATAAGTATAATCAGAGCAATCGTCAATAAAAGTGATAAAATAACATTTATTATTTCTAGTTAAACTTCCATCTAATTCACATATATCAGAGTGTATAAGATCTAGGGGGTCAGATTCTTTTATAATTGACTTATGTGAAGTTTTTGTTATTTTAGCTTGACTGCAAAATTCACATTTATTGGAATCATTAACATTTAGTTTAGGGATTAGGCCTATGTTGCTTGCATTAGAAAGGATTCGTTTATTAACGTGACAAAGTCTACCATGCCAAATATTGAAGTCACACACAGAGTAAACAGAAGGAGAAATTTTATTCAAATCAACATTCAACTTAAACATGCCATCAGTGGCGTACCCTTTTCCGACAAAAATACCATTCTTAGTGATGGTGTACAAATCTGCCCCTAAAGTTTGACTAAACCCAGCCTTATTCAAAAGAAAACCAGAAACAAGATTCTTCCTAATTTTAGGAACATGCATGACGTCCTTCAAGATCAAAGTCTTTCCTGAAGTTAACTTTAGCTCAACATCTCCAATTCCAGCAACATTAGTGGTGTGAGAATCTCCCAACAACACTTTCTTATCTTCAGCATTCATGTATGTCTTGAACATAGCACGATCATAGCAGACATGACGAGTGGCGCCAGTGTCTATCCACCAACCATCACTTCCACCAACCATGTTGATTTCAGTGATCATGGCAATAAGTTGCTCATCAGTCAGGTTGACCTGAGCATTTGAGCCAGCTGCAGGTTTAGGCCTGCTCCTACATTTCTTTGCCATATGCTATGCTTTCTCTCTAAACATCCATCCTTTTAAATTTTCAAAACTCGCCATCAACCTCAACCAACTTCTTCATCAACCTTAATCAGTTTCTAAACTCAACAACAAACACCCATCCTATAAACTTTTCAAAACTCACCATCAACCCCAACCATATTTTTCGCAACCTGAATGAACCTCTACACTCAACAACCCTAATTAACTAAACCAAAAATTGACTGCAAGATAATCATGGTAAGACAAGATCGTAACACAACTGGGGATGATGAGGTGGATTGAACAACAGTGACAAGGAAAGCTATGAAGAATTGAAGTCGTTTTGGAAAGTGGGATGTTAAGAAAGGTAAGGGAATGAGATATGAGGACCAATATAAGATATCAAGCTTCTTTGTCACTGACTTTCCAAATCTCATGGGAGAAGGAGATGCACCATATCATCAAGGACTTTTGAGATATATATGAAGTTTTCATTCCTCTAAGATAAGACAAGAGGGAGAAGTGTTATTACTTTGCAAGATTTTGAAATATGGATGATGAAAGGTTACTAGCGTTAAAGCTGAATAATATTTTCATTAATAGGTGTAAGATCTTTGCAAACATTCGATGATTCAATAGAGGAGACGTAAATCTAAGGGATCACAATGGTAGCAAAAGGATAGTTGGTAAGGATAGGGTGCACAAGGAATTATAACATTCAAGGACGAATGTGGAGAGAAAGATGGATAAAAAAACCAAAAGCCAAAGAAGAAATATGTATTTAAAACAGAAATTATGGTGAAAGTAACGTTAATGAAGACTGTCTAGTAAGGAAGCCCACAAGCCAATACCAACACCAACAACAAAACACAAGATGGCATGGAAGATCATATGCCCATGTAGTGTGTAACAATGAAGTTCAAAGAATAAAAATGGGACGCCATAATGAGCAAGAAAAAGGAGACACAAAAAATTGGTAAAATTTGTATTTGCACATATGCTATATTACATGAAAGATGAAGAGTTACAAAGATTCAACAAGTCATACTTGGGAGATGTAGAAACCCCAGGAATGACATATAACACCCAAGAAGATTTTCACATGGAAGGATATTTCATAATAAAAGTTACACCACTAAGAGGGAATCTATGTTTACTTGAAGAAGGGAATGAAGAGGAACTAAAGGCCCTGGTAGATGAAGCTCGAGAGTGGCTTGAACAGTGGTTTTAAAAAATTTGACCATGGAGCCCCAATGATGTTTACAATGAGAGATTAACATGGTTAATATGTTATGGAATTCCCTGCCGTGCATGGTCACCTATATTTTTTTAGTTTATCACGTGTCCGGTGGGTGTTTACGTTTGCTTCGTTGATGAAACATGATCACAAGAAATAATGGATGTAGCTAGGATCCTTGTTAGAACAAAGTATTCGATGGTACTAAATGAGGAATTTAATATCGACATCTACAATAATATGTATAAAGTCAAGTTAGTAAAAGATTCTCATGGCCTAAAAAGAATAGTTATCCTAATAGTAGAAGGGGAAGCAAAGTCCAATTGTGGGTATTAAACATCCTCAGACGAGAGAGAGAGAGAGAGAGAGAGAGAGAGAGAGAGAGAGAGAGAGAGAGAGAGAGAGAGAGAGAGAGAGAGAGAGAGAGAGAGAGAGAGAGAGAGAGAGAGAGAGAGAGAGAGATGGGGGATTATGGGAAGAGAAAGGAATATAAGGATCAATTGTTAGGGAAAGTAAGAGCAGTGAAGAAAATCTGGGAAATGAATTTGAACAAGGAATGGGTAACATTTAATGGAAGGATGGAAAACTATCAGGAGAGTGACATAAAGGAGAAGTTGTTGGAAAATAAGGAAACAAATGTAGGTGTTGACGTCTCACTAGATAAATACTTTGACATCTTCAAGTCTCAAGGTCATGTGGGGGAAGTCCTTAAACAACAGTCAAAAGTTGTGAATGAGAAGGAAGTGAGTCACAATGAAGAGGATACAAGTTCGAACATAGTTGTGTTAAACAAAGGAAAGGGGGTGGGCCTAGAAGAAGAAAGTTTTGATCAAATATCATGCAAAACTAATATGTTATTGTCGCTACTGCGAAAATCGGCGCCGACAATGACAGAAGAGTCCCCACCGTGCGTTATTTATCCCAAAGGAGGGAAAGGAAACGCTCAGAGTAAACCTAACACAAAGAGGGAAAGGAATGGTCATCGCAACCAAATCCTGGATTCGGGAGTCGGTTACGCAAGGGGAAGGTATTAGCACCCCTCACGTCTGTCGTACTTGACAGAATCCACGCTTGTTGGTTTTTCTACAGGATGAAAAAACAACCTATCTACGGCTTCTGAAGCTAAACGGAGGGAAACTGACTCGGTAGAGTGTCGCTGCTCTATGCCTACATATTCTCAAGAGAGAAAATCAGAGTGGCTGCAGTTCAGCCTACTACAGTAAACGGAGAACGGTCTCGATTGCACGAAAGCAAGAGAAAAGGAACTCAATCACCAAGAGGCGAGGGAAAGGTTCGGAACGGGACACACACGCTAAATCCTAAACGTAGGAGCAAATGCGTCGCATATCACCCAAAGGGTGTTATACTAAACATCCAGGTTACGTGAGGGAAACCCTTCTGTAACCCTTTCCTACGTATCTAACGATCTCACAACACTCGAAGGTCGCTAAGGGGAAATGAGAGACATGGAATAGAAATAATGTTGCTGAACGGAGATGGTTCCGTTGATATTTGACTTGTATGCGTGCAAGCTTCGTCTTTGTGTTTGTATTCTTTATGATTTTCTTCTTTTGATGCTTTTCTTTGATGCTTGATGAAACAGAAATGAAAAGAAGTCCCCTAACAAGTGGACTTTTAAATTCTACCTCTAAAAAGTGTAAAATAAACTCCTATAAAAAAACTATATCCTAAAAGGAAAAATTACAAGCATATGCGATGAAAAATTATAATATAAAGTCCTATACTAAAATAAGAACTAAAATATATCCTAAAAGAAATTAAAACTATAAATTCTATAAAAGAAATTACCACCTAAAAACCTATCCTAAGAATTATAATATTCTAACAAAATATTAAACTATAATTCCTAAAGAAAATTACAATTAAAATGCAATAAAAGAAAAATAAAATGCATAGGGGAGGGATATTAGTTCAGTACAGGGGTGTATGCTGCCAATAGAGACAAATGGGCTAAGCCCACCAAAAACAATCAGCACACAAAAGTAATAAGACAAAACAAAAAAGGGGAAAAGTAATAAGACAAAACAAAAAAAGGGGGGGGGGGGGGGGGGGGGGGGGGGTATACGAGCCCAACGGACTAACAGCCCAATCAACCAAACAGAGACACGTCCACTCTCTTTTCTCTTTCACTTTCACGTTCTGAAACCTTAAGCTTCTTTCACACTCAGTCTCCGCCGTCAGCACCTTCCCTCACACTCTCTGTTCAGACTTCCTTCATTTCTACCTCTTACTCCACCCGTTCAATTTTCCTCCGTCTCCAATCACTCTTCAGCCCCTCCTAATCTCACCGTGTTGCAACCTAAAATTTGACCAACATTTATTTACCCATCAAGTGTTTGAAGGTTGATACCTTTATCAGAAAGTTCAAGAGATCCTCAGAGGAATTGGTTGAAACCAAGGTTGTGTGTCTCATAACTTGAGAGTTGTGGGCATTCCTCAGATGATTCTGAGACTATGAGGATGGACTTGAGGCTTTGAGAAAGCCTATGAGATGTCTTGAAAGCCATCATGAAGCCCAGAGAGATCATTATACAAGAATTCAGAAGATTCAGCCATGAATGGTAGAATTAGGGTTTGACAGGGTCAACCCTAGGTCAACTGATGATTTGGAGGAGGTTGAGACCTAATCCAAGAGCCATGTGATCATGGAATGATATATTGAGATACTATAAGGATGATTCCTAGACTAACTCATCATGATTGAGGAGTTTGAGAAGTTTTAAGCTAGGGTTTCTAAGGATTGACAGTGTAAAGTCCCCTAGTTTGATCCCTATCTTCCAAGCAGTTTTAGCTCAAGGTTTGGTTGTCATCTCATCTTCCCCACAACATGAATGTTGTAGAGATTGTTCTTAGCTTTTATTTGAGTGGTAGAAGTCATTGATAGGATGTGCATAGCTCAAGTTATGGTTTTGACAAATTACAGGTCATCAGAGGTATGTGAATCTGGGTCCTTGAAAGTCACCCAACTTGTAGACAACTTTTTCCCTAGTAGGATGATTCCTATGGTCTCTTGGTCAACATGAATGTTGAAGAGAATCTTCTTATCTTTCTAGAGAGTACTATAAGTCCTTGATAGGATTTGTAGAACTCAACCTATGGCTTTGACAAGCCAAGGGCATTTTGGTCATTTGGAAGTTATAGGTCATTTCAAGCATATGGCCATATCTCCTACTTCCAAGCTTCAAATGGAAAAACCTTCAACATCAAAGTTTCTTAGAATGATGTTTTAAGGTTAGTAGGGTGGTCATGAGATGTTGAAAAGGCTCATATCAAAAAGTGATAAAAATGGCCTAAAAATGAGGCATAAGTTAATTCAAGTGAAATGGAAAATCATAAAATCCAAGCTATAAACCCTAACCATGTCATATGATAGGTCATTTTGACTCCAAAGGACATTTTAAGAACAATGGTTCAGCCACAATTTTGATTTGAGGCTTGAATCTTGGGGTTGCTTTGTAATTTGGTTGCTTGCATAATGGGGTACCAAACCAAAACAAAGAAAAGCTTAATAAACAAGGAAGAAATGCATGGTAACTTGTCCAAAATACCACTTGGGGATAAATTCAAGTTAATTACTCAAGTTGCAAGGGTTTTTGTCATGATATATCATGTGGTGAGAAGTGAAATGCAAGTTATCATGTCATGAAACTTCAAGTTCTTACTAGATGGATCTAGATGGTTCTAGACCTTTCCAAATCAGTCTATATATTGAATACAATCTCCATTGGTGAAAGGTTGGTGATTGTTGATGTTAATGGTGGTAGAGAATAGAGATTGAACCAAAAATTCTCCATTTGCAAATTGTATTGAAACTTCATTTTTCTCTTCATTACCCTTCCATTTTTCTACACAAATCATCTCTACAATCATTGTTGAGTGGGCTCATCTTGATTTGCAACTCCATTGATGAAGAATTGAGAGCTTTCCAATTGAAGTTGCAAGGGAGCAAAAGGCATTGGATCTTGAGATACAAGCCATTTCCATCAAATCTTGTGCAAGCAGAGGATTGTTCATCACCTAGGGACCATTCTTGAGGATCTACAAGGCTTGGATTGAAGCTTTTCAACACCTACCATTGCAAGAAACAAGGTAAGCAAAATCATTCCCACACTCTGATTTAGGCATGGCTAGGATGAATTCTTGTTGTAAAACCATTAGAGACAATTAGGTGGTTCATTTGGATGAGTTTAAGACCAATTGGTGAGGTTTCTTCCATGGTGGTTGATTCTTGACGGAGCTGGAATAAGTGATTTAGTGGGTTATAATGCACGATTTTTGGCTAGTTTTAATCACTATAACATAAGGATCATTTCCATATAAAGAATGTTGAGTTTGGTGAAGGTTGAAAACTGAAGAAAGTTTGAGTTCATGATGTTATGCCATTCGGGTTCTATGATAGAGAGAGTTTTAATACAAACCAATGCTACTGTTGGATTCTACATGAAAAATAGAGTAAGTTTGGTTCTTGGATCGTGCAATTTGGTGGAGTAATGAAGTCACACGAGTGGTGGAAAGTTTCATGCAGGAAGCTTGTGTTTCAATGGCTTTTTCTGAAAACCCTAGTCTTGAGGAAGAAGACAACTTCGCCACCGTTAGATTGCACATTGACTTGTTGACTGGATAACGATCAGACGGCCATGATTTGAAAACGAATTGGAGGGAGAATGAAAGCAGCGTAAAACACTGTGTTTCATTAAACGCACTCTGGGCTTGATAACATTGCTATCCACACCCCCCTAAGCGAGGCCCAATTGATTTGTACTACGTTCCCATGCTATTTGCACTGCTGATGGTTTCTTTTTTCTTTTCATTTTATTTGTTTTTTCTAATTTGCATTGGGCTGGGGCGCGCCTTACTCCTTACACCCCCCATATCTGGGCCCATCATCATGGCAACTGAATCTTATTTCTATGTGCACCCACCTCATCATTTCCATTTAATTTGTTCTCCAAATTTCTTTAATCTTTAAAAATTCATAATAAAATGAAAAATGAATATTTTTTAATGAGACTTTTTTTACCATTTTCCATTTTCTGTCTAGAAAAATATAAAACCATAAAATAGCCATTTTATTTCATTTTTATAAATTTTGCATATTTTTACTTTTAATTGCTTTTTTTAATTCTTTTAGTTGATGCATGATTTTGTAGATTTTAATTAGGGTAGTTCCCTTAGGATTTTTAGTTCAATATTTTTAGGATAATTAGATGTATGTCTTAGGTTCCCCCTGGATTAATGCCATATTTTTTTGATAATTTTTAGGGTAGTTTTAATTAGGTAGTTCTAGGTAGTGTAGAATTAGATTAAAACTTTAACATAGGTCAATAACAATTTTAGATTTAGGTTTTGTAGGGCAATTTAGTCTATGGGGAATATATGGGACTTAAGGGTAGATGTGTAGGGTTCCCTAGCATTTATATTAGGATTTAATAGAATAATATACTATTTTTGGTTTATTTTTGAATTGAATGATTGTTTGTGTTGCCTTTAGGGCAAGTTTTGTTTAGTTTGCGTTGCTTTGGAGTTTTCCTTTGGTTTGAGGAGCTTGGCACCTCATTGTGGAGCTTAGTGGAGCATACTAGAAGATTGGAAGAGGCTTGGAGGAGCTTGAGGAGCTTGTTCTTCTTCTTTTTGTTTTAGGGTTAGGATTAGGAAGAGCTTAGATGTAGATAATTTCTTTCTCAAACATGGATAGTATCCTTCACATCCATTCCTCCCTATGATTCAAGGTCCTTCCAGGGTATACACCTCTCTCCTTTGGAGGGATTAGTGCTATACCTAGGAGGTAGAACTTTTGAGGGAACCCTTCACTTGATGTTGAACCCTTATAGGTCACCTTTGGTGATCAAATAAGCAGTTCAATATCCCCCAGCTTATCCAGTAGGTGATTTTTCTCTGGTTTGATTATTCTTGAGAGATGTCAGAGCCTGAGCCTGAAGATGAAGACTTCATTGAAGATCATTGAAGAGGATGAATCTTTGAAGACTGCCATTCCAGGAGTTCCCTGTTCAAACTTCAACCATAGGATGAATCCATGGCATGATAACAGTAGGACTTGATAGTCTCCCTCCTAGTTGGGCCTGTTCTCTTCTCATCTTAAAACAGTTTAAGATACAGTAATCATGAATGATTTCCTTCGTACGTTACGAGCCTTAAGCTATCTGAGAAAGGATTGTGGGAGAGTTTCTTTGCCACTGTCTGGATGTTTAGTATGGTACCCTTTGGGTGACATGCGACGCATTCACTCTCAGGTCATAGTCTCTAGTGCGGTTGAAATCGCAAACACAATAAAAAACACTTCTTTCGTAAAAGACAGGAAATAAGCTGTAGTTTCCCGAACTACGTGAGCTCTGATCTCTCATGCCTGTTGAGAGTATGTAGGCACAAGATGGCGAAGTCTTGGCGAGCTACCTTCCCCCATAACCCTTCGTAGGCCGAACTACGTTGACTCTGATTTCTCATTCTCTGATGAGAATACGTAGGCATAAAGTGCGACGCTTTGCCGAGTCATTTTTCTTTTCTTTTTCAGCCAGCCTTGATAGGTAGATAGAATAAAACCAACCCGTCCAAGTAAACAAACAAGCGAGGATCCCGTCGAGTACGACGGACGTGAGGGGTGCTAATACCTTCCCCTTGCATAACCGACTCCCGAACCCAGACAATGGTTGCGATGACCTTGTCTTACCCTTATTCGTCAGGTTTTTCCGATCGTTTCCTTTCCCGCTCTGAGGGATAAATAACGAAAGGTGGCGACTCTTCTGTCATGCCGGCACCTTATTTTCGCGAAAGCGACAACTGGCGACTCTACTAGGGTGTGTGTTTACTTGTTGGGTTGCGTTTATTTATCGCATTTTACTTCTCGCACTTTATTTCCCGCATTTTTATTTTCAGTATAATATGATTATTCGTGCTGTTGTGGGATGGGAGTTCTGATGAGTGAGAAGCCAGACCCAGGCTTGAGTGCACCATAGAATTAGAGTGGAAATTAGTGGGCGCGTGCTTGCTTTGCAGGCACTAGTGTCTCATGAAATCCACGCTCAGACGAGGTTCATCCGGTTGGCTTCACTTTCAACCCTTTGGGTTGAGACGGTTGCTGGTTTGGTGGATTGTCGACTCTGGGGACCGATCATTTGTGATTCAGCTAAGTGAGGCCTCTTCATGAGCTGGTGATGCCACACCTTCTGGGTATCGTATCACCCCTCTTGAAAGTCTGTGACGCTGATGAACGCATAGGATGCCATACCTTGAGTCAGTTTAGGTCCATGCCTGTGAGTGGGATTGGGTTTATTGCAGGAAACTTTGACCTTCAGACTACCTGGTTTTCTTGACAGTGAATCAGTTGTGTTGGTACCAGGGTTCTCAGGAAGATATGTCTGTTCTTGATATAGCAGGTTTTGATCAGAGGATCTTATCATCAGGTGTATGTCTGTTCTTTATAGAGCAGGTTTTGATCAGAGTATTGTCATCAGTGGTTTGTTCTTGATAGAGCAGATTTTTAGGGTCTGAAGATCTTATCAGCAGATGTTGTTTGTTCTTGATAGAGCAGATTTTGAGTGGGGTCTGAAGATCTCATCAGCAGCTGTATGTTTTTTCTTGATAGGGCAGATTTTTGATTCGGGGTCTGAAGACTTCGTCAGCAGATATTTCTTGATCATACATCCGGGGTCCTTATTATCAGACATTTGTTCTCGACAGAGCAGAATTTTGATCCTATGTACATGGTCCTATCAGATGGTTGTTCTTAGCAGATCAGATCTGTGGTCCTACACCAGGGTTTTCTTCTCATCAGTGGTTGTTGATATGGAGTCTCCACAACAGCAGCTATCCGGATATATTATTGCATGACTGCATTTTGCATTAGTTCGCATGACATTTGCATTTCACTAACGTGTGTCTGTGTTGCAGGTACCGTTTCCCCGATCCAGGATTTCTCGCCTCCTATTGTATTATTATGGCCTCTCTCAGGAAGACCATTGCGTATAAGTTTCCGACCCCTGATGTGTCGAAGTTGATTGGTTTGATAGCTCTAGCAGGTGATTCTGTGAAGGATGAGTTCAGGAAGTCTTATGGCAGGTTGCTCAGTCTGGTTTGCAAGCCTTCTACGTTCGAGTTGAATGGGTTGCATGCCCTGTTGCAGTTCTATGACCCTCCGCTGAGGTGTTTCACTTTTCAGGACTTCGTTCTCGCGCCGACACTGGAAGAGTATGCTGATTTGCTGGGGGTGCCTATCAAAAGGCAGATGCCTTTTGTCCACATGGAGGATGAGCCTGATCTGGCTGGTTTGGCTCCTTCGCTTCATTTGGACGCCTCAGAGTTAGTAGTGACTAGTTGGAACAAGGTTCCTGGGTTCTCTTTGCAATTTCTGGTAGCTAAGGCTCAGCAGTGTGCTAAGGACAGTTGTTGGGACGCGTTCAATGCCATCCTCGCTTTATGCATATATGGCATTATCCTGTTCCCCAACATGCCTGATTTCGTAGACTTTGATGCATTTCACATCTTTGCTTCAGGGAATCCAGTCCCTACTTTGATCGGAGATGTCTATCACTCAGTTCACTACAAGAATGAGAACCGGAGAGGGAAGAATGTCTCATGCTGCGTACCATTACTGTACAAATGGCTTGATAGTCATTTGCCCAAGAGGGGTCCTTTTGCCTTATCTGCAGCCACAGCTGAGTGGCCTGAGCGTCTGATGGGTTTATCTGCAGAAGATATTGATTGGTTCGACAGAGACAGGTTAGGTACTGAGGTGATCTTCAGTTGTAGTGGGTTTCCTAATGTACCTCTGATAGGTAGGAAGGGTTGCATCAACTACAATCTGTCGTTGCTAGTTCGGCAGTTCGCATATGCTTTGAGGACTCCGCCGAAGGAGGAAGAGGTACAGGAATCTCTGTACCTCACGGGTACTTTAGAGGGGGATTTGTTGTCCAAGCTTCAGCGTGCCTGGAACAGTATCAGTAAGAGAGGAAAGCCTTTGTTGGGAAAAAGCAACAGTCAAGCCTACCCTCCTTATTTAACATGGATCAGAGCCAGAGCCAACGCTATAGGGATGCCATTTCCTCATGCCAGACCAGAGATTCCTCCACCAATCGAAGAGCCTACTACTGTGTCCATTCATCAGCATAACCAGGTATTAGCTGAGCGGGATGAACTGAAGCGGGCGAACGCAGAACTGGAGAAGGAGTTAGCTCAGCTTCGAAGTGAAAGGAACGAAGCTGTTCATTCTTTCAAAAAGCAGACAGAGTTGGTGAACCAACTGGGTACAGACCTGGTGAAGCAGATTGCCAATCGTGAGCGCCTGGGTCAAGACTTCAGGGTTGTTAATGATGTACTAGCTACGAAGAAGCAGCATTTGGACGAGGCATATCGGAGGATATCTAAGTTCGACCAGCACTAGAAGGCTTCCTTGGCCACCAGGAAGGAGCGAGAGGATAAACTGATGCTGTAGATCTCTAAGCTGGAAGCCGAGGTGAAAGACAGTGAGCGGAGGTTTGATGAAGAAACCGCCCGCAGGTACGCCGCCGAAGGCCAACTCAACAAAGCCCTTGCCAACCTGAAGGAGTGCAAGCTGAAGTTTGAGTCTAAGAAGCGGAAACTGGAAGATTGCTTCGGCGAAGGAGCATGGGAAAGTTCAGTTCAGGGGCTTCAGTATACCATTGTGCAGAGGGAACTACTCGTCGAAGGGTTGCTCACTTTGCCAGATCATCCAGAGACGAAGGAGTTATTAGCAGAGTACCGCGCCGTGGCCGTACTTGACTAGTTGTATTCCTTTTGTTTTGATCTTTGTTATATGCTGACCATTACCAGGCTTGTTGGCTGAGGTCACGCTGTTGATTTGTTTTGTACTCGCTGATGCTATGTACTGCCTTGATAGGCTTTCCATATATATATGAGATTGATGTTTCCATGATCGGGGCTCGAACTTCTTCTTCTTATTATTATCACTGGCACTAAGGCACTAGGATCGGGGGAAATCTCCCAAGCACACAGACACACGCATGCATCTGCATGAAGCATTTTCATGGCGTACATTTTGTTGTTTTTCCTAACCTTTAATGTAAGCAGGTTTTTTCAGGTTTACAGGTTCCAAGCTGTTTCCGGTCTCCAGGATTGATCAGAGACTCATTCACCGTTATTCAACTCGAGCTAATCAGACAAGGATCATGGATCAAGTGCAGTCAGATGTCTAGGAGCTCCGTGAACGGATGGATCGTTTTATGGAACTGATGCAGGTGGTCGCCAATGGTCAAGACCAGCTTCGTACTTTGGTTCAACCTTTGATCTCCAGGGTTGATAGTAACGGCATACTTCATGGCAGGGCCGTGCCTACTCCTCCTCCAGTCGATACTCCGCAGAATGTTGTTCCTGTTGCCGGGGGCAACGGCAGTGCTAATGGAAATGTGATGGCCAATATCGGACTCAATGCGACGGGCGTCGGCAATGGTGGTCTGGGAGCTAATGTCAACATCGGGCCGGTCAACGGCAATGCTGGCGTCGGGAATCTGTTGGTGCCTCAACCGTGGCTTGAGGATCATCAGGATGATGTATTCTCTCAAAGAGGTGCAGAAGCAGAGTTGAATGCTGAAGCGCGGCTCAGGTTCAAAGCACTGGAAGATAAAATGAGAGACATTGAGAATCAGAATACTTTGGGCATTGATATGTCAAAGCTGGGGTTAATCACTGATTTCAAGGTACCTCCTAAGTTCAAGGTGCCTGTCTTTGAGAAATATAAAGGCACTACTTGCCCTCGTGTCCACCTTCGATCATATTATAGAAAGATGTTTGCCTATTCCGACGATGAGAAGTTGCTGATGCACTTCTTCCAAGATAGTCTTTCTGGTCCATCCCTCGAGTGGTACATGGGCTTGGAGCCCGCTACCGTGCGCACCTGGAAAGATCTCGCTGAAGCGTTTGTCCACCACTATCAGTACAATAGCGACTTGGCCCCAAACCGAGTCCAGCTCCAGAACCTTTCGCAGAGAAATAATGAAGGCTTTAAGGAGTATGCCCAGCGGTGGCGTGAGTTGGCTGCTCGGGTTCAACCGCCGATGGTTGAGCGCGAGCTCGTGCTGATGTTTGTTGCTACCCTCCCGGGAATATACTATGAAAAGTTAGTCAGTGGCATGTCCGGGACGTTCTCGGCTCTCATTACCATGGGCGAGCACGTCGAGAATGGCATCAAGATCGGAAAAATTCAAGGTGAATCATCCTCAGCTGGAGGAGGTGGAAAGAAACCTTACGCTGGTAAACGTCGAGAAGGGGATGCAAGCGCTGTCACCAACGCTCGGAGAAAGGGCAAGGGCCCTCAGCAGCAAATAGCCAGTATAAATATCCCAGCAGCAGCAGCAGCAACAGCAACCAAATCAGCAGGGATATAGAAAGTACCAGAATCGGGGTCCTTTGACAAACCGTCACTTCGAAGCACCACCCATGTCGTATGCGCAACTCTTGCAGACTTTGCTTCAGCTTCAGTTAGTTCAAAAGAGGACGATGGCTCCCTTGACAGGGGCACCACCACCGGGGTATGACGCAAATGCCACTTGCGATTTCCATACAGGGGCACCAGGCCATACGATCGAGAACTGCAAAGCCTTTAAGCACAAGGTGCAGGACCTGGTAGATGCCAAGATTATTAACTTTTCCGATAATATGCCCAATGTCACCAAAAACCCTATGCCTAATCATAGGGGAGGCGGAGTAAACGCCATTATCGCAGAGGAGAGTGCAGATCTGCTGACTGATGTTAAAGACTTAAAGACGCCGCTTAGTTTCGTCAAAGCTAAGTTGTTGAAGAATGGGTTCTTTCCAGGATGCGGAGAGTTATGCATGGCTTGTGCTACACATCCTGATGGGTGTGAGCAGCTGGTAGAAGGTATCCAAAGTCTGATGACTGAGGGTATTTTGCAGTTCAGCCGGAGGGCTGAAGGTGTATCAGGGGAGGTTATGTTAAAGCAGGCCGGTGAAGTCGCCACCATCACCATTCCTCGTCAGCCTATTACTATTTCTGCGCCCCGACCGCCTACAATCACTATCACCAAAGCTGGGCCGATCCCATTCGAGAGCACTAACGCCGTTCCGTGGCATTACAGCGCCGAAGTCTATTGCAATGGTCAGAAGTTAGAGTTGGAACCGTATGGGTCGACTGTGCAGAATCTCGCAGGAGTCAGTGGTATTACTCGAAGCGGAAGAGTGTTTGCGCCGACAGAGGTTGTGGCAGAGAAAGTGGTCAGAGCTGATGCTGCTGATAAGGGTAAAGGCAAAGCCGTCGAAGAGGTCCCTTGTGGGGCAGAGAAGGATTTGCTAGTCAAAGATGCCGAGGAGTTCATGCGGTTAATCAAAAAGAGCGACTACAAGATTGTAGACCATCTTCATCAGACGCCGTCAAAGATTTCTATTCTCAACTTGTTGCTATGTTCTGAAGCGCACCGCAACGCGTTACTGAAGGTATTGAACGCTGCCTACGTATCGCAAGAGATATCCGTGAATCAGCTAGAAGAGGTGGTAGCCCATGTTAATGCTGGCAATGGGCTAGGTTTCATAGATTTAGAGCTGACTCCTAAAGGGAGAGATCACAACAGCGCCTTGCACATCTCGATAGAGTGCAGGGGCACAATCATGTCGCACGTCCTGGTGGACACGGGCTCGTCGCTTAATGTGCTTCCGAAGAAGGCATTAATGAAGTTGGACACTCGTGGATTGCTTTGCACGCCCAGTGATCTGGTGGTGAAAGCATTTGACGGAACTAAGCGCCACGTTTTCGGAGAGTTGACCCTGCCGATTCAAGTTGGTCCGGAGACATTTGATACGGTTTTTATATCATGGATATCATGCCTGCCTACAGTTGCCTCTTAGGTCGGCCATGGATCCATGTTGCTGGTGCCGTGACGTCCACGCTGCATCAAAAGCTCAAATATGCTGTCGGGGGAAGCATAGTAACCGTCTGTGGTGAGGAGGACATAATGGTAAGCCATTTGTCATCCTTTAAGTATGTTGAAATGGATGGCGAAATCCATGAAACTCTCTGCCAAGCATTTGAAGCCGTCAAGGTGAAAGAGGTAGCTCCTGTCGTCACAGGGAAACAAGAGATGAATCTCTCCTCATTCAAAGAAGCTCGAGCCGTCGTCGAAGCCGGTTCTACCCCAGGCTGGGGGCATGTTTTGAAAATACCGACCAAGCAGGATAAGTTTGGATTAGGGTATTCTCCTGAAGCTGAAGCTTCATCTTCTTCGTCTAGCAATTCGTCACGGGGTAAGGGGCCGATCCTATTTACCAGTGGCGGAGTGATCTTCGAAAGCATCAACGCGGCGTCTGAAGACAGCGGGGATAGCGATTGTGATCTTGACGCTTGGATTCAGCCAAGCAAGCCGGGCGAGCGCCTCAACAATTGGACCATCAAGGAAATTATCCAGCTGACAAGTGAAGAGTAATGATTTACTTTTTACAATCATTGTATAACCCTATGTCCTACCCGACGCATAGTGGTTTTATTGTCAGGGCCTTGTTGGATTATGTACATGCATTTTGTTAATAAATCAAAGGCGTTTTCTTCGTACTCAAATATTGTGTTCTCTGTTATTCCTGTTTTATGTTTATTTTGAAAAACAGCAAAAGGGCAATGGGGTTTGTGCTAACCTGCATATTCTTGTTTTAAACTTAACCCTTGTTATTGCAGGATCCACGTAACAGATGACATCGACTCTGGACCTTCTACGGCTCACTACGACTTCGATTGCCCGATCTATCAAGCCGAGGATGAGATTGACGAAGACGAATACCTTCCGGAAGAGTTGGCCCGCTTGTTGAGACAAGAGGAAAAGGTTATTCTGCCTCACGAGGAGGATATTGAGATCGTAAATCTGGGTTCTGAAGAGCTCGTCAGAAATGTCAGAGTAGGGGCTGCGCTGCAGAGTGATGTCAAGCAGAGGCTGGTCGAGATGCTTCGAGAGTATAGTGACGTCTTTGCTTGGTCATACGAAGATATGCCCGGACTTGACACGGACATCATGGTCCACCGCTTGCCGTTGCGAGAAGACTGCCCTCCCGTCAAGCAGAAGCTTAGGAGGACGAGACCATATATGGCTGTAAAAATCAAAGAAGAAGTCCAGAAGCAGTTGGACGCAGGATTTCTAGCCGTCACCACTTACCCTCCGTGGGTCACCAACATAGTGCCTGTACCGAAGAAGGACGATAAGGTGCGCATGTGCGTCGATTATCGGGACTTGAATAGGGCGAGCCCTAAAGATGATTTCCCGTTGCCTCATATCGATGTGTTGGTCGACAACACAACCCAGTTCTCCGTGTTTTCATTCATGGATGGCTTCTCCGGTTACAATCAGATTAAGATGGCGTCGGAGGACATGGAGAAAACAACATTTATCACCCCCTGGGGAACGTTTTGCTATAAGGTAATGCCCTTCGGCCTGAAGAACGCAGGGGCCACTTACCAGCGGGCAATGGTAACTTTGTTTCATGATATGATTCATCATGAGATCGAGGTCTATGTTGATGACATGATCGCAAAGTCCCAAACGGAGGAAGAGCATCTGGTCAACTTATTGAAGCTGTTTGAGAGGCTTAGGAAATTCAGGCTGAGGCTGAATCCTAGCAAATGCACTTTCGGAGTGCGGTCCAGAAAGTTGCTGGGGTTTATCGTTAGTGAACGAGGTATCGAAGTTGATCCTGCGAAAATAAAAGCCATTCAAGAAATGCCAGCGCCGAAAACAGAAAAAGAAGTTCGTGGTTTCTTGGGCCGAATAAACTACATTGCAAGGTTTATCTCTCAGCTCACGGCCACCTGTGAACCGATGTTCAAGCTTTTAAAGAAAGATCAGGCAATTACTTGGAATGAGGATTTCCAGAAGGCATTCGATAAGATAAAGCAGTATCTTCAAGAACCTCCAATCTTGATACCCCCAGTGGCTGGACGTCCATTAATCATGTACCTGACGGTTCTGGAGAATAGTATGGGGTGTGTTCTCGGTCAGCACGACGAGACGGGCAGAAAGGAGCATGCCATTTACTACTTGAGTAAAAAGTTCACTGAGTGTGAATCTCGATACTCGATGCTGGAGAAGACGTGTTGTGCACTAGCTTGGGCCGCCAAACGTCTACGACAGTACATGCTCAACCACACCACTATGCTAATTTCGAAGATGGATCAGATCAAGTACGTCTTCGAGAAGCAGGCTCTTTCGGGCAGGATTGCCAGGTGGCAAATGGTGTTAACGGAATATGATATTCAGTACGTCTCCCAGAAGGCCATCAAGGGAAGCGTATTGTCTGATTACCTTGCCGAACAGCCAATCGAGGACTACCAGCCGATGAAGTTTGAATTCCCTGACGAGGATATTATGTTTCTCAAAGCGAAGGATTGTGATGAGTCGTTGCCCAGCGAGGGGCCAGATAGGAAATCTCAGTGGAAGTTGATATTCGATGGAGCGGTTAATTCCTATGGAAGTGGCATCGGGGCTATCATCACAACTCCTCACGGATCCCACATCCCGTTTACTGCAAGACTGACGTTTCCAGTTACCAACAATGAGGCGGAGTATGAAGCATGTATTATGGGTCTAGAAGAGGCAATTGATTTGAGAATCAAGAATCTAGACGTGTATGGTGACTCAGCGCTTGTGATCAACCAAATTAAAGGGGAGTGGGAAACTCGTCAAGCGAATTTGGTGCCGTACATGAATTATGCTAGGAGGATGCTTCCGTTCTTCAATCGAGTGGAACTTCATCATGTACCCAGGGCTGAAAATCAGATGGCTGATGCCTTAGCCACGTTGGCTTCAATGTATAAAGTCAATTTTTGGAATGAGGCTCCAAGAATTGTACTTTCGCGTCTTGATAGACCGACATTTGTCTTTGCAATCGAGGATGCCGCCGACGACAAGCCATGGTTCCACGACATCCAGACTTTCCTTATGACTAAGGAGTATCATGCGGGTGCGTCAACCCAGGATAAGAAGACTCTGAGGAGGCTGTCTGGAAACTTTTATCTCAATCCTGATGGAGTGTTGTATAAGAGAAACCACGATCTCGTGCTACTCAGATGTGTAGATGAGAAAGAGGCGGGTATGCTCATGGAAGAAGTCCATGAAGGCACATTTGGTACGCACACCGACGGGCATGCCATGACGAGAAAGATCTTGAGAGCAGGGTACTACTGGCTGACAATGGAGTCGGATTACTTCAGATTCGCGAAGAGATGTCATAAATGCCAGATTTATGCTGATAAAGTTCATGTGCCGCCGTGCCCATTGAATGTCATGTCCTCCCCTTGGCCGTTCTCCATGTGAGGCATCGACATGATAGGCAAGATCGAGCCCACTGCATCCAATGGTCATCGTTTTATTCTGGTAGCTATCGACTACTTCACCAAGTGGGTGGAGGCAGCCTCGTATGCTAATGTGACCAAGCAGGTGGTGGCCAAATTCATAAAGAGGGACATCATCTGTCGTTACGGAGTTCCCGAGCAGATCATTACTGATAATGGTTCGAATTTGAATAACAAGATGATGAAGGAGTTGTGCCAGAGCTTCAAGATCGAGCACCACAACTCATCTCCTTACCGGCCAAAGATGAATGGCGCCGTCGAAGCCGCCAACAAGAACATAAAAAAGATTGTTCAGAAGATGGTTGTGACATACAAAGATTGGCACGAGATGCTGCCGTTTGCATTGCACGGTTATCGTACGACGGTGCGTACGTCGACCGGGGCAACTCCTTTCTCCTTGGTGTACGGTATGGAAGCTGTCCTACCGTTAGAAGTGGAGATCCCTTCTTTACGAGTTTTGGTGGATGTGAAACTCGACGAGGCAGAATGGATTACGAATCGTTTGAACCAACTCAGCCTGATGGACGAGAAGAGGTTAGCATCGATTGCATTTGGTCGTTTGTACCAAAGCCGAATGAAGAAAGCTTATGATAAGAAGGTGCGTCCTAGAAGCTTTCAGACGGGTGATCTCGTCCTGAAAAAGATTCTTCCGCCACACCCCAATCACCGGGGCAAGTGGACTCCGAATTACGAAGGGCCGTATGTCGTCAGCAAGGTCTTCTCGGGAGGAGCTTTGTTGTTATCCATGATGGATGGTGAAGATTTTGCATCCCCGGTGAACACGGACGCAGTTAAAAAATACTTTGCTTGAAAGTGACCCGCTGGACAAAAAAGAAAGAGTCCAGGCAAAAAAGGGGCATCCCGGCGAACCAAAAACAGAATAAAAGGTTCGGGCAAAAATTAGGGATATATTGAAAAAATGTACACCCGCGAAGTCGAAAACCTACACTGGGCGGCTTCGGCAAAAAAGGGTATCCCGGTGAACTGAAAACCCGTAAAGGGCGGTTCACGCAAAAGTTAGGGATTTGAATAAGCAAATGACTGCGTTCTGCATGTGGACTTTCATTGTTGGGTGGTTTGGAGGACCTGAGGGCCGTTTATCTGAATCAATCTCTTCCGAAGCTGAAGCGTCGGAGAAGTATCAAAGTCGAGTGGGTCTTAGAGGGATCAACTCATGGTGTTCGTCTACGCCTCGTTGCCGACATTTGTATATACCGATGTATATTTATGTTTTATTTTCGTGCAGCTTCCTCATTCCAGGAGCTTGCCTCTGTTGTAAAACATTTTTACCCATTCAGGGGTTCATTATCAATGAAATGCATATTATTCAGCAATTCTGTTTGCCTGTTTAGCATTTATCTGTTTTGTTTGCGAAAAAGAACGCCGATGTTTTTGATAAAATGCGCATACATAAACTTACTGGCCTAGGCCCATTGATTGTTGAAACAATTAATTGCTTGAATATTGTCACAAGATAATAACCTGGATAGGTCCCTTTAAGAAGGGTATCTTGTCTGTTTGTTTGTGTTGTTACAGGTGTAGCATATCCTAAGCAGTGCGCCGTGCGCATCCCCGAAGCAGGACGAGTCCTCCTTCTCCAGCAGAGTTCAGTGGCCTCTCCTCCGCAGGGTCTGAACGCAAGATCGTGAGCATTGATATGTCTCCCCAGGCAGAGATGATGCTCTTCCCCAAGCAGACGTGTCCTGAAGGAACGTCATCTCCTCAGCTGAGTCAAGCGCCGAAGCAGGATTCTTCCCCCCGCACCGGGTCACAAGTGCAGGTTTCGTAGGAAGCTAATCGTACGCCGAAGTATGCAGTAACTGATGGTGCCAGACTGAAGTCCCCAGCGGAATTGATGTTCCTCATCAGAGTCGTACTCTCCAGTGAAGTAGAATGATTTCTCTCTCCCCGGCTGAGTTCGCAAACCCCAAGAGAGCCGAATCCTTGGAAGCAGTTGAGACCGTGAGTGGTTTTCCCTAGCAGAGCGTTGAACAGCCGATGCTGTATTTCCCCCAGAGTCCCACTCTTTCCAGCGAAGCAGAATGGTTTCTCCTTCCTCAGCCGAGTTTGCAGATATCCAAGAGAGCCGAGTCCTTGGAAGTTGATCAAACCACGATTGGTTTTTCCCCAGTGGAGTGTTGAGCAGCCGAAGTTGTTTCCCCACAGAGTTATCATCCCCAGAAGAGTAGCCGAGACGGCCACGCAGTTTATGCTCGCGATTGACATCGCTTGCCTTCAGCAGGTCCAAATTCTCGTAGAGCTTCGTTCCCCTGCAGTAATCAACTGAAGTTGTTTCCCCTGCAGCAGTCAACTGAAGATCATTTCCCCAGACGGAGTACAATTGATATTGGCGTGTCCATGTTCTCCTCAGCAGGATGATTCCTCTATCTGAGTAGTTCTTCTCCTTGACAGAAGGATTCCCCCTTCGGCATTTATCTTGCTGACGGGATCGCATCATCGTGCATGATTGCATAGCATTTAGCATAAATGCATAACATTCAGCATAAACGCATAGCATTTCCACCGTGAAGAGCATGGCGCCGAAGCATATGCATAATAAACATGATCTAGGTTGCCACCGTTCTTGTTTTGCAGGTACTCCGCCGCAGAATTGATTGCTCAGGGTGATTCCTGACATTCTCCCCAACGAAGTCGCTTGCTTAAGATGATTCTTAAGACCCCGGAGCAATCCCCGAAGTCTTTTGCTCAAGATGATTCTTGAGATCCCCAGCGAAGTCTTTAGTTCAAGATGATTCTTGAATTTCTCAGCAGGGCCGTTTGCTTAAGAGGATTCTTAAGCTCCCTAGTAAAGTCCCCAGCTAAGATCGCCTAGGATGATTCCTGGAATCCCCAACAGAATGTTTGCTCAGAATGGTTATCAGTTCAAGATGATTCCTGAGGTCCCCGATGGAGTTATTTGTTCAAGATGATTCTTGAATTCCTCAGCAGAGTTGATTTATCCAGAATGAGTTCTAGACCCCCGGGGCGGAGTTACTTGATAGTTCTCAGATTCCTCAGCGGCGAAGCGTCATCCCCAACAGGTTTTTCCAACGGCGAAGTTAGAACCTCCTTTGAAGACTCCATGATTGAAGTCTGACCGTGTTAATGAAGCAGTTATCTCAGTAATGCAGAATGCCTAATGGCACGATCGACTATGTATTACCGGTTACCGTGTAACCAATTCCCCAATGAAGTTTCTTCATCCTGACGGCGATGTCAGCTCCTTCAGTTCTCCAGCGGCGATGTTGGGTATTTTGGATTCGACGGCGAGGTCAGATTATGTTTGGTTCCGGCGGCGATGTTGGATGTTTGTTTTGACGGCGAGGTCAAATTATGTTTGGTTCCGGCGGCGATGTTGGATGTTTGTTTTGACGGCGAGGTCAGATTACGTTTGGTTCCGACGGCGATGTTGGATGTTTGTTTTGACGGCGAGGTCAGATTATGTTTGTTTCTGGCGGCGATGTTAGGAGATTATGTTTGACGGCAATGTCAGACTCTTTAAGTCCCCAGCAGAGATTACGTTGAGTACTCGACGGCGATGTCGGGTGTTTCCCGGATTATGCTAGTTTTCCGGCGGCGATGTTAGATGTTTGTTCGACGGCGATGTCGAATGTCTCTCAGAGTTATGTTGGATTCGACGGCGATGTCAGATTCTCTATTTCTCCAGCGGCGATGTTGGGTATTTTGGTTGATCAACGACGATGTCAGATTTAGTCTTCCGGCGGCGATGTTGGGTATTTTGGTTGATCGACGGCGATGTCAGATTTAGTTCTCCAGCGGCGATGTTGGGTATTTTGGGTGATCGACGGCGATGTCAGATTCTTTGTTTCTCCAGCGGCGATGTTGGGTGTTTCGGTTGTTCGACGGCGATGTCAGATTCTTTGTTTCTCCAGCGGCGATGTTGGGTGTTTCGGTTGTTCGACGGCGACGTCAGATTCTTTGTTTCTCCAGTGGCGATGTTGGGGGTTCCTTAGAATTTTGTCTGCTTATGACGGTGATGTCAGGTGGTTTAGTCTTCCAGCGGCAATGTTGGGTGTTTTGGTTGTCGGATGACAATATCAGAAGAATGTGGATAACTGACGGCGATGTCAGATCAGCATTTCTCCAGCTAGTTGCCGTGCAGTTAGTATTGCAGTGTTCGAAGATGTGTTCCCCTCAGAGTACCGTGTACTCGAGCAGTTGGCAAATTTCCGGGTTTACCGGTATTCAACCGTCTCGCACCTCGATTGGCTGAGAGCCGTTCGCTCCTCACCCAGTCAGGTTCAAGCCGTTTGAATAGGGGCAGCTGTTGCACCCTAAAATTTGACCAACATTTATTTACCCATCAAGTGTTTGAAGGTTGATACCTTTATCAGAAAGTTCAAGAGATCCTCAGAGGAATTGGTTGAAACCAAGGTTGTGTGTCTCATAACTTGAGAGTTGTGGGCATTCCTCAGATGATTCTGAGACTATGAGGATGGACTTGAGGCTTTTATAAAGCCTATGAGATGTCTTGAAAGCCATCATGAAGCCCAAAGAGATCATTATACAAGAATTCAGAAGATTCAGCCATGAATGGTAGAATTAGGGTTTGACAGGGTCAACCCTAGGTCAACTGATGATTTGGAGGAGGTTGAGACCTAATCCAAGAGCCATGTGATCATGGAATGATATATTGAGATACTATAAGGATGATTCCTATACTAACTCATCATGATTGAGGAGTTTGAGAAGTTTTAAGCTAGGGTTTCTAAGGATTGACAGTGTAAAGTCCCCTAGTTTGATCCCTATCTTCCAGACAGTTTTAGCTCAAGGTTTGGTTGTCATCTCATCTTACCCACAACATGAATGTTGTAGAGATTGTTCTTAGCTTTTATTTGAGTGGTAGAAGTCCTTGATAGGATGTGCAGAGCTCAAGTTATGGTTTTGACAAATTACAGGTCATCAGAGGTATGTGAATCTGGGTCCTTGAAAGTCACCCAACTTGTAGACAACTTTTTCCCTAGTAGGATGATTCCTATGGTCTCTTGGTCAACATGAATGTTGAAGATAATCTTCTTAGATTTCTAGAGAGTACTAGAAGTCCTTGATAGGATTTGTAGAACTCAACCTATGGCTTTGACAAGCCAAGGGCATTTTGGTCATTTGGAAGTTATAGGTCATTTCAAGCATATGGCCATATCTCCTACTTCCAAGCTTCAAATGGAAAAACCTTCAACATCAAAGTTGCTTAGAATGATGTTTTAAGGCTATTAGTGTGGTCATGAGATGTTGAAAAGGCTCATATCAAAAAGTGATAAAAATGGCCTAAAAATGAGGCATAAGTTAATTCAAGTGAAATGGAAAATCATAAAATCCAAGCTATAAACCCTAAACATGTCATATGATAGGTCATTTTGACTCCAAAGGACATTTTAAGAACAATGATTCAGCCACAATTTTGATTTGAGGCTTGAATCTTGGGGTTGCTTTGTAATTTGGTTGCTTGCATAATGGGGTACCAAACCAAAACAAAGAAAAGCTTAATAAACAAGGAAGAAATGCATGGTAACTTGTCCAAAATACCACTTGGGGATAAATTCAAGTTAATTACTCAAGTTGCAAGGGTTTTTGTCATGATATATCATGTGGTGAGAAGTGAAATGCAAGTTATCATGTCATGAAACTTCAAGTTCTTACTAGATGGATCTAGATGGTTCTAGACCTTTCCAAATCAGTCTATATATTGAATACAATCTCCATTAGTGAAAGGTTGGTGATTGTTGATGTTAATGGTGGTAGAGAATAGAGATTGAACCAAAAATTCTCCATTTGCAAATTGTATTGAAACTTCATTTTTCTCTTCATTACCCTTCCATTTTTCTACACAAATCATCTCTACAATCATTGCTGAGTGGGCTCATCTTGATTTGCAACTCCATTGATGAAGAATTGAGAGCTTTCCAATTGAAGTTGCAAGGGAGCAAAAGGCATTGGATCTTGAGATACAAGCCATTTCCATCAAATCTTGTGCAAGCAGAGGATTGTTCATCACCTAGGGACCATTCTTGAGGATCTACAAGGCTTGGATTGAAGCTTTTCAACACCTACCATTGCAAGAAACAAGGTAAGCAAAATCATTCCCACACTCTGATTTAGGCATGGCTAGGATGAATTCTTGTTGTAAAACCATTAGAGACAATTAGGTGGTTCATTTGGATGAGTTTAAGACCAATTGGTGAGGTTTCTTCCATGGTGATTGATTCTTGATGGAGCTGGAATGAGTGATTTAGTGGGTTATAATGCACGATTTTTGGCTAGTCTTAATCACTATAACATAAGGATCATTTCCATATAAAGAATGTTGAGTTTGGTGAAGGTTGAAAACTGAAGAAAGTTTGAGTTCATGATGTTATGCCATTCGGGTTCTATGATAGAGAGAGTTTTAATACAAACCAATGCTACTGTTGGATTCTACGTGAAAAATAGAGTAAGTTTGGTTCTTGGATCGTGCAATTTGGTGGAGTAATGAAGTCACACGAGTGGTGGAAAGTCTCATGCAGGAAGCTTGTGTTTCAATGGCTTTTTCTGAAAACCCTAGTCTTGAGGAAGAAGACAACTTCACCACCGTTAGATTGCACATTGACTTGTTGACTGGATAATGATCAGTTGACCATGATTTGAAAACGAATTGGAGGGAGAATGAAAGCAGCGTAAAACGCTGCGTTTCATTAAACGCACTCTGGGCTTGATAACATTGCTATCCACACCCCCCTAAGCGAGGCCCAATTGATTTGTACTACGTTCCCATGCTATTTGCACCGCTGATGGTTTCTTTTTTCTTTTCATTTTATTTGTTTTTTCTGATTTGCATTAGGCGGGGGCGCGCCTTACTCCTTACACCCCTCATATCTGGGCCCATCATCATGGCAACTGAATCTTATTTCTATGTGCACCCACCTCATCATTTCCATTTAATTTGTTCTCCAAATTTCTTTAATCTTTAAAAATTCATAATAAAATGAAAAATGAATATTTTTTAATGAGACTTTTTTTCCCATTTTCCATTTTCTGTCTAGAAAAATATAAAACCATAAAATAGCCATTTTATTTCATTTTTATATTTTTTTGCATATTTTTACTTTTAATTGCTTTTTTTAATTCTTTTAGTTGATGCATGGTTTTGTAGATTTTAATTAGGGTAGTTCCCTTAGGATTTTTAATTCAATCTTTTTAGGATAATTAGATGTATGTCTTAGGTTCCCCCTGAATTAATGCCATATTTTTGTGATAATTTTTAGGGTAGCTTTAATTAGGTAGTTCTAGGTAGTGTAGAATTAGATTAAAACTTTAACATAGGTCAATAACAATTTTAGATTTAGGTTTTGTAGGGCAATTTAGTCTATGAGGAATATATGGGACTTAAGGGTAGATGTGTAGGGTCCCCTAGCATTTATATTAGGATTTAATAGAATAATATACTATTTTTGGTTTATTTTTGAATTGAATGATTGCTTGTGTTGCCTTTAGGGCAAGTTTTGTTTAGTTTGCGTTGCTTTGGAGTTTTCCTTTGGTTTGAGGAGCTTGGCACCTCATTGTGGAGCTTAGTGGAGCATACTAGAAGATTGGAAGAGGCTTGGAGGAGCTTGAGGAGCTTGTTCTTCTTCTTTTTGTTTTAGGGTTAGGATTAGGAAGAGCTTAGATGTAGATAATTTCTTTCTCAAACATGGATAGTATCCTTCACATCCATTCCTCCCTATGATTCAAGGTCCTTCCAGGGTATACACCTCTCTCCTTTGGAGGGATTAGTGCTATACCTAGGAGGTAGAACTTTTGAGGGAACCTTTCACTTGATGTTGAACCCTTATAGGTCACCTTTGGTGATAAAATAAGCAGTTCAATATCCCCCAGCTTATCCAGTAGGTGATTTTTCTCTGGTTTGATTAGTCTTGAGAGATGTCAGAGCCTGAGCCTGAAGATGAAGACTTCATTGAAGATCATTGAAGAGGATGAATCCTTGAAGACTGCCATTCCAGCTGAAGCTTGAAGAGCATGAAGATCAAGTTGATACTTGAAGATCCCTGAAGATTAGGTGAAGCTTGAAGGTGGAGCTGATCAAAGAAGCTGAAGCTTAAGGGAGAAGATGAGTTGAGACTCATGTTGTAGGGTTGAAACCTGGAAGAGAAAACTGATGTTTGTCAAGTGAGTGAAGTCTGAAGACTGAGTTGCTGCTGGAGGAGCTGAGGCTTTCTTCTGTTTTTCTTTTCTGTATTGTGTGTTTTGTTTGATTTGTCTGTTGCATTAGATTAAGTCCATCTAGAGTAAGTAGAATCTAGGAGCATGATTGCATTAGAGGTTGAGTTGCTCCCTCTGCTTGTATTGTTACTGCGTGGCTTTGCTTGCGGGTATTCGGTAGAGCCCAGCTCCCTTGCCCATGTGTTTTGTTTGCCTGATGGCAATTTCATTTCTTTTATCTGTATGATTGCAGTTTACTGTTTATTGCTTGATAGCATGTTGTTTACATTTCAGTATGATTACTGTTATTTCATGACTGGCTTGAGGTTGAGACGAGCTTGTGGAGGCTGAAGCCCCACACACATTTCCTCCCTCACTTGCATTGCATGCATTTTACTGTTAAGCTGATGCTTTGTCTGTTTTGGTGTATCATTAACATGATCCCTTAGGACTCTCATTTCCTTGGATAAGGATTTGATGATAGACTTTTAGGTTGAAACCTATGCATGACAACTTCTAGGAGTTCCCTGTTCAAACTTCAACCATAGGATGAATCCATGGCATGATAACAGTAGGACTTGATAGTCTCCCTCCTAGTTGGGCCTGTTCTCTTCTCATCTTAAAACAGTTTAAGATACAGTAATCATGAATGATTTCCTTCGTACGTTACGAGCCTTAAGCTAACTGAGAAAGGATTGTGGGAGAGTTTCTTTGCCACTGTCTGGATGTTTAGTATGGTACCCTTTGGGTGACATGCGACGCATTCACTCTCAGGTCATAGTCTCTAGTGCGGTTGAAATCGCAAACACAATAAAAAACACTTCTTTCGTAAAAGACAGGAAATAAGCTGTAGTTTCCCGAACTACGTGAGCTCTGATCTCTCATGCCTGTTGAGAGTATGTAGGCACAAGATGGCGAAGTCTTGGCGAGCTACCTTCCCCCATAACCCTTCGTAGGCCGAACTACGTTGACTCTGATTTCTCATTCTCTGATGAGAATACGTAGGCATAAAGTGCGACGCTTTGCCGAGTCATTTTTCTTTTCTTTTTCAGCCAGCCTTGATAGGTAGATAGAATAAAACCAACCCGTCCAAGTAAACAAACAAGCGAGGATCCCGTCGAGTACGACGGGCGTGAGGGGTGCTAATACCTTCCCCTTGCGTAACCAACTCCCGAACCCATACAATGGTTGCGATGACCTTGTCTTACCCTTATTCGTCAGGTTTTTCCGATCGTTTCCTTTCCCGCTCTGAGGGATAAATAACGAAAGGTGGCGACTCTTCTGTCATGCCGGCACCTTATTTTCGCGAAAGCGACACACCGTCATCTACCTCCGTTCTCCTCTCAGATCAACACTCTTCTTCTATCATCTCAAAATCACCTCTCGCTTTGAATCCTACAAACACAGATGAATTAACTAAAAAAACAACAAAACTATCGCAGTTCTGGAAACATCCTGATCCATCCTTTGACGTTTTTGAAGACAATTAGTTATTGATGAAGACATGAAGAACACAGTGAGTTCTTGAGTGCTTCAAAGTTTGTTAAACGGATGAAGATGATCTTGAGGATGATAGTGGATGAGAAGATCGGAGTTGGAGATCACAAAGAGACTTCGTTACTGAGGTTGGTGAAGAACTATGGATCTTTGAAGAAGATCTTGAAGTTGCATGTGGATGATGAAGGTCCAGGACGTTTTGATTTAGAGAGGTTCGTGAAGATCTCCATGCTCGATGAAGATCTGATGAAAATCGTTTGAGGAAGATGAGCATTCTGGAGACGCTTTGATGAATGATGTTGAATGTTCTTGAACGGATCTTGAAGGATCTCTGGAGATTTTTGGATCTGGATGTTCTTGATGAATCATGAGCAGATCTCGGAGTTGGACGAAAATCTGAAAAAAACTAGGAAGTCTTGACTATTTTTGATGAATGTTCATCATCTTTGATGGATTTTTGGAGATCTGGACGGAGGTTGAAGTACGATGAGTTTCTAGGATGTGCTTCCTGGAAAATATCATGAAGATGATGATTCTTGAAATTTGAATGCAGGTTCCGATGAAGATGGTGAAGATTCGCATGAATCTTGGACGAAATTTGAGTTCTGGAGAAAGAGTGTGAAGAAGACGGTGAATCTTAGGATGAAGAACGTGATGAACACGGTGAAAATTCTTGAAAAAAACTGGAAAACATTGATGAACGGATGCAGTTTCCGGCGACGGTTATGAATTCCGGTGAGAAGTTACGGAGAGGTTTGATTTTGCCGGCAAGATACTCCGGCGGTTTGCATGCCTTCCGGTGAGGGAGAGATAGTGGATGACGTGGCAAGCTGCATGCAGTGTGAGGTGTCAGGCGGAGTGGGGCATGCAGAGAGAGTGTGGACAAGTGGCGTGGAGAGAGGGTGGTGGAAAGGTGAGGTGTCTGCCATGCAGAGAGTGGGGAGAACAAGTGGCCAACTCTGAGTGAAGAGAGAGAGACGAGTGGCACTTTATAGATTGCCAAGTGGCCAACTCTGAGTGAAGAGAGAGAGACGAGTGGCACTTTATAGATTGCCAAGTGGCGCAAACTTGGACCTACGAATACTGGACATCTGGCCCACAATGACTCAATGGATTTAATTAATTAAAGACTTCAATTAATGATGTAATGGAATTGATTAAACTATACTAATTAAAACAGAAATGACTTAAACTCAGTTAATGATTAAATGCTGAAAGTTGATGAATTAAATTGTAATGCTAGTTAATGATGACTAATTAAAACAAAAATGAATTAAAGCCTAATTAATAAAAGCTAACTCTAATTAAACTAATGATTAACCTAATGTAATAAACTCTAATAAATCCTAATAAAAGAAAAATCTATTAAAACTAAACAATTCAATTAAAATCTAAACTAATATCTATTAAAATTCTAAAAAAAAAACTATAAACCTATTTAATATCTAGAAAAACAAATAAAGATCTACTAACTCTAAAAAAAATGCCATTAAAATCTATTAAAATTCTAGAAAGCGAGCCTATAGCGAAATAAGCGGCAAAAAAATCGGACACCGAGATATCCTCAAAAATAACAGCGTAGGCTGAAAACACTGGGAAGAGCACAACTCCCCAAAAATAAAACTCTGTTTACTCGAACCGGCCTAAATCGCCTGAAATGTGAAAACAGGGTTGTGATCCCGATAAAACCAATATGGCCGAAAGAATGCAATGTATACAGTATGCGAGTGCGGATGCAAAATTAGTCGAAACATAAACCAGATGTGGGAATCGGTTGGTCAAATTTTGGGGTGCAACAGCTGCCCCTATTCAAGCGGCTTGGACCTGAAGGGTTGAAGAGCGAATGACTTTCAAACATTCAAAGGTAGAAGGCGGTTGAATACCAAAGAACCCGAAAATTTGCCAACCGCAGAAATAAACTGCAAACTGCTTGGGGAACAACGTCCAATGAACTAAATCTGGTTGTTACGGCAACAATCGATCAATCATATGATAAACTCTGATTCTAACATCAATCACCTGTGTAACGCCACAGGCATTGAGTTAACTTTGCAAGAAACATACCCATCATCACGGGCACAACTTCGTCCACAACTGGACAAATTTCGTCACCACGGGGAGAGGTCCCATCATCACGGGTACAACTCCGTCCACAACTGGACTAAATTTCGTCAACACGAGGAGATGTCCCATCATTACGGGTACAACTCCGTCCACAACTGGACTAAATTTCGTCAACACAAGGAGAGACTCCATCACGACGGGTACAACTCCACCCACAACTAGAATAACGATCTCTGTCAATCACAGGTAATGACTCCGTCAACACGGATAATAATCACTGGCGACTTCACTTGGGACAACTCCTTCAATCACGGGTAACGATTTCGTCAACACGGATAGCAATCACTGTTAACACAGGTACAATTCCGTCGACACGGATAACTATCGCCGTCAACACGGGTAACAATTCCGTCAACACGGATAACAATCTCTGTTAGCCACAGGTACCATTCCGTCAACACGGATAACAATCACCGTCAGCACGGGTAACCATTCCGTCAACACGGATCCGTTTGAAGAACACTCTGCTAAAGAATACGAGAAACTTAACCAAACAACCCTGTTAGGGGACGAACGTTATCATCACCTATCTCACGCTGAGAATTTGAACATCTAGAAATCCTTCTGAGTAAGAATCCCACTCGTCTACAGGGAACAACACCTAAAAACAAAGAGGTAACCAACCTGGCCTATGTTTCGAAATGCGTATGTTTGAAAATGATGCAATGCCCCATACGGCATGGAAATGCTACGTATTTGGATAGATGCAAATATGATGATATATGCAAATGCAAATGCAGGCTCGAGCTGCTGGAGAAAACTGGGTCTAAAACCATTTTGGAAAAATAAATGTCGAAGGCAAAGTCAACTCCGCTGGGGGTAACCGGGTATCACAGAATCATTCCAGCAAAATAAATGCCGGGAAGGTGAGATCGACTCCCACTGGGGAGGAAACAACCCTGCTGGGGAACAGCTTGCAAACTCGATCTTGCGAACTCTGCTGAGGATGATCATCCTGTGGGAGGAAAGACAACCTGCTGGAGAAAGGAAAGGACGGTCCTACGCGGGAATGATCTTTCTAAACCACTGACAACCTGATTGTACTCTGTGGGGATTAACCAAGCTGGGGTTGATTGTGCATGGCTCACCGCTGGGAATGCCCCTTCTGTTAGGGATATCAATCTTGACCCGCTAAGGATACTCTTGATCCTGCTCTGAGGAGGGATAAATGCAATCTCAACTTTTCTGGAGACAATATGTGACTTCCATCTGCTGAGGAGGAGTAATCCTGATTTGACAACATCCACAAGGAATACAGAACATTAATCGGGGAATCGGTATCAATCGAGCTTTGTATCGGGGAACGTGACACCACGTGAGTCATTGGGAATTATCGTGTCGGATATATTTAGGATTTTTCTAGTTTAGGGACGAAAATAGGTTATTAACAAAATGGATTTTAGAGGGAAAATACTAGACGGGGCTAGCATTCAAAGGTGGACTACCAGACGAGAACTGATAGCAAAATGGGTTAGGTTGTCTCACGAGAACTGATTTATGGTTTGAACGTCAGACGGGGCTGATTGAATAATAGGTTTAAGAAAAGGTGACCAGACGGGGCTGGTTCGGAACAATAGGTTAAAGAAAAAGTGGTGACCAGACGAGGCTGGTAAAACAATAGGTTAAGGAAATAGTGACCAGACGAGGTTGGTTTCTGGTTTGGATATCAGACGGGAACTGATTTTTGGTTTGCCAGACGACAACTAGGGTTTGGAAACGATTTGGGTTACAAGGTTCTGACCAGTAACAGGTTTAGGCTGTAGGATAATGATCCATTGACAGCAAGGCCTTTTTCGAAGGTTCAGGTTTTTTTTGGGTAGGGTACTGACACGATTCCCCGACACTCAATTCTTGCTGGGGTGAACAAACTCGCTTGAACAACTTGCCCCAGTGCAATTCAACTTGCCCCAATCTGACTCTTGGGAAAATTCATTCTGAACAGAAAGCAGCTTGCCACGAGGCCACCTCGAGATGGCTTACCCCGGTATCTGTACAACGAAAGGATTCATCCTCAATTAACCAACTCTCAGCATGGTTGGTTTCAATATACTTCTGAAGTAGCTTTCCCCTGAACGAGTGTTGAGCGACTTAACATGCCCTGATTGAACACTGGAGGGATCTGCCCTCAAATCAAAGGAACTCCGGGTAGTTGCCCCTGAATGTGTCTCAAGAAGATTCACTTCTGATCAACTGCTTCTTGAACAAACTGTCCCATAATCAACCGATGCTTCAGGACTTGTCCTCAGACTGACTGATTCCTAACTCACTGGAAGTCAATGCCCCAAATTCACAGGGCTTCGCAGTATACCATTCTGATCCAGACTGCTAACAATTCAGTCCCGACTGACTATTCCCTGTTGGAATTCCTTCATATCAACTACTGACCTGCAATTAAAATTGTCTATTCACGAATGATAATTTTAATGCAGTATTCATGCAGATTTTGAAAAAAATGTTGTCACTCATTTACGTGTCATGATAGTGAGTGACGAATGAACCAACGGTTCAAACGTAGTGCTAATTTGATCAGTGAAAAATACAACAAGGATATGATTAGCAAATCATGTAGGAGTCAGGTTACTCGACCTTATCGTAATGCGCTTTCAGAATAAACCCTACCTCAATTAGGTCTTTTAAGGGTTGTATCGTGGTCGGGTTCACGGTTCGTGAAACAAAGGATATTTGGCTCAAATTATGATTTGTACCCACCCCTTCTACGTGATGATCTCCGATCTTAATATTCAGTTAACTTGGCACGAGCGCTCGCCTCTTCGAGAGGTATGTTGAATAGTGGGAACAAAGGTTAAAGGACTCACAAGGTTTTCGGAGTGACAGTTACTCCTTTTTCGTTTTCGGTGTCTGTATCCACACGACTTTGTCCTTGTTCGAGGATTTTTCTTTTTGATATCCTTTCTTTTTTAGTCTTTTGATTCCCTAATTTTTTTTGCCTGGACTGACTGCTTTTGAGTTTTTTCGACTTTTTGAAGTCCAACGGGATGCCCTGATTTTTGCCTAAGTATTAGCTTTCCAGCTTTTCCTTTCTTTTTACTTAGCGAGCTTTCTTTTTCTTTCTTTCCTTTTTTGTTTGAACAAGTCGTGTGACACTGGTTGTCTTGATGGCTCCGAAAGGGTTGTAACTGTCTCACTCCTGATTGGTGAGATTTAACCATTGTGGTTGACGAGGTACGACCTCTTGAGAGGCATAAGACGTGATTGGTCCTCGAATGGAGACACTTCTCTATAAGGCTTGAACGCTCGGTCAAGCTAACTGACAACTACCCTGCCTCGGGTTAAGATGTGAGGGTTTAAAAGTCTGAAAGAAAATTCTACTTCTTATCTCGAAGTGGTTAACAAGGGACTAACTCCTTATATCTCCAGTGTTTAGGGGATTTGAAACAATTCCTTGTACGTCATTAGCAAGGTTTTATCTGAAAGCATACGATCATCGGTTATGAGTATTTAGTTTCGTCATCCTCCCTCCAATCTTTACTAATCATAGTGATAAAGTGGAGTGAATAAAATGCAAGTGTCTGTGTAATGCAATAAATGAGCGACAGCGACATGATTGATTCAGAAAAATGCATAGTCACTTTATCAATATTACCATTCGAGACAAACAATGTTTAACAACAAGTAGTAACTAACAGAAAAGAAACTACAAATGCAAATGATAAAAAGTATGAGGACTGCCGATGCTGAGGACGTCCGCCCGTCTGGACCACTGGCCTCTGCAAATAACCCTCTGAATCTGCGAGCTCAGACAGCTGAGAGGTTGTCCTGCACAACCAAAACTCCTTCTAGAAAGGAAATGCACCCTTTGTCGATTAACTGTTGCACTTTTGCCTGAAAAGCTTTAAAATCTCCAGTTGAATGCCCCGGGGATCCACCATGGTATCCACACTGAGCATGGGGATTGTACCCCGGAGGGTAAGGCTCTGGCACGGGCTTAAGAGCTTTAGGTTCCACCAAAGAATTCTGAATCAAATGTGGCAGAATCTGACTATACGGCACAGGCACTGGATGAGAAGGAGCATTCCTTCGTTCCAAGTTGTTACGAGGTCGGTTCTGATTCTGACGCTAATTCTGATAACCTCGGCCACGGGCTCGTGGATTTGCAAGAGGAGCGACATAAGGTTCCCGATGTGGTACCCTAGGCACAGTTGTCTGTCCAAAATAACGAGGCACAGAAGATGAAGAACCAACAGATCTCACTGATTCATCTTGAGAACACTCAACATCTGTCGTGATTGCATTGATCACGACTCCTTCTTCAGTTTGGTAGCTACAGAGCGATTCGATTTCACTAGCCTGACCGTTTGAAACATTCTGAATTTTTCCAATTTTTACGGCATGCTCAATGCGTTCTCCTGTTCTTACCAATTCAGAGAAATTTGGCGCATTTCCGAGCATTCTTTCGAAGTACGGACTCTGCAGGGAGTCTACAAACATGCCTGTTAACTCTCGGTCTAGGAGCGGTGGTTGCACTCTGGCAGCAAATTCTCTCCATCTCTGAACATACTTCCTGAAAGATTCATTTTTCCCTTGAGACAATTCTTACAGCTGCATGCGACTAGGAGCCATGTCTAGGTTATAATCGTACTGTTTCAGAAAAGCTCTGGCTAAATCCACCCATGATCGAATCTGATTACTCTCTAACTGCATATACCAACTCAGAGATGCCCCAATAAGACTATCCTGAAAGCAGTGAATTATCAACTTGTCATTTTGCACAAACAAAGTCATCCTTCTGGAGAACATCACTAAATGTTGCTTCGGACAACTATCTCCTCTGTACTTCTCAAATCTCGGCGCTTTGAACTTCGGAGGTAACACCAGGCCAGGAACCAAACACATGTCTGCAGCATTGAGGTTAACAACATCTTTAACTTTCAAGGCTTTAACTCTTTCTTCCAACACTCGGAGCCTTCTAGCATACTCAAGATCTCTTGGGTCTTCGGTCTTAGCTACCGGGACCTCTCTTCAAGAATTCGGCACAGGGAAAACAACACCTTGATTTTCAATAGGAGGAGAGCGTTCACTTCGGACAACAAACTGCTCACGTAGATCTTGGTCTTCAACAGAAGGTTGTACAAGTTGGTCTGCAGTAAGGTTGTTCACTTGCGGAAGGTCTGCATCAGGCATAGAACCATACAAAGGATTGGACGTAATAGTGAAACCTGACAAGGTGTCAACAAACTGGAAGTTGCTCTCTGACATAACTACCAACAACTTTCAACTGACTTCACTGCTTGATTCTGCTCAATCTGCTTCAACCCCTTGGTCGTCTTCTAACAATCAACACGTGCTCAGACCAAACACCGGAGAATCACCCTCTAAAGCAAAACAAAGGCCTGATAAGAGCTCTGACTAGCTGGAGAATGATATGCAATATGATGCAAAGATGATTATGCAAATGCAATGCAAGATGCAGCAAACACGGGATCACAGCCCCCACAAAGCTCTGATTACTGTTGTGCTGCTGACGGGATAAGTTTGCTCTGACGAGAGAAAACCAAAATACCGGGTAGGCTGGAAGTCAAGTTTCCTGCAAAAACCCTCCCACTCACGGGTATGGACCTAATCGGACAAGGTACGACATCCTATGTGTTTCCCAGCGTCACAGACTTTCAAGAAATGACGATACGATACCCAGGAGGTGTGGCATCATCATATCTTGAAGCGGCCTCACTTAGCGGGTCACAAATGATCGGTTCCCAGAGTCGACAATCCTCGGGTCAGACAACTTGTCGAGCCCAAAGGGCTAGGCAAGAAGCATCAAAGAGAATCTCGTCCGAGCGCAGATTTCGTGGCTAGCTGGTGCGAGCAAAGCAAGCAGGCTAACCACTACTCTCTACTTCTAAGTCTATGTGTGTACTCAAGCCTGGGTTTTGGCTTCTCTCTCAAAGGAACCACCACCCAACAGCACAACAGCAACAGAAAATAACCAAGGTGCAGAAATAGTAAATACAGTAAAATACAACGCACATGAGTAAACATCCAAAGACAAGCAAACAAACGCTAGGATTGACTCGCATAGGGGATGTTGGGTCCCCAGCAGAGTCGCCAGTTGTCACTACTGCGAAAATCGGCGCCGGCAATGACAGAAGAGTCGCCACCGTGTGTTATTTATCCCAAAGGAGGGAAAGGAAACGCTCAGAGTAAACCTAACACAAAGAGGGAAAGGAATGGTCATCGCAACCAAATCCTGGATTCGGGAGTCGGTTATGCAAGGGGAAGGTATTAGCACCCCTCACGTCCGTCGTACTCGACGGGATCCACGCTTGTTGGTTTGTCTACAGGATGAAAAAACAACCTATCTACGGCTTCTAAAGCTAAACGGAGGGAAACTGACTCGGTAGAGCGTCGCTGCTCTATGCCTACGTATTCTCAAGAGAGAAAATCAGAGCGGCTGCAGTTCATCCTACTACAGCAAACGGAGAACGGTCTCGATTGCACGAAAGCAAGATAAAAGGAACTCAATCGCCAAGAGGCGAGGGAAAGGTTCGGAACGGGACGCACACGCTAAATCCTAAACGTAGGAGCGAACGCGTCACATATCACCCAAAGGGTGCTATACTAAACATCCAGGTTACGTGAGGGAAACCCTCCCGCAACCCTTTTCTACATATCTAACGATCTCACAACACTCGAAGGTCGCTAAGGGGAAATGAGAGACATGGAATAGAAATAATGCTGCTGAACGGAGATGGTTCCGTTGATCTTTGACTTGTATGCGTGCAAGATTCGTCTTCGTGTTTGTCTTCTTTATGATTTTCTTCTTTTGATGCTTTTCTTTGATGCTTGATGAAACAGAAATGAAAAGAAGTCCCCTAACAAGTGGACTTTTAAATTCTACCTCTAAAAAGTGTAAAATAAACTCCTATAAAAAAAACTATATCCTAAAAGGAAAAATTACAAGCATATGCGATGAAAAATTACAATATAAAGTCCTATACTAAAATAAGAACTAAAATATATCCTAAAAGATATTAAAACTATAAATTATATAAAAGAAATTACCACCTAAAAACCTATCCTAAGAATTATAATATTCTAACAAAATATTAAACTATAATTCCTAAAGAAAATTACAATTAAAATGCAATAAAAGAAAAATAAAATGCATAGGGGAGGGATATTAGTTCAGTACAGGGGTGTATGCTGCCAATAGAGACAAATGGGCTAAGCCCACCAAAAACAATCAGCACACAAGAGTAATAAAACAAAACAAAAAAGGGAAAAGGGTGCGAATATGGAAACGGGGAGGTATACGAGCCCAACGGACTAACAGCCCAATCAATCAAACAGAGACATGTCCACTCTCTTCTCTCTTTCACTTTCACGTTCTGAAACCTTAAGCTTCTTTCACACTCAGTCTCCGCCGTCAGCACCTTCCCTCACACTCTCCGTTCATACTTCCTCCATTTCTACCTCTTACTCCACCCGTTCAATTTTCCTCCGTCTCCAATCACTCTTCAACCCCTCCTAATCTCACCGTCATCTACCTCTGTTCTCCTCTCAGATCAACACTCCTCTTCTATCATCTCAAAATCACCTATCGCTTTGAATCCTACAAACACAGATGAATAAACTAAAAAAACAACAAAACTATCACAGTTCTGGAAACATCCTGATCCATCCTTTGACGTTTTTGAAGACAATTAGTTGTTGATGAAGACATGAAGAACACAGTGAGTTCTTGAGTGCTTCAAAGTTTGTTAAACGGATGAAGATGATCTTGAGGATGGTAGTGGATGCGAAGATCGGAGTTGGAGATCACAAAGAGACTTTGTTACTGAGGTTGGTGAAGAACTATGGATCTTTGAAGAAGATCTTGAAGTTGCATGTGGATGATGAAGGTCCAGGACGTTTTGATTTAGAGAGGTTCGCGAAGATCTCCATGCTCGATGAAGATCTGATGAAAATCGTTCGAGGAAGATGAGCATTCTGGAGACGCTTTGATGAATGATGTTGAATGTTCTTGAACGGATCTTGAAGGATCTCTGGAGAGTTTTGGATCTGGATGTTCTTGATGAATCATGAGCAGATCTCGGAGTTGGACGAAAATCTGAAAAAAACTAGGAAGTCTTGACTATTTAATATCTAGAAAAATAAATAAAGATCTACTAACTCTAAAAAAAATTCCATTAAAATCTATTAAAATTCTAGAAAGCGAGCCTATAGCGAAATAAGCGGCAAAAAAAATCGGACACCGAGATATCCTCAAAAATAACAGTAGGCTGAAAACACCGGGAAGAGCACAACTTCCCAAAAATGAAACTCCGCTTACTCGAACCGGCCTAAATCGCCTGAAATGTGAAAACAGGGTTGTGATCCCGATAAAACCAATATGGCCGAAAGAATGCAATGTATGTGGTATGCGAGTGCGGATGCAAAATGAGTCGAAACATAAACCAGATGTGGGAATCGGTTGGTCAAATTTTGGGGTGCAACAGTTATGGGCCCCAAATGAAAGCATGCCCCAAAACCAAACAAAAAACTATCTAGGTCAAAGTGATGTCTCAAGCAAATATCAATTTAACCCTTCACATTTCTTCATCCTTCTACCACATCACTACAAGAAATTTTCCATATATCAACGGATACCGTTAGTGATGGACGAGAAATTCATGGGTATATGTGGTATATACCTACAAAAATACATTAACGTAGGTATGGAGATCCTATATAAAAATAATAACTTATGAGTTCTATGGGTATATGATTTCAATGATACTTATACTTATTGAAAAATGACTTTCGATGGTATACGATTTCAATAATAGAGTTTTGCCTTCTTTACTTTTACAGGAAAAAAATTTTCAATTCTTTTTTTAGTTTTTTTTATTATTTTAATTTTCTCTTTATTTTTTTCATGTTCTCCACTTTTTGTTTTATATGGTTCGAAGGAAACAATATACTTTCATTGAATACATATCTTGGAAAAAAGATGACTGCTAAGGAAAAAGAAGACATGTTGAAATCAATATAGGTATTATAATTTATATTTAAATCAAAATCTATCAATATTTGTATTATGACTTATTTTATGTTATATATGTTTAATGTTTATTTATTTGTTTAGTTCAAATTTGAGTTCTTTCCTCCTATAAATGAGACAATAAAGGAAATATTTAAATCTGAGATGAACGAGAAGTGAAGACAATGGAAGAACAATTTAAAACCAAAGGCACATGACCCAAGTAAAACGGAAGAAGTTGCATCTGTGTTACCTAACATTAGGGTTGATCCAAATTAGTGGAGACAATTGGTTCATCATTGGTTTTCTCAAGATGGACAAGTAAGTCAAATCAAAATAAATTTCTTCATATCATGAACTATATTTAACTTTGTTATCATATTTTGACTAATATTGTGTTGTATCAAACATAGAAATTAAGTAAAATGAATACATAAAACCATGTTAAGTTTGAAGGTATTCATTATATGGGTACAAAAAGTCTCCCAAAATTTATTGATGAAAATTTTTGTTTGTATTTGAACCTTTTTTTTTTTAAAACATTGTATTTATAATAAATAAAAATTACCTAAAAACTTGTTTGCTTGGTTTTAGAAAAGAAATGGCAACAGAGTATTGCCCAAACGTAAAGAGATTTACATTGATACTTGTACACATAAAAATGGTTCAATTGTCAATGAAAAAACTGCAAGATTGATTGTAAGATTTTCTAATTTTTTTCCTTTTGTTTTTTATAGTCTGTTTTTTTGGTATTTCTGGTTTAATGCCATCTAATTTTTGTGGTTGTGTCATTTTGCTTCTTTAGAGTTTTTGGTTCTCATGGTAGTTGACCTTTGGCTCAGACCTTCGTCATCTTGAACGTATTGAAATTTTAGGGTTTAGAGTGCACTTTATGGTTGTTGTATGTGTAGATGCGTTTGATTGGCTTCAATTTATGGCAAAACATTAATGTATGAGTAAATGTCATAACTGATGTTAGGACACACATGAAGAGTGTTATGCAGGGAAAGCTAAGAGTAAGGGAAGCAGAATGTCATGAATGAATGTTATGACATTGATCGTATGACATCAGGGCACGCAGGGTTTGTTTTTCTGTTATTAACTCAGGCTATACTTCAGGAAACAAACCAGGAAGCATAGTTATTTTAGGCAACATAACAGGCATTGCTGAGGATAACATAGAAGGCTCTTGACCTAATGATAAGTGCGCAGCTTCATGAAGAAAGGTTTATCTTGGGTAAACCTAAATTCTCTACCAAGGCCCAACGTAGGTCTGCTACTATAAATAGCAGAAGGATCATTCCTAATAGGCAGACACACAGAGAATAGAGCTTCTAGTGAGAGATCATAGAGTGTGATTTGTGAGTGAAGAAGTTTTTCTCTTCACGTGTGTCTAGGAGTCTTAGGATTCCTTGTGTGCCAAGCAAGTGTATGTTGTACAATTGCTTTGGTTATTGTGTATGAACAGGTGTGTTCACTGTGTCACTCAAAGCTGTTAAGCAAGAGTGTGTGTCCCTTGATCAAAGTTGTGAAGCAAGATCAAGGTATGTTTGAAGTGTATCTTCATATTGGTTTTGTAATTGTGTATTGATATCACTGAGGTGATTGAGGGGGAGTCAGTGGGAAACTCTGGTCTAGTGGTCTCTAGGCTGAAGTGTCATTGGGTAGGTCTTAAGTGAAGAGTGCAAACTGGGATTGTTTGATTCTGAATTAATTCTACTGAAAGTGAATTTCCTCTCTGGCTTGGTAGCCCCCAGATGTAAGTGTGGTTGACACTGAACTGGGTAAACAATTACTTATGTTATTTACTGCTTTCCATTTACAGCTTATTGTTAAGTGCAGTAGTCTATGTTACAGTGGATGTCATAACATCTATGATAACATCCATCGTGTGCTTACCAGAATTACAATTGGTATTAGAGCAGGCACCCTGCCTGTTATTTTCTGGGTGAGATCTAGGGAAGATAAATTCTGGTACTATGGATAAAGACATAGGATTCACAAATAGACCACCAATTTTGGATGGTTCTAATTATGACTATTGAAAACCTAGGATGATTGCATTCTTGAGGTCTCTAGATAACAAGGCATCGAGAGCTGCAAACTCAGAATGGGAACATCCAGTAAAGACTGATAAAGATGGATTTGTTGTACTTATACCTGAAGAAGAATGGACCGAAGAGCAAGAAGCATTGGCTCTTGGGAATTATAAATATTTGAATGCTTTATTCAATGGTATATACAAGAACATCTTCAGACTGGTGCATCATTGTGAACTGGCTAAAGAGGTTTGGGATACTCTCAAAATAACTCATGAGGGAACCTCTAAAGTCAAGATGTCAAGACTTCAAATGCTGACCACCAAGTTTGAAAGTCTGAGGATGAAAGAGGATGAGACTATTCATGAATTCTACATGAACATTCTTGAAATTGCAAACACCTCAGGAGCTTTGGGAGAAAAGTTGTCTGAAGAAAAGCTTGTGAGGAAAATTCTCAGGTTTTTGCCTAAAAGGTTTGCCATGAAGGTCACTGCCATTGAAGAAGCTCAAGACATATGCAACATGAAGGTGGATGAACTCATAGGTTCTCTCCAAACATTTGAGATGGGCATGTGTGATCAGGTTGTGGAGAAAAAGAACAAAAGCTTAGCACTTGTTTCAAACACTGCAGATGACTCAGAGGTAGACAATGAGGAGCATTTGTCAGAAGCAATTGCCTTGCTTGGTAAACAATTCAAAAAACTGATCAAAAGATTAGACCATAAGACTAAGCTTTATGTCAAGAACAACTCCTCTGACACCAACAGAAGGGAAAAATCTGAAGGTACATCTAACCAAGGAAAAGGAGTTCAGTGTTATGAATGTGAGGGGTATGGTCACATTAAAACTGAGTGTCCCACCTATCTCAAGAAACAAAAGAAGGGATTATCAGTCACTTGGTCTGATGGAGATTCTGAGTGGATCAGAAGATGAGTCTGCAAAACATGTCACTATTCTGAACAGTGTATGCATATCTGATGGTGACTCAAGTGAATAAGAGCTAACTTATGATGAACTTGCAGATTCATACAAAAAGCTATGCACAAGAAGTGCATAATTATATCAGCAAGGAGAACAATAGAAGAAGTGCATAAGGGAATTAGAGGCTGAGAAGATAGAGCACCTTGCAACAATAGACTCACTCAAAAGTGAGGCAAGGTTGTTAGAGTCCAAAATGGAGCAGATGTCAAAATCCATAAGGATGCTGAACCCTGGGACTAACACTCCAGAAAAATTCTACAGAGTGGTCAGACATCTGGAAACATGGCTGGACTATGATTTGTTGGTGATCAGAAAACCATCTTGGATTTAAACAGGCCAAAGACTGAGAATAAGAGGTCAACATGGATGTCACCAGCAATGTCACAACATCAAAGGAACAGAAGTTGGCACAAGACCAAGGAAAAATTCCAAGGGTATAGGTGTTACTATTGTGGAAAACTTTGACATATTAAATTTGTCTGTTTCTGGCTGCAAGGATTTCCTTGTCATCCTCATCAAGGAAAATCCAAACAGGGTGCTCATGTCAAGAAACATCATCATGTTAAACCCAAGAAGGAAGCTCCTGCTAAGAAACAACAATGGGTTACCAAGAATGTGGCTTTAGTAGCCAACACTTCTCCAAGGATGCCTACCAGAGAAGATTGGTATTTTGATAGTGGTTGCTCTAGACACATGACTGGGATAAAGAATCTCTTGGTTAACATAAGACCTCATTCCTCAAGTCATGTAACATTTGGAGATGGAGTCAGAGGAGAAATCAAAGGTGTTGGAAAATTGGATTATCCTGGTGTTTCAAAACTGGATGATGTCTTGTTGGTTGAAGGACTGACTATTAATATGATTAGTATCAGTCAGCTATGTGACCAAGGCCTAACTGTCAAATTTTCCAAGGGTAAGTGTGTGGTCATCAATGAAGATAGTGAGGAAGTCATGAGGGGGTCCAGAGCCAAGAACAACTGTTACCTATGGGAGCCCAGAAGTAACCTCAATGGCTTGGTCCAAAAAGAGAAGAAGGATCAACTGTGGCTGGAGAAAGGAAAACATCTTCTAAAAATAGAAAGGACCATGTCCAAAACAGTAGCAAGAGGAACTTCAAAGTCTACTTCAGATAGTAGGACAGGATGTGGTAAGTGTCGTGTGGGCAGACATGCCAAGAAGGGACACCCAAAGAATGGTCATCAGGGAAATCTGGACATGTTATACTGGAGCCTGATGGAGTCCATGGAAGCTACCCAGCATACAGGGAGCGACGTCACGCAAAATATCATGACATTGTTTTGTGACAATCTCAGTGCCATAAATTGGAAACCAAGTCAGCCAGAGAAAGTCATGAAAAATATTGACCGACATCACCTTGGGAAAGAATATGAGGAACTAGGAGACTCAGAAGCATACAGTGATCACAGGGATACAAGGGATCTCAAGACCACTCAATTTAAAAATTCACTAAGTAAGTTGAGAATTGGGCCTAATACTGAATTTTAGCAATTAATAGAGAATTATATTTTGAAAAATAATCATATTCTGATTGGTCAAAATATTGAATTCCCTCCACTTCTTCAAGCAAACCCTTCGAGCCCCTTTTGCTTCTACCAACTCGCCTCTTTCCTTACCTCACATAACCTCATCAGAAAACCTCTTCCGATACAACCTAAGTCATCTACAATGTCTCAACATCATACCTCCATCCCTACCAAGCCCGACTCTGCTCAGCACAAGAGCATCTCTCTGGATGATGTGATGGATGTCATTCCTCTAAGTATGATTTTTTGAAGAGGTAGTGAAGGCCAAACTTCAGCTCCTTCACATGCAGAGCAAAAAGGTAAGAATTCTGAATCCTCCTTAAACAACAATAACAAAATGGAGGACTCTACACATGAGAACAGGTATGTAGATGAACTGGTATCCAAACTATTCCATGAAGGTTGTGAAGTACAAGGGATAACCATTCCCCTATCTAGGGTAGATCCATCTTCACGTAACAATGAAAGCCATGAAGATGACTCTGAATGTTTCTCTGCTAAGTCTAACCCTAACACAGAGAACCTAGAAAATCTAGCTAATTTTGTGGTACATGAGGAAGGTCTGAATGATGACCAACATGATGAAACCAAGAGCTCAGAAAATGAGGAAGAGATAAATGAAGCTGCTGGAAATGGTGATCATGTTGTAGATGTGTCATCAGATGATGAACTCATCAAGAATGTTGCTCCTGGTATAGCCAGGAAACTAGTGATCAAGAAAGGAAAAGCAATACTTGAAGGAAATCAGTCAAAAAGTCAGAGAAAAAGAACTCCTGCTGGTCCTTCTAAATCTTAGAACAAGGCATCAACTGCATTTAAGAGAAGGAAAGTTACGAATAGTAACTCTGAGTCTGATGGTGATGTTGTGAGAGATGTTCCTAACATCTTCAATGTGAAGAAATCCTCAAGTAAGAAAACTATGAAACCCATGCTAGCTGCCCCTCTAGATAATATCTCCTTTCATTCCATTCACATTGTGACAAAATGGAGATTGTCTATCAAAGAAGAATAGCCCTTGAGAGAGACTTGGGAGAGGATGCCTTAGAAATCAAGGAGGTAATGGATCTTATCAAAAAGGCAGGACTGATCAAAACAGTCGCCAGTTTTTCAAAATGCTACGAAGGATTGGTAAAGGAGTTTATTGTCAACATACCTGATTCAATCTCAAAAAGGGACAGCAAAGAGTTCATGAAGGTATTTTTCAGAGGAAGGTGTGTGCAGTTTTCACCAGCTGTGATCAACAAGTACTTAGGGCGAGCAAATGGGAGTGAGAAGGAGTTGGTTGCCTCAGACAACCAGGTTTGCAAAGTGATCATTGCAAATCAAGTCACTACCTAGCCATCTAAAGGGAAATTGTCTACAACACTGCTGAGTGTAAAGTATGTCATTCTTCATAGAATTGGTGCAACTAATTGGGTGCCTACCAACCATACTTCCACCATTGCAGTTGGCCTTGGCAAGATCATTCATGCCATAGGTACCAAAGTTAACTTTGACTTTGGTCTATACATCTTTGATCAAGTTGTTAAGCACTTCACAACCAGTGCTATCAAGCTGCCCATTGCCTTCCCTTCCCTCATTTGTGAGATCATACTCAATTAATACCCTAGAATCCTGAATTCAAGTGATGTTGCCAGCAAAAGGGAACCTGCACTGTCCCTTCACTTTAAAATATTTGAAGGAAGACATGTGCCAGATATGACTTTCACTTCTAGTGAGAGGGCCAAGATCTCTAAAAGAATGGTAATAACATAATTAAAGAAGACATGTAGGGAATTAGGAGAAACCATCTGGACAACAACTGCACGAAAGATAAAGTTAGAATGATTTATTCAAAGTCTTGAAAGAGATATTGTTGATGGTGTAGCTATGTCAGGTGCAGATTCTGATGAATGTGACAAGGATGTCTCACCCGATGCTCATAACATTGGTTCCAGCTCTGAAGAGGAAGAAGGTTGATGGGGTGGTAGCCTATTGTGTGGCTCAGGCTGATGGTTGCTGAGCTGATGATTTGCTGCTGATGTGTTTTTGTTGGTTATTTGCTTAAGAATTTTGTGTTTTTTTTGTAACTGCTTGAATTTATGATGCTCTCCATGAGCAGTTTTTATTTGTAATAACCCCAAACATGTGTAATGTTACTCATTATGATCCAGACTATTTTATTAGTTTGATCTTAATTTGTGGCTAAAAAGGGGGAGAGAGAGTGGTAGATAACAACCAGTAGGTTAGAGATGATGCAGGTGGAAGACTCTTGGCTGAATTGCTGCTACAAGTATGTTGCAGGTGTGTGACAAGGGCTGCAGCAAATATGCATGATTGAAGATTTTGCTAATGTGCATGTGTGATAACAGCTGATGCTGTTAGTGATGTGTGAGTTCCTAATGAGTATAGGAATGTATGTTAGATATATGTGTGTTCCTTGGTGGAACCTAGTAGCTCTATAGCCGCTAGTGTTGTGTGTATCTACAGGATGATTGCAGAATGTTGTGTATCTCTTCAGGGGGAGTAGCACAGGTTGTTCCATAGTAGGTGTGCTTCAGGATGTCATCCTGAATGTCATAACATCCAGAGCAGGCTGGATGAATATGTGTGACTGCAGGGTGTTTGCAGGTTTTGTACAGCTGATGTGATATGCATCAGTTGAGGGGAGTAACTCTGACATGTTACTCAACACATTGTGACATATGTAGTGCTGACTAACAGATGGTTGTGTGTGAACAGGTTGATCCTGAGAGCTAACAGTATGAGTGTGAAGACAACACTGATAGTGTGTAGCTAGTAGCTTTCCTGCATGTTATGTTAGACTTCTGCTGCTTGTAAACTCTGATATGTTAACAGGGTGTTTTAGCAAAAAAATTTCCAAAGGGCGAGTTTATAGATGCTTTTGATTGGCTTCATTTTATGGCAAAACATTAATGTATGAGTAAATGTCATAACTAATGTTAGGACATACATGAAGAGTGTTATGCAGGGAAAGCTAAGAGTAAGTGAAGCTGAATGTCATGAATGAATGTTATGATATTGATCGTATGACATCAGGGCACGCAAGGTTTGTTTTTCTGTTATTAGCTTAGGCTATACTTCAGGAAACAAACCAGGAAGCATAGTTATTTTAGGCAACATAACAGGAATTGCTGAGGATAACATAGAAGGCTCCTGACCTAATGATAAGTGCGTAGCTTCATGAAGAAAGGTTTATCTTGGGTAAACCTAAATTCTCTACCAAGGCCCAACACAGATCTGCTACTATAAATAGCAGAAGGATCATTCCTAATTGGCAGGCACGTAGAGAATAGAGCTTCTAGTGAGAGATCATAGAGTGTGATTTGTGAGTGAAGAGGTTTTTCTCTTCACGTGTGTCTAGGAGTCTTAGGATTCCTTGTGTGCCAAGCAAGTGTATGTTGTACAATTGCTTTGGTTATTGTGTATGAACAGGTGCGTTCATTGTGTCACTCAAAGCTGTTAAGCAAGAATGTGTGTCCCTTGATCAAAGTTGTGAATCAAGATCAAGGTGTGTTTGAAGTGTATCTTCATATTGGTTTTGTAATTGTGTATTGATATCACTGAGGTGATTGAGGGGGAGTGAGTGGGAAACTCTGGGCTAGTGGTCTCTAGGCTGAAGTGTCATTTGTAACAGCCCAATTTTCAATAATTAATTATTTATATTAATTAATTAATTTATTTGGGTGATTTTAATTATTGGAATTCTTGGTAGATATTTGAGAGGAGAATATGATGGAAGGAAATAGAATAGAAAGGCATATAAGGAAAAGTGGAAGGAAAAAGGAAAGAATAGAAACATAAAAGAAAGAGAAGAGAAAGAAAGAGGAAGAGGAGAAAAGAGAAGGAAAGAGGGGAAAGCTTGGAAAACTCAAGAACAACTTCTAGCTTCGATTTAATCAAGGTAAGGGTGTGAGATCTTATTATTCTCTCAATGTGTATGATTATGTATGTGTTTGTTGAATTGGTTTGGATTGTTGGAGAGTTTTTGCTCATATTCCACTTTAGGGCAGAAATGTGTTTAATTGATAGAAACCGATATTTTCGCGGATGAAACTCGATATAAATTGCGTAGTTTAGTCGGGTAATGTTTATCCATGATCATTGGATTTCGTTTGATTGAATTTGGTTGAATTTGTGAGTTTTGACATTTTTGGACAATTGGAGGTTAAGATTTTGGATGAAAATCGGAAGTCGTAGAATTCGCGTTTTATGATCCTAAATTGTTACTATATGATTGGTAATGATGAGTAGGTATTTAATCGGGAGAAAATAATTAAATCGGTCGGGATTTTGGAGGTTTTAGGCAAAAACCCGTACCCTTGTTTTTCCAAAATTTTAGGTGTTAACCGGTTAACACTTTGGGTTAACCGATTAACGGTATATAAAATGGCCTAAAAACTGAGTTTTTGGAGCTATTAATCGGTTAACGCTTTGTGTTAACCGATTAACAGAGTGTTAATGCGCCAGGATTTTAAAAATCTGGGTGTGTTAACCATATAACACTGTAAGTGTGAGAAAAATATTATTTTTTTTCAAAACTTTGAAAATTCATAACTTCTTCACCGTTTATCGGATTTTGTTATTCTTAATATCAAACTGAAGCTAATAACATGTTCTATAACTTGGTGAAAAGAAATATTATTTTATCCGACTTTTATCCGATTTTACCGATTAATCGAGATTAATTATTTTAAGTAAGTGAGGCTTAATAAATTAGAGCGTTCGGTTGCTGTTTGGCATAATTGCTGAGAATGCATATTAACTGTATGCAATATTGTGAATAATGCATGAGAACATATTGTGAATATGTGTGCATTGCTTGATAAATGTGATGATGTTGAAAGTATGAATACTTTGATATGATGTGTGAGTGTGCAATCATGATATAACTCTTGTGTGATGAATTATTTGACTATGCATGGGATTAAGATGCGAGAACGGTCTGAAGTGCATATGGTTGTTGATTGCATACGTATCATTTAGTCAAGAGGCAATGCTTGCTAGTTTCGTGGAGACTAGTGACTTGTTCCAAACCTAGAAGGGGGGGTTTGAAAGCTTAGAGGACAGGCTTTTATTGTTATCGGTCTAGGGGACGGACCCGGTTTAAATGTAAAAACCAAAAAATGATAACAAGTGTTGGTACCACATGACATTGAGTTGCATTGAGTCACATGGCATATATCATTGTTATATGGAAGTATGCATGTGTATGAATTGTTGAATGAGAGTTGTGATTGGATGAATAAACATAATTGTAAATGTTTATGTGGAATGATATGAATTATGGATGTGTGCATGATAAATATGTTTGGTGATTATCCATGTTTGTTTATACATATATTGTGATGTATATGATGATGATAATGAATTGTGGTGAGAAATGCGGAATATGTGTATTCTATGCTTGTATATATATATATATATATATATATATATATATATATATATATATATATATATATATATATATATATATATATATATATATATATATATATATATATATATATATATATATATATATATATATATATATATATATATATATATATATATATATATATATATATATATATATATATATATATATATATATATATATATATATATATATATATATATATATATATATATATATATATATATATATATATATATATATATATATATATATATATATATATATATATATATATATATATATATATATATATATATATATGCATTGATTATTATGATAATGTTTCTCACCCTTCTGCTGTTTTATAATGCTCTATGAGGCATTGCAGATTAGGTTTGCTGGAGGTCTTTTATGAAGTATAGCTTCATTCTTTTCGTCGGTTAGCTCTGATATATAGCACCGGGTAGTTAGGATTATATAGCATTCTTTTGTGATACATTGTATATGTATCTGTTGACAAATGTTTATGTAAACATGAATGATGTGGTGAATCAAACTGGATGATATGTATTTATATGATTACATGTTTAAAATGATTCAATGTTTAGATTTTCCACTTTTAATTCTAAATATTGAAATGTGGGTGTAAGGACTAAGTTCCTCTGTTGAAGCTAACCGACTGTTGCATATCTCTATTGAGCAGGTGTTGTATGTTTTATTTCACGTATTGTGTGACATGCTCCTTTTATACCATGTTTTAATTTTACTTTGATGAAATTTTAATATGTGTTTAATTGATTTATCTGATTATTTGGGGGTGTAGAAGGGGGTGTTACATCATTGTGTAGGTCTTAAGTGAAGAGTGCAAACTGGGATTGTTTGACTCTGAATTAATTCTACTGAAAGTGAATTTCCTCCCTGGCTTGGTAGCCCCCAGATGTAAGTGTGGTTGACACTGAACTGGGTAAACAATTACTTGTGTTATTTACTGCTTTCCATTTACAGCTTATTGTTAAGCGCAATAGTCTATGTTATAATGGATGTCATAACATCTGTGATAACATCCATCGTGTCTATGTATATATTTAGTAGTTGTACATTAGGTTCAACTTCTCCCTCCTCCTAGTGGTTGTTTGTGTTTATTTAGTAATGTATATTAGATGTTAGTTTGCTCATCGAGTGATATGTATGGTTGTTGTATTAGAGTTTTCAATATTAGGTTCCAGTGTTATTTTTTTACCATATTCAAATGTGCAATAGTTTGACTTGATTTAATTCAATTCCAATTAGTTCTAATTAGTGTCAATGCTTGTGTTGTTTTGTAATTGATGTCATGGTTGGATGGAAGTTGTTATTGCTTATTTTTGTTTCATTTGTCTAAAATCTTTCAGAAAGAAGTAAAAAAGCATGATAATAAGGCTGGAACATCTGAATTGGTACAAGAGAAACAAAGTAATATGTCTTGGAAGGATGATATATATTCTCAAGTAAAAAGGCCTTAAAAGAAAGGACGTTTGCGCTATATGGGCAAGATTCCTAAACCCAAAAAATTGAAAGTTCCTTTGTCTAAAAATCAAGAGTTATGCGATAAGGTTAAGAAAATGGAAGAAAAACATAAGCAAATGGAAGAAAAACAAGAGAGTACAAGTGTGATGTTGGAAAATATGTTGGCATTTACTCAAAATCGATTTACTGGAGAAGATATGAATGATATTTTACAACCTGCAAGACATGTATATACTATTATATATTACATTTTGTTACTCACATGTTTTATACTATGTATTGTATTAGCAACACTTATTCTAGTTGATTTATAGAGGAAAAAAATGAACATATACATGGAAGGACAAAAGAATAGTATGTATCCATCTCCTTTTTCACTAATGAGAGATGATTGTAAAAAGATATGGGGCTTATATTATTTGAATCTCTTTCTCCTATTTTTTCTCACGAAATAAAGTTAGTGGAGCATATCTTTCCAACTTCTTTTTTTTTTTTTTGCTAACTTTCTCTTTACAATTTCACTTAAAACAAACATGCTCTTAGAATATTATGAAAACATAAATTAAATTGGGTTTGTAATTTGTTTTCTTTTATTTTCAATAGGTTACAAATGCTTTTAGTTCCCTCGATCAAACGAATTCTCAAAGTCCATACACCAACAAAGATCGAAGAGAGAAATATTAGAAGGTAATTTTGTCTTGGACATGTCTTTTGTCAGGTAATGTGTTCAGGTTCTTTGTTGTCCTATTTGAATGGTTTTGATGGCTCCTACTATCTAGTTAAATTTGGTTGTAACCCTTTGTAGTTAAATTTGGCTCCTACTATCTAGCATATGGTTGTTGATTGCATACGCATCATTTAGTCAAGAGGCAATGCTTGCTAGTTTCGTGGAGACTAGTGACTTGTCCCAAACCTAGAAGGGTGGGTTTAAAATCTTAGAGGACGGGCTTTTGTTGTTATCGGTCTAGGGGACGGACCCGGTTTAATGTAAAAACCGAAAAATGATAACAAGTGTTGGTACCACAAGGCATTGAGTTGCATTGAGTCACATGGCATATATCATTGTTATATGGAAGTATGCATGTGTATGAATTGTTGAATGAGAGTTGTGATTTGATGAATAAACATAATTGTAAATGTTTATGTGGAATGATGTGAATTATGGATGTGTGCATGATAAATATGTTTGGTGATTATCCATGTTTGTTTATACATATATTGTGATGTATATGATGATGATAATGAATTGTGGTGAGAAATGCAGAATATTTGTATTATATGCTTATATATATATATATATATATATATATATATATATATATATATATATATATATATATATATATATATATATATATATATATATATATATATATATATATATATATATATATATATATATATATGCATTGATTATTATGATAATGTTTCTCACCCTTCTGCTGTTTTATAATGCTCTATGAGGCATTGCAGATTAGGTTTGCTAGAGGTCTTTTGTGAAGTATAACTTCATTCTTTTGGTCGGTTAGCTCTGATATGTAGCACCGGGTAGTTAGGATTATATAGCATTCTTTTGTGATACATTGTATATGTATATGCTGACAAATGTTTATGTAAACATGAATAATGTGGTGAATCAAACTGAATGATATGTATTTATATGATTACATGTTTAAAATGATTCAATGTTTAGATTTTCCGCTTTTAATTCTAAATATTGAGATGTGGGTGTAAGGAGTAAGTTCCTCTGTTGAGGCTACCCCACTGTTGCATATCTCTATTGAGCAGGTGTTGTATGTTTTATTTCACGTATTGTGTGACATGCTCCTTTTATACCATGTTTTAATTTTACTCTGATGAAATTTTAATATGTGTTTAATTGATTTATCTGATTATTTGGGGGTGTAGAAGGGGGTGTTACATTAGTGGTATCAGAGCAGGTCAGTCAGTTGACCAAGTTGTTATTGTGTTTATTCCCTTATGCATTTGGTATGTGTGCGTAACACTATCTATATGATTGTTCTAACGAAGATTTGTTGTGGGAATCAAGAACAATGGTTGCAGGCAGGAATGATGAAACGATTGGGCAGAATGCACAAGCCAATGTGAATGCTGGAAACAACGTTGATGATGAGTTCCGTGCTTTGGGAAGGTTTCAAATTAACAATCCGCCAATTTTCAAGGGAACCCATGAACCTGACAAAGCACAAGTATGGCTGAAAGCAATCGAGAAGATCTTTCGAGTCATGAACTGTTCGGATGCGTAGAGGGTGCAGTTTGGCACTCATATGCTTGAAGAGGAAGCTGAGGACTGGTGGGGTAATACTCGCCAAAGGTTTGAAGAGGATGAGATTGTGGTTACTTGGGATGTTTTTAGAGAGGCATTTCTGGAGAAGTATTTTCCAGAAGATGTGCTTGGTAAGAAGGAAATTGAATTCCTTGAGCTGAAGCAGGGTAACTCAACTGTAGCCGAGTATGCGGCAAGATTTGAGGAATTGATTAAGTTTTGTCCTCATTACAACACTGCTAATGCTGAGAGGTCCAAGTGTCTCATGTTTGTGAATGGTTTGAGGCCTGAAATTAAGCAAGCCGTTGGTTATCAGGAAATTAGGCGATTTTCTAAGTTGGTGAACAAGAGTAGAATTTATGATGAAGATAGTAGGGCTCGATCTAGTCACTACAAGAATTTAAATTATAAGAAGGGAAAAGGTCAATTTAGAGGGAAGCCGTATGTGACTCCTGCTGATAAGGGGGAACAAAAAGCTGGTTATGGCAAGAAGCCGAGTGGGGGAGGAGTTTCCACTCCGGTGAGATGTTATAGATGCGGTGAAGAAGGACACCGTGCTCCTGAGTGCAAAAGTGTGGAGAATAAATGTTTCAAGTGTGGCAAGCCAGGCCACAAAGCTCTTGAGTGTAGAAGCGGTGTGAATGTGACTTGCTACAACTGTGGTGAGCAAGGACACATTAGTACCAAGTGTGACAAGCCTAAGAAGACTTAAGGGAATGGGAAAGTGTTTGCTCTATCAGGACCAAATACTGCTAGTGAAGATCGATTGATCTGAGGTACGTGTTTCATTAATGGTATACCTTTGATCGCTATAATTGATATTGGAGCTACACATTCTTTTATTTCCTTTGATTATTTTAAGAGGTTAAATCTTGAGTTGTCGATTATGAGTGGTGGTATGGTTATTGATACTCCTGCTACGGGTTCGGTAACTACCCCGTATGTGTGTTTGAATTGTCCGTTGAATATTTTTGGTAAAGACTTTGGGGTTGATTTAGTGTGTCTTCACTTAGATCAACTTGATGTTATTCTTGGGATGAATTGGTTGGAATTCAATTGTGTCTATATTAACTGTTTTGACAAAACGATTATTTTTCCTGAACCTGAAGATGAAGGGGATTTGTTTATGACTGCTAAGCAAGTAAAGGAATCAATGCAAGATGGTGAGAAGGTATTTATGTTGATGGCAACTTTGAACATTGGTGAAAGTGGAACAATTGATGCTTTACCAATTGTCCGTGATTTTCCGGAAGTTTTTCCTGAGGAGATAATAGATTTACCGCCGAAACGAGAAGTGGAGTTTACGATCGACTTAATTCTTGGAACTAGTCTGATATCGATGGCTCCATATCGTATGTCCGCGTCAGAATTGAAAGAGTTGAAGAGTAAACTTGAGGACCTACTTGAGAAGAGATTTATTCGTCCAAGCGTGTCACCGTGGGATGCACCAGTGTTGTTGGTTAAGAAGAAAGAAGGTTCTATGAGACTCTATGTAGACTACAGACAGTTGAACAAGGTGACTATCAAGAATAAGTATCCACTTCTGAGGATTGATGATTTGATGGATCAGTTGGTTGGTGCGAGTGTGTTCAATAAGATAGATTTAAGATCTGGGTATCATCAGATTCGTGTGAAGGCTGAGGATATTCAGAAGACTGCTTTTAGAACGAGGTATGGACATTATGAGTATTCTGTGATGCCATTTGGTGTGACTAATGCACCAGGTGTATTTATGGAGTACATGAATAGGATTTTCCATCCTTATTTGGACAAGTTTGTGGTGGTCTTCATTGATGATATTTTGATTTATTCGAAGAGTGAAGAAGAACATGTCGAGCATTTGAGGATTGCGTTATCTGTGTTGAAAGAGAAGCAGTTATACGCTAAACTTTCTAAGTGTGAATTTTGGTTGAAGGAAGCGAGTTTCATTGGTCATGTGATTTCGAGTAGAGGTACTGCAGTTGATCCGTCAAAGGTTGAAGCGGTATCACAATGGGAGACTCCGAAATCAGTTTTTGAGATTAGAAGTTTTCTTGGTTTGGTGGGATATTATCAGAAATTCATTGAAGGATTTGCCAAGTTATCTTTACTGTTGACGCAGTTGACTAGGAAAGGTCAAGCTTTTGTTTGGGATCCAAAGTGTGAAGGAAGTTTTCAAGAGCTTAAGAGGAGATTGACGACAGCCCCTGTTTTGATTTTGCCGAATCCGGCAGAACCGTTTGTTGTGTATTGTGATGCTTCTTTGATGGGTTTAGGAGGTGTATTGATGCAAGATAAACAAGTTGTAGCTTATGCTTTGAGGCAACTCAAAGTGCATGAGAAGAATTATCCGACACATGATCTAGAGTTGGCCGCCGTTGTATTTGTGCTGAAGCTTTGGAGGCATTATTTGTTTGGTTCGAGATTTGAGGTATTTAGTGATCATAAGAGTTTGAAATATCTCTTTGATCAGAAAGAATTGAATGCAAGGAAGAGGATATGGTTGGAACTTCTGAAGGATTATGATTTTGGTTTGAATTACCATCCGGGTAAAGCAAATGTGGTAGCTGATGCATTGAGTAGGAAGTCGTTGCATATGTTGACGATGATGGTAAAAGAGTTAGAATTAATTGAGCAATTTCGTGATTTGAGTTTGGTGTGTGAGAAGACTTCCTACGGAGTTAAGCTTGGTATGTTAAAGCTTACTAGTGGTATTCTTGACGAGATTCGACAAGGACCGAAATCTGATTTGAGTTTAGTTGATCGGTTGACTTTGATCAATCAAGGTCAAGGTGGTGATTTTCGGATTGATGGAAATGGTATCATGAGGTGTCGTGATAGAGTTTGTGTTCCTGATGTTATTGAGCTGAAGAAGAGTATTCTTGAAGAAGGACATCGTAGTGGATTGAGTATTCATCCGGGTGCTACTAAGATGTATCAAGATTTGAGAAAAGTATTTTGGTGGCCTCGTATGAAGAAGGATATTGCTGAGTTTGTGTATTCTTGTTTGACTTATCAGAAGTCAAAGATTGAGCATCAGAAACCGTCGGGCTTGATGAAACCGTTGTTTATTCCTAAGTGGAAATGGGATAGAATTTCTATGGATTTTGTGTCTGGTTTACCTAGAACGCCGAGTAAATTTGAAGCCATTTGGGTTATTGTGGATAGGTTGACCAAATCTGCTCACTTTATTCCTATGCGAATGGATTACCCGTTAGAGAGATTGGCAAAGATGTACATCGAAAGGATTGTCAGTTTGCATGGTATTTCGTCTAGCATTGTGCAGATAGAGATTCAAGGTTTACTTCGAGATTTTGGGAGAGTTTTCAAAGTGCTTTGGGTACGAAGTTGCGTTTGAGTTCAGCTTATCATCCGCAGACCGATGGTCAGACTGAGAGAACGATTCAGTCACTTGAGGATCTTTTGAGAGCTTGTGTGTTGGAGAAGGGAGGAGTTTAGGATATCTACTTACCTTTGATTGAATTTACTTACAACAACAGTTTTCATTCGAGTATTGGTATGGAACTGTTTGAAGCATTGTACGGTAGACGGTGTAGGACGCCATTGTGTTGGTATGAGTCCGGAGAGAGTTCTGTGGTTGGACCCTGTCGACAGAAGAGTCGCCACCGCGCGTTATTTATCCCAAGAGAGGGAAAGGAAACGCTCAGAGAAAACCTAACGAAAAGAGGGATAAGAGCGGTCATCGCAACCAAATCTCGGGTTCGAGAGTCGGTTACGCAAGGGGAAGGTATTAGCACCCCTCACGTCCGTCGTACTCGACGGGATCCATGCTTGTTGTCTAGTATAAATGGGTTATTGAAAATATCTAACTACAAGCTTGAGGACAAAAGAAGAAGAAGCTGACTCGGCAAAGCAATGGCGCTTTGTGTCTACGTATCTCATCTGAAATGAGAAGTCAGAGTCAACGTAGTTCGGCTAAATACGGGTGAAAGAGGGGGAAGGTTTCTCGCCAAGACATCGCATCTTGTGCCTACATACTTTCATCTGGTATGAAGGATCAGAGAAAACGTAGTTCAGGCTAAAAGGGAACAAAGGTTTGTTCAGCAGTTTTTTAGGCCCGAGTAGGGTTAACAAGCAGTTCTAGCAGTTGGTGTATGCAACTCGAGCATGGGAGACTTAGGCGTTACCATTTGCGGTAGAACTAAGAGTTAACAACACTCTTGTTTATGAAAATGTTTTCCTGATTAAGGGCCCCAAAGGGCAAAAAGAAGTTTGAAATGTTTTTGTGTTTTTTAGAGAAGAAGTGTTTTGAATTGGAGTGTTTATAATACATGTTGTACCAAAGTCTAGAACCTAGGATCGAATGCGTCGCATATCGTCCTAAGGACGTATACTAAATATTCTAGTCAATTGAGAGGTGGCCCCTCAATCACCATTTCCCAAGTATAAGGCCCATAGCACAACATCCATTATCTTTATTAAGTGTTTTATGATTGTTTTGAGATGAGAAGAGAAAGGACACTAAAAGGGGGACTAGATCCAAGCCTAAAGTTGTCATGCAATGGTGGTCCTAAGATTGAGATGAAAAGGAAATTCTACCTAATGTTATCATACATGGTTGAGATCCTAAAGTATATCATAATCTCTCTTGAACAAGAGAAATTAGAGGTCCTAGGGGAAAGAAACAACAGAGGAACAACAGGAAACAGAATAAGCATACAAGAATGCAAACATGAAATGAAAATGAGGAAGGAAATTGTGTGGGGTAAAGACCACCACAAGCTCATCTCAACCTCTAACAACAATATGATAGATGCAAGAGATAAAGGGGACAAGAAATACATCAATAGAAACACACAAGAGCACCAAAAATGGGATGAAATGGCCTAAACCAAACAACATCAACCACAATGCCACAAAGCAAAACAACATGAAAAGAACAAAGAAAAGAACCCTAACTCAAAGAGGGGTTAGAACAAAAGAAGAAAAACAGCAAGGTATTCCCAAATATCATTCAACCAAGGCATCATCATCATTTGTGCAAAAAGATGCAACAAAAGTGTCCTCATGGTTCACCATTCAATTCATGTTTCAAACACCTCCAAAGGAGGGAACTTAGATAAACCTAAATGGTGTTCCAAAGTCCTTGGACAGCAAGGGAAATGAAGTAAAAGTTCTCAAAAGATAAAGAAAGCAAACCACAAGGAAATGTAAGCAAAATCCCAAAAGAAAGCAAGCTTGTTTCACAATGAAACCCTAATTGGAAACTCAAAAGTTACCAAGCAAATGAACAAGCAAAACTAAATGTCATGACCTAAAAATGAGCAAGCACCATCCTTAACATGTTAACAACATGAATCAATAGGTATTGAGAGCTCAAAGGATCCAAAAATGTCATATACAAGTCAAACTAGGTCAAGATGTATGTATGAACCTTCCTCTAGGGTAACTTGACTTACAAATTACTATAAAAATAGGAAAATGATTCACAAATTACCAAATAAAATACAAGAATCTCATAAATGTGTTGGCAATCAGAGGCCAAAAGATCTCAATCAAAGTCACTTCACAACATCACCATAGAAATTGATTCACAAGGGTGCTCCATTATGAAGGAGGATTGTTTAGGGTCAAATGAAAGGCATCAAAAGTTAAATCAAAAGTCAACCAATCAGAGGCAAAATGGTCCTAAAAAATTCTTCAACTCATCATTGATATGAGGATTGAATTTCATTCGTTGGATCAAAAGGAAGTGAGAGAAATAAAATCAAGAACAAAACATGTCAAGATTTAAGTTACATAAAACACTTCCAAAGTTAAATCCCATTTTTAATTGAAAAATAAATCATAAAATAAAATAAAAATTTCTAAAAATAAGAGGACATCTCAAAGATTATAAAACATATTTTTTGGGATTTGTTGGTCTTTGGAAGTATTTTAAAATAAATTAAATCTAAACAGAACTAAAATAAAAACTAAAAGAAAAAGAAATAAAATAACAAATGGGTTGGGGGTGCCAATAGCAGCCCAGAAGCGCTGTAAATCATTGGGCTTTACAAAGGGGGGGGGGGGTGCTAATAGCAACCCAGCCCATCAGAAAAACAAAAATAAAATAAAACATGGAGATCCAGTGGTACACGGTCAACCAAGGCCTATGGTGGGATTCATCCAGGCGCGTCTGATCACAAAGTATGCAGATCAAATGGCTCACATGATACCAACTCATTTAATGAATATTCAACCTAGATTCCATGTGTTTAGTCAACGTGTGTGTATGGTGCGTCTTAATCTGAGACGTTAAAGCAAAAAGTAATCAAATCCAACAATCCAGCGCAAGCCACGTCATCACCTTCAACCTTTTGAAAAAGGGAGGGAGAACCAGACGCCGAAACCACTGTTCCGGTCGTCTTCTCCGGCGTGCCCTTCATCAGCCCTCATGGCCAAAAACCCAGAAACCTTAAAACTCAACCAAAATCAACAAATAAATAGTGAAAACTCATCTACTCTTCAAGAGGATCATGAATACATGGTTTGTTTTCAAAAAAAAAAACTCTTAAATAAAACAAAATGAAGAAAAATAGAAAACATGTTCATATTGAAAAAACTCACAAGCAGCCACCAAATTAATCCATAAATGATCTATGATAAACAAGGATTACAAAGACATAAAAATGGTGTGATGAGACAGCTTAAACAGTGAGAAAATTTGAAAGAAAGAAAACCTAAAATAAATCTTCCTCAGAGCTCAGTGTGTGGGTGAAACTTGCAATAAACCAACCAGAAACTTTATATGAACCTCAAGGAGCGTTTTAGAATCTTTAGTTTTAGTTGAAACTCAATAGAACTCAAAACACGATTTTAACTTGTTCACCACTTTTTCTCAATGCTCTCTCACTCAAACTCTCACCAAAATCACTTCTGAATGTATGGGAATGTTCATGGGATTATATATGATGGACTCAGATCAAGAATAGGCCCAATTCTGTTCCCTTTAGCCCAATTTGATTTTCACTTTTTTCACTTATGGTCATTTGAATAGTGCACAAATTTCACCTTGATTAGCTGTAAAAATGGCTTCACTGGCTTGCATCTGAAGTAGGTTAATCAAAGGGCTGAAAATGATCCCTTGATTTCATCTTATGGTATGCTTTTGATATGTAACTTAAACTTGAAGAAACCATGAAGATGGCCACCAAAATGCACCCAAATTCTAAATACAAATATGGATTTGTGTTCCAAATGTCTTTGGCACTCAAAATATGCACAAGGTTGGTGCAAAATATTTTCAAATAAATTAATTTTGATTTTTCCCTTTTTAAGCCTTTTTCATGGAAATTCAATTAGGGATTCTTCAACCTATGCCAAACCTTTGATGTCTTGATGCTTGGTTGAGCAAATGACCCTATTTGGAGCAGGTTTGATGTTGGAAAGATTTCCATTTGAAGTGTGCAAAGTGGTGAAAATGACCTATAATGAAAATGACCTATAATCCTGCTTTCCCAAAATACCCTTGCCTTGCAAGCTTCATAACTTGAGTTATATAAATCAAATGAAAGACTTTTAGTACTCTTTGGAAAGTTAAGATCATGAGGAACAACTTTCAATTTCATCCAAAGTTGAGGAGAAACATCCTTCTAGGTCAAAAATGGCTTGGAAGTTGGTTGACTTTTGTCGACCAAAATCACATTCATCTGAGGACCTGTAACTTGTCTGCATCATAACTTGAGTTCTATAAATTCAACCAAGGACTTCTAGTATTCAAAAGAAAGATAAGAACATGATCTAAAAGTTTCATGTTGGTCAAAAATTGAGATGAGACTTGTATCTTGAGATAGGTGGTCTTGAAGTTAGGCACTGAACAGGGGATTTTACACTGAGAACCCTAATTCAGTCACTCCTCACACTCTTGATTCTTGATGAATTGATCTTGAAATGATATCCCATGTATCTTAGCACAACATTCCATGACCTTAGAGACTTGGGATTGAGTTTTAATCTCCTTCAATTTCATAGTTGACTCAGGTTTGACCAGATAAAAACCCTAATTGCACCATCTTCAACTGTAGCCCTTCACACTTGGTATAAACACTTGAATGAACTCCACAATGACCCTCAAGGCCTCCAATGAGCTTAAATGATCATCTCCCCCCATGACCATGGGCTTGTGATCCTCAGATGATCTTCAAATGGCCTCCTAGACAGGAGGTGAACCACATACAGTTATCTGTCTATCCAAAGGGCTTTGCCTTGTCTCTGATGATGATAACCTCCTTGTTGACTTGAATACAACCTCTTGATTAAGCTTAGAACCCTTGGCACATTCTTCTTGTTGCACACACATCTCTTGATCCCCTGTAAAAATGCAAAATGCTATGCAATACAATATGCTAGAACAATGAAATGAAACATAAACCAAGTAAAGAAAAGGTTGGGAAAATTTTGGGGTACAACAGACCCGAGATAGTCCAGCAGACTACCGATAAAATTAAGATGATTCAAGAGAAGATGAAGATTTCTCAGAGTCTTCAAAAGAGTTATCATGACAAGAAGAGGAAAACACTTGAATTTTAGGAGGGAGATCACGTGTTTCTTCGAGTCATTCTGATGATTGGTGTTGGTAGGGCATTGAAGTCACGTAAGTTGATGCCGCGTTTCATTGGTCCTTATCAGATTTTGCAAAAGATAGGAGAGGTAGCCTATCGTGTTGCTTTACCACTGTCGCTTGCTAATCTTTATGACGTGTTCCATGTATCTCAGTTGAGGAAATACATTGCGGATCCGTCTCACGTAGTCCAAGTAGATGATGTGCAGGTGAGAGATAACCTGACTGTGGAAACATCACCTATGCGGATAGAGGATCGGGAGTTGAAGCAACTTTGAGGCAAAGAGATTGATTTGGTGAAGGTCGCTTGGGGAGGACCGGAGGGTGGAAATGTGACTTGGGAACTTGAGAGTCAGATGAGGGAGTCTTATCCAGAGTTGTTTGAATTAGGTAACATTTTCGAGGATGAAAATTCCTTAAGTGGGGGAGGGTTGTAACAGCCCAAATTTTCAATAATTAATTATTTATATTAATTAATTGATTTATTTGGGTGATTTTAATTATTGGAATTATTGGTAGATATTTGAGAGGAGAATATGATGGAAGGAAATAGAATAGAAAGGCATATAAGGAAAAGTGGAAGGAAAAGGAAAGAATAGAAACATAAGAGAAAGAGAAGAGAAAGAAAGAGGAAAAGGAGAAAAGAGGGGAAAGCTTGGAAAGCTCAAAAACAACTTCTAGCTTCGATTTAATCAAGGTAAGGGTGTGAGATCTTATTATTCTATCAATGTGTATGATTATGTATGTGTTTGTTGAATTGGTTTGGATTGTTGGAGAGTTTTTGCTCATATTCCATTTTAGGGCAAAAATGAGTTTAATCGATAGAAACCGATGTTTTCGCGGATGAAACTCGAAATAAATTGCATAGTTTAGTCAGGTAATGTTTAGCCATGATCATTGGATTTAGTTTGATTGAATTTGGTTGAATTTGTGAGTTTTGACATTTTTGGACAATTGGAGGTTAAGATTTTGGATGAAAATCGGAAGTCGTAGAATTCGCATTTTATGATCCTAAATTGTTACTATATGATTGGTAATGATGAGTAGGTATTTAATTGGGAGAAAATAATTAAATCGGTCGGGTTTTTGGAGGTTTTGGGCAAAAACCCGTAGCCTTGTTTTTCCAAAATTTCAGGTGTTAACCGGTTAACACTTTGGGTTAACCGATTAACGGTATGTAAAATGGCCTAAAAACTGAGTTTTTGGAGCTGTTAACAGGTTAGCGCTTTGTGTTAACCGATTAACGGAGTGTTAATGCGCCAGGATTTTGAAAATCTGGGTGTGTTAACAGAAAGTGTTAACCGGTTAACACTGTAAGTGTGAGAAAAATATTATTTTTTTTCAAAACTTTGAAAATTCATAACTTCTTCACCGTTTATCGGATTTTGTCGTTCTTTATATCAAACTGAAGCTAATAATATGTTCTATAACTTGGTGAAAAGAAATATTATTTTTATCTGACTTTTAGCCAATTTTACCGATTAATCGAGATTAATTATTTTAAGTAAGTGAGGCTTAATAAATTAGAGCGTTCGGTTGCCGTTTGGCATAATTGCTGAGAATGCATATTGATTGTATGCAATATTGTGAATAATGCATGAGAACATATTGTGAATATGTGTGCATTGATTGATAAATGTGATGATGTTGAAAGTATGAATACTTTGATATGATCTGTGAGTGTGCAATCATGATATAATTCTTGTGTGATGAATTATTTGACTATGCATGGGATTAAGATGCGAGAACGGTCTTAAGTGCATATGGTTGTTGATTTCATACGCATCATTTAGTCAAGAGGCAATGATTACTAGTTTCGTGGAGACTAGTGACTTGTCCTAAACCTAGAAGGGTGGGTTTGAAAGCTTAGAGGACGGGCTTTTGTTGTTATCGGTCTAGGGGACGGACCTGGTTTAATGTAAAAACTGAAAAATGATAACAAGTGTTGGTACCACATGGCATTGAGTTGCATTGAGTCACATGACATATATCATTGTTAAATGGAAGTATGCATGTGTATGAATTGTTGAATGAGAGTTCTGATTGGATGAATAAACATAATTGTAAATGTTTATGTGGAATGATGTGAATTATGGATGTGTGCATGATAAATATGTTTGGTGATTATCCATGTTTGTTTATACATATATTGTGATGTATATGATGATGATAATGAATTATGGTGAGAAATGCGGAATATGTGTATTCTATGCTTGTATATATATATATATATATATATATATATATATATATATATATATATATATATATATATATATATATATATATATATATATATATATATATATATATATATATATATATATATATATATATATATATATATATATATATATATATATATATATATATATATATATATATATATATATATATATATATATATATATATATATATATATGCATTGATTATTATGATAATGTTTCTCACCCTTCTGCTGTTTTATAATGCTCTATGAGGCATTGCAGATTAGGTTTGCTGGAGGTCTTTTGTGAAGTATAGCTTCATTCTTTTGGTCGGTCAGCTCTGATATGTAGCACCGGGTAGTTAGGATTATATAACATTCTTTTGTGATACATTGTATATGTATCTGCTGACAAATATTTATGTAAACATGAATGATGTGGTGAATCAAACTGGATGATATGTATTTATATGATTACATGTTTAAAATGATTCAATGTTTAGATTTTCCGCTTTTAATTCTAAATATTGAGATTTGGGTGTAAGGAATAAGTTCCTCTGTTGAAGCTACCCCACTGTTGCATATCTCTATTGAGCAGGTGTTGTATGTTTTATTTCACGTATTGTGTGACATGCTCCTTTTATACCATGTTTTAATTTTACTCTGATGAAATTTTAATATGTGTTTAATTGATTTATCTGATTATTTGGGGGTGTAGAAGGGGGTGTTACATCATTGTGTAGGTCTTAAGTGAAGAGTGCAAACTGGGATTGTTTGACTCTGAATTAATTCTACTGAAAGTGAATTTTCTCCCTGGCTTGGTAGCCCCTAGATGTAAGTGTGGTTGACACTGAATTGGGTAAACAATTACTTGTGTTATTTACTGCTTTCCATTTACATCTGTGATAACATCCATCGTGTGCTTGCCAGAATTACAATATGTATATATTTAGTAGTTGTACATTAGGTTCAAGTGCTCCCTCCTCCTAGTGGTTGTTTGTGTTTATTTAGTTGTGTATATTAGATGTTATTTTGCTCATCGAGTGATATGTATCGTTGTTGTATTAGAGTTTTCAAAATTAGGTTCCAGTGTTATTTTTTTACCATATTCAAATGTGCAATAGTTTGACTTGATTTGATTCAATTCCAATTAGTTCTAATTAGTGTCAATGCTTGTGTTGTTTTATAATTGATGTCATGGTTGGATGGAAGTTGTTATTGCTTGTTTTTGTTTCATTTGTCTAAAATCTTTCAGAAAGAAGTAAAAAAGCATGATAATGAGGCTGGAACATCTCAATTGGTACAAGAGAAACAAAATAATATGTCTTGGAAGGATGATATATATTCTCAAGTAAAAGGGCCTTAAAAGAAAGGACGTTTGCACTATATGGGCAAGATTCCCAAACCCAAAAAATTGAAAGTTCCTTTGTCTAAAAATCAAGAGTTATGCGATAAGGTTAAGAAAATGGAAGAAAAACATAAGCAAATGGAAGAAAACCAAGACAGTACAAGTGTGGTGTTGGAAAATGTGTTGGCATTGACTCAAAATCGATTTATTGGAGAAGATATGAATGATATTTTACAAGCTGCAAGACATGTATATATTATTATATATTACATTTTGTTACTCACATGTTTTATACTACGTATAGTATTAGCAACACTTATTCTAGTTGATTTAAAGAGGGAAAAAATGAACATATACATGGAAGGACAAAAGAATAGTATGTATCCATCTCCTTTTTTCACTAATGAGAGATGATTGTAAAAAGATACGGGGCTTATATTATTTGAATCCCTTTCTCCTATTTTTTCTCACGAAATAAAGTAAGTGGAGCATATCTTTCCAACTTCTTTTTTTTGTTGCTAACTTTCTCTTTACAATTTTACTTAAAACAAACATGCTCTTAGAATATTATGAAAACATAAATTAAATTGGGTTTGTAACTTGTTTTCTTTTATTTTCTATAGGTTACAAATGCTTTTAGTTCCCTCGATCAAACGGATTCTCAAAGTCCATACACCAACAAAGATCGAAGAGAGAAAATTAGAAGGTAATTTTGTCTTGGACATGTCTTTTGTCAGGTAATGTGTTCAGGTTCTTTGTTGTCCTATTTGAATGGTTTTGATGGCTCCTACTATCTAGTTAAATTTGGTTGTAACCCTTTGTAGTTTATTCTTGGAAGGGATGTGATTTGACCTGATCAAAAGGGAATCACTGGACTGCCACGCGTCTTTGGTCTACTGCCTATTCACCGGTGGTAAGAAGGAGGAGGGGGTGTACCTGCAAGACACTTTGATGCCAAAATGAGAGAGGACCAGAGTGAAGCAAATACAGAGAGAAGGTTTAGAATTGAATTGAATACCTGACCCTCTAGTGAAAGAGGGTATTTATAGTGAGACCCCAGCGCAGAGCCAACGGTCACTTTTGTTGGGATGGATTGTCAGGCCCAACCCAGGTGATTGCTAGGGCTTACGTGGCGTGGTAAAGACCAGCACCTGGTCTTCGCCCTAGTTCAACCGTCCTGTGATCTCTAGAAGGTGGGTTGACCAACTCTCCTAGAGGTGGGTGGTTGGATGAGGACGTGTCCCCGCGGAGGGGAGCACGTGGAGAACGTGTGGAAGCCACGTTGTTTTGCTCGAAGAATGGAAGGTTATGCCGCAGAGGGTAGCGTCTACTCGATGGAGAATCCTTGTGCTCGACGTACGTGATATGGGCCTGCTTGGGCTTTCCCAAGTAGCATTGGGCCTGTTCGGTCAAGCCGGGCCCAGTTCATAACTGGATGTCACACACATGTTTATTTTTATGGTTACTTGTTTTTGATTTGTAATAGTATGACAGATTAGAAGTAAATAATGGTTGCCATATTATTTTCAAGCTTGTATCAATTTTGTTATGCTCTAAGTTATTTGGAACGTCATCAATTTTTAAAGATTAAGTTAACTGACACTATTTTGGTGTTTTAATGTACTTTTTAATTTGAGATGTTTTTAAGAATTATTAGTTTTTTTTAATATAATTGAAAATTTCTTTTATAATTATATTGGGCTACAAAAATATTGACACATTTTTATTATTAATAAAATAATGTGATAATAATAATTATTAAAAAATATATATTTTTATTATTATTAAAAAAATTTAAATAAATGTTAGCCAAAGCTATACCAAAGAACAAATTTGTGGGAAAATCGATTTACTAAACTGTTAATATTCGTGGGCATAAGTTAGAGATTTTGCCCAGCAGTTCCAAAATTTCGTAGATGTAGGTGTTTGTCGTAAAAATTGGCGAACAATCGTTGGTCTAACAAATCAAAAAAGATATGTGTTACTTGCAAGATCGACCATACAAATCCTAGGACATGTGCTAATTGGTCTTTTCCAAATTTGATGGGGACAGTCTAGCTGACACAGCTCTTCCTCTAACTTCGACTGCATCTTGTAGTTTCTCTTTTGAAATTTTATACCCCGAAGCAATCTGGGCTAAGTCATTAGCCACTTGATTCTCCAATCGAGGTATATGTCGAAATCTGACTATTTCGAATCTTTTTGGTAATCGATTGGCTATTACGAAGTATATAATGAGATTTTATTTGATGCATTTGTACTCTTTTGTAATCTGCTTTATGATTAAATCTGAATCTCCCATTATTTCGACTCGAGTTGCCCCCAATTCCAACAATATTTCAAGTTTGGCTATCAAAGTCTCATATTCAACCTCATTATTCGAACAAAGACTTTCGACTTTATACTTGAATTTTGTTGGAATTTTATCAGGAGAAATGATCAATACTCCTACACCGGTTCCATCTCTATGACTAGAGTTGTCGAAATATAATTTCCAAGGCTCGAGTTCAAGATAGGTTATATTATTTTCATTGATTGAGTGGTCGACTATAAAGTCTTTTACCACTTGTCCTTTCATAGCCTTCAAAGGCGTATATGCTAAGGAATATTCAATCAAAGCTAACGCCCGTTTACCAACTCGACTATGTAAAATTGGTTTGGACAACATATGTTTAATGATATCGAAGTGAGATGAAACATAAACATCAATTGGTTTTATATACTGCTTCAACTTTGTACAAGAGAAATACAAGCATAAACACAATTTTTCAACTATGCTATACCTAGTTTCTGCATCATTTAAAACTCTACTAAGGTAGTAAATGACTCTTTCGACACCATTTTCATCCTCTTGAGCCAACATGCTCCCTAAAATTTTATCCGATGCAGATATATACAACCTCGTGCTTTTATTCGTACAAGGTGGCAACAGAATCGGAGGATGACTCAAGTAATCCTTGATTTTGTTGAAAGCTTTTTGCTGGATCATTCCCTATTTTAACCCTTCCTTGTTGAGTCGAAGCAGAGGTGAGAAAGCTTGCGTCTTACCGCTGAGATTCGATATAAACCTCCTCAAGAAGTTAATCTTGCCCAACAGTGACTGCAATTCCTTTTTTATCGATGGCACTTTCGCTTCCATTATGGCCTTGGTCTTATTCTGGTTTATTTGGATTCCTATTTTGTGGACCACAAAACCTAAGAAATCTCCCGCCTGCACATAGAAAACACATTTGAGGGGATTCATTTTCAAACCATGTCTTCTCATTCTTTTGAAAGATTGTCAAAGATGGTCAATGTGACTCTTCCCTAAAACTGACTTAACAACAATATCATCAATGCATATTTGCATAAAAGTCTCTATATAATCATGGAAGATCGAATTCATAGACTTATGATACGTTGCCCCAACATTCTTTAAACCAAAAGGCATCACTATCCATTCGTAAGTGCCTAAGGCTCCAAGGCATCAAAAGGCTGTCTTCGAGACATCCTCTTCAGCAATAAATATTTGATTATATCCAGAATAACCATCAAGCATGCTAAGTTATTCGTGGCCTGCGGCATTATTGACTAGAATTTCTGCCGCAGGCATTGAATATCCGTCTTTTGGAGTTGTGACATTTAAATCTCTAAAATCTATGCACACTCTCAAAGACCCATTCTTTTTAATAACATGTACAATATTTTCTAACCATTCGACATACCTGGCTGTGCGAATGAAGTTACATCGGAGAAGCCTTTCGACCTCTTCTTTGATCTTCGATAGGACTGCCGGTGCAAATCTTCTTGGGTCCTGCTTGATAGGATTCTTTCCAGGATTTATTGGCAACTTCAGTTCGACCAAATCCCTTCTCAAACCAGGCATCTCGTTGTAATCCCACATGAAATAGTCTTTAAACTCCTTTAGTAGTTGGATTACTTCGACCTTGAGTTGTGCACTGATGTTAGCACTTATATATGTTGGCCTCTTTGTTGCACCCTCTCTCAGGTCAATCTCTTGAAGTGGATCTTGTGATAGCATCTTAATATGGATGCCAATGGATCCTTTTCGAAACCCAGAGGCTCATCATCATAAATGGCATCGAGCCTTTGTTGTTCTTCCTGAACCTTATTAGGAGGTTCTAGATCGAAGTTTTTACCAGGACCTTCTTGGTGTAAATTTTGGTTGGCTTCTATTGCCACGCTTTCCATTTCAGCCTCTAAGGTCGTTTGTAACTTACTTTCGGCTATGTAAGCTGAAATCCTTTTTAGTACTTCGAATTCAGTCATCATTACCGAATTCGCTTCCCGAACCTGTTGGGGTTATCCCAGACATATCAAGATATGGCAGGATGTCATCTTCTACCACCTCTCTGTCCCATCGAAAGCCTTGAACTTGATGCAGATACAACGAACAATAAACCTCATCATCTGGGGTGAAAGCAAAATTGGCTAGATTACAGGGAGCAATATTGGCCAAGTGTTTGTCGAAACTACACCTGTCGACATAGTTGATTGGAGCTTTAAAATAGCCTTAATCGGCTTCAATATTTTCGACGATACCATCTGGTCTCCATATTGTGATTCTCTGGTGCATGGAAGATGGCACAACTCTGACTCCATGTATCCATTCTCGACCGAGCAGTAAGTTGTAATTGGCCTTCGTCTTGATGACCATCAAAACAGTAGGCCTTATAACAGTCCCCACCGTCAAATTAACTTGTATCACACCCAGAGTGGTGCCCACCTTTCCCTCATAATTAAAGAGTACCATATTATAAGGCTTGGTGTTCGTGTCGTATTTTTCGATTCTTCTTAGCATGAAGTGCGACATTAGATTCACTGTGGTGCCACAGTCTACTAAAATTTTGTTGACTGTGACATTCTCCGCCTTTTCTGTGATGAGTAGAGGCTTAAGACGACTCTTCATTGCCTCGTCTGATCGTTCGAAGAACAAGTTCTTCTCTTCGACGCACCCATTGTTCATGACATAGTAGCACACTGGTTTGTGTGTCGTCATTTCTGCTTCCGTATACATATCTAGATCTTTGACCTCAGTGATCTGGTCGAATTCCCTGGGTATAATTGATACCACATTTACTATGATATCTAAAGAATCCTCTGACCCAAAGTCAAAGTTATCTGTAAGCATTTCATCTTCTTCTCGATCGTGCCTCTCCTTAGCCTCCTTCCCCTGGGTAGCAAATAGTTTCCTCCCCACGGGAAAATTGTCAAAAGGCTTTAGTTCTTCATCTTTTTGTTTCATAGAAGGCATGTTAGTGTTGGTCTCAGGCTTAGCTTCAGCTTCCCTTTGGGCCTTTCTCCTACGTTGTTCTCTTTTCCATTGGGATCGAGACATTGGATTCTTTCCCTTGTAATTTTTTAAGACATAGGCCATCTTCTTCGAAGCCTCTCTCTCCTTGTGGTAGGCTATTGATGAGCCTCTATCGACGTCGAATTTTTGTTATTTTTTATGTCCCGGCTGTTTGCCCTCAGCAGCTGGCCTTATCTAACTTCCTTTGGAAGTTTCTGCTATGGGTTTGAATGTGGATGGCCTAACCCCAGGCACCCTTGGCCTAGTTTCGTCCTGCCTGTAAGTAGATCTTCATGGGTCGAAACCCCGTTGGTTTTAAGAGGCCCTTTGCTCACACCTCTCTTTTTCTTTTCTTACACCCTCTATGTTGCATGCCGCTTTTTTGTCGAACACGACACTGCACCTGGGGCACAACATCACCTTAGAATTTTTATTTTGGGACTTGAGAAGAAAGTGATAAGGCTTTCTTCCTTATTTGGGTAGGCCACTTTATTCTATTCCTCTTGCCGACACTCTCGGTCGACCTCCATTAGATTTTCCTATGAAACCTCCACCATGTTAATGTCCATGTCAACATCATCAGCGATGTCTAACTTGCAGAACGACATTTGAATGCCATCAGTAGCCTTATCTATTCAAATGAAACTGCCAGCAGTTTCCTTCATTACTATCATTCAGTTAGAGTCCTCAGCAACCCCTTTGACAAAATCATCAGTGACTTCGTTGTTGGAACCATCAGTAGTCTCCTGGGTGAAACCTTTAGTGGCTTCTTAAACAAAATCCGTCAAAAAATTTCGACCAAGTTCTTCAGTGACTCGAACCAGAGCAACTTTATTAAGGAAGTCCTCAGTGACTTCCTCCATGTTGACAGCACTGTCAAGACTCTGAGTGACCTCGACCATGTTAACTTCTTTAGGCTCAACATAGTGCGCGTCAGCGATTTGTTGAGACTCGACATCCATCTTTGTCTGGCTTTTGAGCTTCTCTCCAAATTTCAATCTCCCCTCTAGGATAGTATTTTGCACAAGATCCCTGAAAAGAAAACATTGAGAGGTTTTATGACCCAAAAAATTATGGTATTTGTAAAATCCTCTTTTCTTTCTTTGATCTAAAGGGAGTATCTTAGCACCAGGAGGTAATATCATTTTCCCATCTTTAACTAATAAATCGAAGATTGCATCACACTTGGTGACATTTAATGTATAATTTCTCTTAAGGAACCAATCATTCTTATCTGACTCAGTAGGGTTCTTCCCATTTGAAGGCGTTAAAACCTTGCAAGAATAGGGTGAACCTTTTTTTTTAATTCGGAGAGATATATTTTGTTTTCGTCGAAACTTATAGACTCACGGCACGACCCTTCATCGTCTTCATTGAATTCGACATAGGCTATCCTTTTATTCTTATTCACCCTCACTTTCTCTTCTCTCAAACGTTCCAACTGTCGAACTTTATCGGCCAACTGGGCCATATCCCTTAGGTACTAGTGTCTAATTTCTTTTTGATGGAATAATCTAAGCTACCAGCAGCTATTTCGACTAACTCATGCTATGGTATTTGCGTGAAACACCTTGCCTTGAGAAGTCAAAATCTATTTAAATAATCATCAATTGGCTCGGTAAACTTTCGCTTTATACTAGCCAATTCCCTCAGACTAATCTTCGTCTGTCCCATATAAATTTTTTCATGAAATAGACATTCTAACTGGGCCCAAGTGTGAATTGAATTTGGAGGTAAAGTTGTGAACCAGTTAAAAGCGTTTTTTGTAAGAGAACTTGGGAAATACTTGACCCTAAGATTCTCATCATTCGAAATGTCTCCCGCTTCTATCAGATACCTAGCCACGTGTTCGACAGTAGACTCAGTAGTATCCCTAGAAAATTTTGTGAACTTGGGGACTTTTTTTCTTGGGGGCAAGTCTACCTGGAAGATATATTCCGATAATGGTGACGTGTAATTTGGCCACCAAAGGCCAAAATTTACTTCGTTACGTGCCATGATTCTTTCGACCATGGCAGCCAAATTCTTGTCTGCTGCTAGATTGTTGCGTCGAACTTGTTGTACGACGTTCTCAACATCCTGGTTCCTATTTACCAACACTACCTTTGGTTCTTCCTCTCTAGGAACTTGTGGTTGATTCCTAAGAGGTTCGATTCTAGGTTGTTCGATGATTCTCTGGTTATTCTATTTGCCTGGGCAAGATTTTGTGGAATTTGATTGATGGCGTTCTCTTCATTGAAGACTACTCCTTGGTTTTCTATAACATACTCCCTCGGTGGTTATTGAGGGAGATTTGGCACACCCAAGAATTCCTCCAGACGAGTCATTTGTGCTGCCAATTATTGATTGGCTTGTGTAGTGTTCCGAATGAGGGGATGAAAGATTTCCCCCATAGTTTGAGACATCATCTGAACCATTTGATGGTTACTTTCGTCCATCTGTTATCTTAAATAAGATGCAGAATTGGTCGTCAAACCTGGCATCTAGGTTGAATACCCTATACCTAAATTCTAACTATTTCGACCCATATTTACCCCAGTGCCAGATTCCTGTAATGGTGAAGTCATTATAGGTTCTGTATATAACGGAGGGGAATTTTGTAAGTTTGCCATCAACGAAGTTGGAATTCCATAGGGCGGGTCTCGCGGCAAAGGCATTGAAAATCCCGGGGGAGAAATGCCTATATATGTCGACATCCCTATTGGTGGTGGGGTCTGTGGAGGACCCTTTGGCCCAATGTAAGTCAAAATAGGATGCGTATGGGAAATCGAATGTGTGGGCATCAAACTTCCCGTAGACGGTATTGCCTCAGAAACAGACGCTGAGACCGTTGGTCCCCCTGTCGAAGCTCCTATGGGTTGTTCTACATTGTCGTTCGAGACATCCTAAGGATTATTTGGCTAGTTTAGATTCGTCGCCATTCTCCTCCTATATGTTCTTTTTGGTCTATCTTCGTTAACAGTGGCTACCTTACCACTTCTCAATAACATGCAACAATGTTTTTTTCTTAAAAGAAAACTTTTTTACCACAGAACTAAATAAAGTTTTTTCAAAGAGAATTTTCTTAAAAACGATTTTTGTAACCGCTTAGCACTGTCCCACTGGGCGTGCCAATTTGTTCACCGTAAAAATTGGCGAACAACCGCTGGTCTAACAAATCGAAAAAGATATGTGTTACTTGCAGGATCGACCACACAAATCCTAGAACATGTGCTAATTGGTCTTTTAAATGAAGTGTATGAAAACTATGAACACTTCGACGAGTTCCATGGTAAGGCATCTTATTTCAAGTACGAATGAATTTAAGTAACGACAAAAAGAAGTAAAATATTGATAAATAACAAGGATAAGAACTTGCATAGAGAAAAGTAAACTCTTAAATAAAAGAAGTGTTAAATTTCATTGAAATAAAAACGGGTGTTTAGTCAACGTACATTCTCACAACTCGTTTCTCTCAATCACACGGATACTTAGAGTAGATGAAGATTTTGTACACAATTGAACACATCCATCTTAATACTAAGACCTTCTATTTATAACCATCGAACATAACCGACATACACGACTAACAAATGAAATCAAGACAAGTGTTGTTGCGCATGCCTTCGAACTACAGGGACGCTCCACGTGTCTTTCTCAAAAATGGACTTTCCCTCTTTTATTTAAATTCAAACAAACTCGTCAAAATACCCCTAAACAATGCTTCTTTTGAATTGGCTCTTCCAACTACTGAGGAATGTCTCTAAGTCTATAACATAGAACCTCCTGACGAAAAAGCCGTCGTCGACTCTCATTCCATAAAACATAGTTTTAGTCGAAGTAATTAGATTTCCCCAAGAAACTCTATTTGCTATTTGTAACTCTATTCAGGCGTCGGAATTAGGAGCCAACAGTAGGCTATTATAGCGAAAACTTTTCATGGATATAGGATAATCAAAGTACACGGAACAAAACATCCGTTCATATAGGGTTTTTGGCCTATACCCATGTTTTTTTTACCTTTACCTACAGAATTGTGTTGTCGCTATATGTTAAATTTCTTGTAGTGACTGCACCCAAACCTAGACCTAAACCTAATTCAAACTAATATCAAAATCAAAGTCTTATACAATCTCATGCATCAATGGAATCAAATAAAATTCAATTGGTTTTTTTGGATGATCAATTCTTTGTTGTGAGTCAACAACTAATTCGGACGTGCACCGATGAAACAAGAGATTTTGGAACAACATGGGAAAATATGTGGCTAAGAAAGTATGGAAATCGATTAAATCTATGGGCAGTTTAGGATAAGAATCAGATGAGGCATTTGAGGAAGAAATTTTCAAAATGTGCTTAGGGATGCAACTTTCGAAGGAGAAGAATGCAAGATCACAATGGATATATTCTCCATCAATATAAGAAGGTGTGACAACATATTGAAGAGGAAAATGCTTAGTCAAGCTCTTCGCAAAGGAAACATGGATCTGTTTTTTGTTAAAGAAACCAAAGTTACTTAGATGGATGATCAAATGGTGCGAGGTATGTGGGGAAACACACAATTTGAATGGTTTGTTAAGCACTCAGTGGACCAATCCGGAGAAATTCGAACAATTTGGATGGCGGGAGCAATAGTTCCAATATATAGATTCAAAGGCGAAGGATTCCTTGGCATGAGAGCATATTGGCAAGGTGATAAAGAGGATTTGAAAAACTAAAAGTCCATAAAAAGTGAAGTTGATCAGTTGGAGATTGTTCTTGGATAGGCTGTCAACAAGGTTACAACTATTAAAAAGAGAAATCTTGATCAATGAGCATGAGAGAGGTTATCTTATATGCATCAGCTAGGAAGAGAACTTAGCTTATCTACTATTTCAGTGTGATAATTCAAAATGCATATGGCAAAAAACTAATTCATGGTTGAAAATTGGTTTGACTGATGAAGCTTTTAGCTATGAGAAATTCTTAACTCGTTTAGTAAAATGATAAACCCTTTATCATTTTACTTACGAAATAAAATTTAAAAATATTAAGAAATAGACATGGAAAATCAATTTTCCAACATTTTACCATTTTTAAAGCCTCATAATTTTTTTATTTTTTTAAGAACGGTATCATCGAGTTCAATCCAAATTAATATTTATATAATTTTTTTAATTAAAATTAACACAATTATCTGATTTTGTCTGAATTAACCATACATATTATCCGAGAGACGGAGCCTTTTAAACAATTTTATCCCCCAATTTCTCCATAGTCTTTCTTTATTTTTACCTTTATGAATCAGGGAATACCCAGGTTATATAATAAGCAAGGTATTGTATCAGATTTGGTACATTCACACAAAATACTGTGATAAACACATGCCAAACGTGTAATATTGGATATGCGGAAAACCGAATGATATACTATTTCTAGTATTATATTTAAATTAAAAATCACTAACTTTGATTTTCCTATCTATTAATTTTCTTCCTTTTTTCCAAGAATAATATAGGAACAGAACCGTCACATTCAACAACAGAAAGTAAAAGGATGGCATACTATATGCTGAATGAAGACTATTGCGTGAGCAGAGACCGATTGATTGCTTTGAAGCAACACTTATTAATTAACTATCAGCCGAAATTCCAAACATGGCTTACGTGAACACATACGTGGCATCCATCTGCACCATTTGTCTTGGCATCCATGGCACACTTGGTAAGACACAATAAAACAATCCTTTATAATTATTTCTGATTATATTCCAAATACTTTGCTAAAAAGCTTTACGATTTTATATCTTGATATATAATGAGAACTTTTAATGAACTTCTGTTTTTCAATAAATATTAATTGTATGCTATCTTCTAAAAAATGTAATTTTTATTTTGCTTCTTAATTTTGTCTCGATAATTTTCTTTGCTAAAAGATTTTTTCAGTAGTGGCTCTAGATATAAGGAGAGACGTGAAAAATCGAAGCAATCTATCAATAAAGTAATAAATTTTTTTTTTTAGTTTCATCCATAGATAAAATAAATCTTAAATAATTTATAAATTGTTCAAATCCATGTTTGACGAACGTCAATAATAAAATGTCAAAGTTGAAATTGCATATTAATTTTCTCTTTCTCTTTAAAATTCATAAGATAATATTTTTCAACTAGACTGTAAATAGTATCAAAGTTATAAGACTTGTAATTATCTTTGGGAACCAAAGCACAACTTGGAGTTACAAATCAATCACTTGCTCACTAAGTTTGATATTCAACTCTTATAATTGATTGTTAATGAAAGTGAAAAATATTTCAACTATAGAAGAATGTTCAATGGTTACCTGGTTATCTTCAAGACGAGAATGTCCAAATTTTGTTGTTGAATGAAAATCACCAAAATAAAAAATTTCAATATCAAGTTTTTCACAAAAAGGTTTTACACAAGTAAACAATTTACACCAATCATTTTCTCTCAATTCTTGAATAAGAGTTTTTCTTGTACAAACCGAATGGATTATTATTGTAAGGCTTGGCAAAGGGTATTTGTGATCCCCCATAATTTCTTTCCAATGTCAATATAAAATCAAATGCCCTCAAGTTTAAGCATTATCACCATGTCTTCGTGAAGCATGATTTGATCCTTTCTTTGCAATTTTTTTTTGAAATAGTACAAGTTGCTTCAACACATTTATAAAATACAAATAGAAGAGAAGCGTGATCCCAATCGAGTATCTCTAATTCGTCTCAAAGTATCAAATTAATTTTCACCCTTATTAGTTACAACCTCGTAAATCTCTAACAAATATTTCATCTAATTAAACAGCTTGTAACTCATCATGGCGCTTGGTAGAAAAATAAACAACATTGACAATAAAAGTTAGCTTCTCAAAGAATTGATGAATTAATTTAACTTTTCTTTATCTAGTAATTAAGGCAAGTTGCAAACGATGAGCAAAACAAAGAACATAGTAACATAAGGACAATCCTTCATAAATAGTGCTTATAAATCGTTACATTATCCTCTCATATTTCTAGCACCATCATACCCTTGGCCATGAATGTTAGAGACATCAATATTATGTAGAGAAAATATATCACATACTATTTTTTCTTAAGAGTTAAAGACGTAGTATCATTAACATGCGTACAACCAAAAAAACTCTCTCTTGTATAAAATCAACTTTATCAGCAAATCTCAAAACAAGAGACATTTTCTCTTTTTTAGTTTCATCACGAGCTGCATCTTCAATTATACAAAATTTAGAATCACCAACTTCTTCACAAATATGCTTTTTCATCCTACTTGAAAGAATCTGCAAGATTTATTTTGTATTTAATGTGCAACATACTTGCTATTACATGAAGTATTTTCCAACACAATTTTTGCAACTCCATCATTGTAACATGCTAGAAATTTTATCAAGTGAAGAAAATTACCTTGATTTAGTGATTATTTATGTTCATCGTGACTTCTAAAATCACATGCTTGAAGAGTTAACTGTCAAACTAAAGGTTCAAGAAAGGGGGAATTGAATTGAGTTTCAGATATGACAACTTTTTCGCAAACTAGTGACAAGACTGACAATGATAGAAATACACATGATTTTTATACTGGTTCATTATTAACCAAGCTAATCTAGTCCACTCGTCAGAGTGATTTTTCCTTCTCACAAAGACTTAATCCACTAATCAAACAAATTACATACTCAAAAATCAACTGTCAATGACTTCTCGAGGCTAGAGATTGAACTTAATCCCTCAAGAAATTTAACCAAAGTTAAAATACAAAGAGTGTGTATTTACAACAATGCTTCTAAACAAGTAGATGCACAAGATGAATTTTAGAGTTTACACTTAAGAAAATATACAAGTAAGAGCTTTAAGTGTAATGAGTGTTGTAATTGTTGTTTCTCTCGTTTGTTATTCTTTTTTTTCTCACTTTGTTGTTATTATATTCTACTTTTTTGTCTTCAGAATTCCTTGTCATATTTAAATATATGATCAATAGTACCGTTGGAGGATATAATTGGAAACTTCTTTAATTTCACAGTTGTAACAATGGTACGAGGTTGAGCTGTGAATTATGGAGATCTGGTGGTAGTATATTCCTTAATAATTCCAGCATATTTTTCCTTTTAATGAAACATTTGATTTTTCCGTTTGAATGTACTATTTCAAAGAATATTCTTTCAACATTATTCTATGAACCACTGGCTTCATATTTGAGATGATTTGAAGCTTGATCGAAGTTCAGAACCTTGAACGCTAGACTTCATAGTCTAGTTAAAATAAGGTCAAGGTTATTAGAGTAAATCAAGATTATTTGTTCCAAAAGCGTTGAATTGGTTTTCCATATGGTTGACTATCAATTCGACACTTTCTTATATTTCAAGCTTGTTTTAGAATCTGTTTAAATTCAGAGTCCAGAGTCTTTTATCCAGAGTTTAGAGTCTCTTGTCCAGAGTCCATAGCTTCTTGTTTGGAATCTAGAGTGTGCTTTTTCTGGAGTCTACTATGTCCAGAGACTCCTTTGTCCATAGTTTACTTTGTCTAGAGTTTGATTTATCAAAAGTCCACTTAGTCTAGAGTCCAGAATCTGTTTTCCTTATCTTTAAGATTCTGCACACTTAATGAAACTATTAGTGTATAAAATTGTTCTTTATAATTTGTTATCATTAAAACTTAAGAATTATATATATATAATAAAACTTGTTCTAACACAAACAATGTCAATTTAATTCTTCAGACGTAGTTCATTCTTCATAATTTCCATTGAGCTTTAAGCTTGTGTTAGAACTAAAAGAAGACTCTTAAAAGAATAATATGTAACACCGCAAAATTGATAGAGAAATAAAAATCAACTCATATCAATAGAGAGAGATGATGTGTCTACGTGTGGTAGCTTATATGAAAGTGTACGAATATTATCAGAGTAATACAAAAGATATCAAACTCATAGAGACCAACATTTAATCCTATCGTTATCAACTATCGCTATGAAAATCTAAGGCTAAAAGAAAAAAAAAATTTTGGTGAGAAGGAAATTTGAAACAAGAAATAAAGTCGGTTTGGAATATAAAATTAATTAAAGCGAGACCGGGATGTAATTTCCAATCACACCTCTAGGACTCAATAAATTCTTGGCGTTCGTTTCAATTATTAAAATATTTTTCGGAATAAAAATATCAACTTAAAAACACTACTCACTTTCTTGCAGCCCGTGTTATGTTTTGAAACCGTAAATGCTTGGTTGTCGTTGTCTCAGTTACAATTTTGTAACACTTTTTGAAAACTAATAAATCTTAGTTAATCCCTAAAGCACTGTCGCTGTTTTTAGAAATTAAATCCAATTTTTAAGATCGGGTATAGGTCTCACATTGTCGTGTTTTGACCAGTACCTGAGTGTTTTTACTTTCATGCAAAACCTTTTTTTATTTTAAAACTCAAAATGGGAATTGGAAAAGCAAGTTAATATTAAAATTATACGCCAATTGAATCTACCGAGTCCCTTCAAAACGACAGTCCTCACATTCGAAGTCTATTAATTTTTTTGGACATAGTTGCGGAAACAAACATGCAATTATTAATGTTCAAATTAAACAGAGACATGATAAACAATTTAAAACAATTGATAACAGCAGTTTGCAGATGAATTAACAGAATAAACCAGGAATCCAGAGTAAGAACAATAGAAATATAGTAATAATGCAGGAATTGTAAAAGACTTAAAATAAAAGCGGAAAAGTAAAGCAATTATAAACTAAATGAACCTGCAAAGTAAAACTAGAAATAAACTGGAATTAAAAATTCAAATGACAACAAGATTGTTTGATCCAAGCACACAACACAAGCCTAAAACACTAAGGTGTAGTAGTTCCTCGATGTGAGATAGATACTACTTTACAATGGTGATTTCTGCTTAAAACTAAATGCTTTGAACTTGCACAAGACTTGGATGCCAAAATTCTGATAAAATTACCTACTTATAGTGTTACAAGTGCAAAATGTGAGGTCAAAACATGTGGAAGTCGTGGGAGAAAAATATGGTGGAATGGGGGAAGACTGGGTAATTTTCTATTGCATTTTTTTAGGAAACAAAATGCATGGCGGATGCTATGCACTGTGGCGGTTGCCACAAGTAAAAATAGGTGATCATGGTTGGCTGGCACTGTATGGCCCCTGTGGCGGGCACCATGGGTCCTTAACCTCGTCCTTTTTCTTCTTTCTCGCTCTCGAGTGGACCCTATGTAATCCTACTCATGGCTAGCATCATGGTGGGTGCCATGGAGGTCGCCACCAGTATATTTTTGCCATCTTTTCTCCATTTCGCATCATTTTTGTCTAGTTTCTTCATGTGTCGACTCCTACCTACAAAGTACCTGAAACATACACAAACTACTCGTATAACACTATAAAATATGATACAATGACACTAAAAACATATGCAAATTGAGTAAAAATGACCTATGTATTTTAGTGTTATCAAACTCCCTCATACTTAAACCTTTGCTTGTCCTCAAGCATACTGCTACATATGTGTAAAAGACTTTGAAAATTTTCCCAGCAGAAAGCATCAAGACTTATGAAAAACAATGCATACAGATACTCATTCTAGGCTACAAACTCCACTTCGGCTAAGATTATGTTGATAGGTACTCGATTGCACACTAAGGATATCGTAAGAACACAATTATGTGATTGTGAGGTCATAAGCCTCCCTCATATACAAATCAATCTGAATCATGTCATTATGGCTAAGCCTAACCTACTCATCCCTTTTTCCGTCCTCTTTCATTCTATTGCAATCACATTAAGTCTGTTATCCTTACACATTCATAGTAGGATAGCCTGTTAGTGACTATGATCTCATCATCATTATATTTTTTACTTTTTCTTGCACATTGGCCTAAGTGTCAATAAATAAAAGATTTTGCATCGTTGGACTAGGTGGCCGAGTGAAGATCACCTAAATTAGAAGTAACACTCCTTTTTATTTATCTCTATTTTTTTCTTTCTCTCTTTTAAGTCTGAAATCATTCGGTTATTTGCATCAGCTTCCTACATAGTGTGTGATTAGGATGGTGTTGATTGCTAAATAAACTACTTAAGGACTACTAAAGGGTGAGAATTTAAGGATACGTGATAATAAGTACTCAAATCGATCTCCATAATCGGGAGACTTAAGGTGTTGGAACAATACCGATCTTGTAAAGTTTTCCCGTGTCTCCACAATCTAACCTCAATTTAATTTGTAGCCTAAAACTTTCAAAAGATGCTTCTAAGTCAAAAAATTTAGTAAATTTTGGTATGGCTCGAGAAAATGGGAGAATCAACTAACAACATAAACCATGCATAAAGACTCGACAACACATGCAATGACTCGACTAACAACAAATAAACTAGAAACAGATAAAATCCTAACAACATGAAAAAAACTAATAAAACGGTAAATCCAACTAGAAAGCTATAAAATGAAAGAAGTAAATTTCCTCCCCCACACTTAAACCAAATGTTATCCTCAATGTTTTAATAAAAGGTTGAAAAAGGAAGGATATAACCTGTATAAATGCTATTGTGTGCCACCACAGACAACTCCTCTCTGATTATGCTCGTGATGTTCGTGTCTTCGCCGACCACTTCTGCTTTGGCATCTCGTATTTCGAGATATTTTCATTTGTTGAAGCTGCTCTTGTATGGCATGTATGTTCACTATCATGGCTGCTTGGTTTACTTCCACAATGTTGAAGTTGCTCATCATTTGTTGATGTTGTGTTTCTTGCTAGCGCTCCATTTGCAATGCCATGTTCGCCTAGAATTCTCGTATCACTTACATATGCATATTCGTTTGAGCTTGTGATGCTTGCATGTGTTGCATGTAGCCCATCGTTTCTTGCTATTGTTGATACATGGCATAAAATAGGTTATCACGTTCATCATCATAAGATCTTCGACAGTTCTTCATATTGCCCTCTTCCACTGTGCAAAAACGCCTTTACACTTATTTTTGTGTTTTTTTGGTGTTGGGTTTTATCTTTTGGGCTTCTCAACTCTCTTTTTGGGCATGCATCATGGTTAGTGGTGCATAAATTTTTAACAAATATGAAAAAAAGTTAAAATTAGATGAAAATGCATAAAAATTTAAAATTTTGTGGGTTGCCTCCCATACAACGTTTTGTTTAACGTCGATAGCTCGAAAACTGAAATGGAAATATTTTCTAGATAATGATTAAATAACTGAAAAAAATTAAAAGTTGATGAAAAGAAAATGAAAAGTTAAACAATCAAGGAAAAAATGAAAAATTAAACAAGACTTAAGCAAAACGGGAAATGTTTCATCTCTTCCCCCACACTTAAAATCAACATTGACCTCAATGTTTTCATCTAAGCGAGAAAAAGGAAAGAATAAACTGCTCTGCATCTCATGTGTCACGATGTGTTGCCTGATGCCCCAATGCTCTCCTCAAGGAATGTATTTCTTGTAATAAATGATCCATCTACTCAGCCGATATATCTGATTGATCTTGAATGACATATCGGAGAGTTATTACTTCTCTTCCTAGCGTGTTGAGCTCATAGTCAACATTGCGTTTGTCAGCATGATCTAATGAAAAGGATGAATAAGATACATATGATGGAAGGGTAGGGTGATATTCAGGAATAGGAGGAGTCTCGGGTGATGTTGGAGTCTTGTCATGATCCTCTAATAGGTAACACTTATTTTCACGATTGTGGAGACTATTCTTTTCAGGGTTTGGAAGGGTGAATTGGTGAACAACTTCTCTTAGAATAACTATCTTAAACTCTTTAGGTCCCTCTCGCCTTACTAACCCTCTATTCAAGAAGTGGTATATATCTAGCAAGTTGTATCCATATATAGGAGTCATGTGAGCTACTTGATTGCGTAGGCCTAAAGGTTAGGCTATATGGGTAACTGTACCACCTACATAAATTTTATCAATCTTCTATTAACAACTCTATCTAAACCGATAAGCAGGAAGGCAACATAATTTATAGGGCGAAACTGAAATACACTAAACATAATGAACAATTCTTCTCTATTGATCGGTCAAATGTTCTCAACTTTCCCAAATAATGTCTGGTCTATAACCATTTTGAAGTACCTAATGGTTGGGTTGTAGATCAAGGTGGCATCCATTCTCTGATGATCTGGTGGAAAGTCCTCTGTGATCTCACCCCAGAAAAAGTCTAATTCGGCTTGCATGTCATCATCGATGGGTACCTCAGTGTGAACATGAGGGTCATGTTGAAATTCTAGGAGTTGGGCGAGCTCTTTGTGGTTAAGTCAGTAGTCTCGTCCAAAATGTATAAATGTAGCTAAGCATCTAGCTTGTCCTAGTCCCATGTGAGGGTGGTAATTGAAAGAGCTTAGGAACTCCAAGGTCATGTTTTTGTAGGTTGATTATTTCGCATTTGAGAGCCTATCCTAGCTAATCTGATTAAACATGTACCTGACCCTATCTCTGAGTCCTAAGGCTAATAAACATGGGAAGTCAGGGTATCTGGTAGGTGATATGAGCATATCAGTTAAAACTTTGTAACACCTTCTCTGGGCATCCTTCTTGAAAACGATCCTCATGTTATCCTCGCGCTGCATTCTCAAACAATGTTAGTGGAAAGATTTGCTAAGGAGAATATAGTGGACCTGAAAAGAAATACACATGAGCAAAGTTAGTATATAATTAATAAAGTTTAAATTTCGCTGTTTATTTATTTGGATATGAAAAAACAAAATGAAATATGTGGGTTTCCTCCCATGTAGCATTTTTTCTTATGTCATTATCTCGACGTACTTGTTAAACTCATTCTTTGGCCGGTGTGGCAAGTGGCTCACTAAGTTTCTAGCTTGGATAATTTTCTATCATTTCATCAATGTGATAGTGTTTGAGCCTCTGCCCGTTTACTATAAATGACCCGGTTGACTCACTCCAAATTTTGACTATTCCAGACCGCATAACCTTTACTACTTTAAACAGTCCCGACCATCAGGAACGAAGTTTTCCTGGGAACAGTCTTAGTCTGGAGTTAAAAACAAGTACAAGTTCTCCTATAGAAAATTTTCTTCTAGTGATATGCCTATCATGCCATCTCTTTGTTCACTCTTTATAAATATGGGCATTTTCATAGGCGTTTAACCTCAGTTCTCCTAACTCGTGAATATCTAATATCCTCTTACTTTCGGAGGTTTCATAATTCATGTTTAGGGTCTTAATGACCTAATAAGTTTTATGCTCTAGCTTGACCGATAGGTGACATGATTTTCCGTACACGAGTTTGAATGGTGTTGTCCCTATGGGTGTCTTATAGGTTGTCCTATATGTCCATAGTGCTTCGTTTATCTTAAATGACCAATCTTTTCTAGAGGTTGCAAAAGTCTTCTCTAAAACCTGCTTAATTTCTCTATTGGAAACCTCTGCTTACCCACTTGTCTGAGGGTGATAAGGTGTAGAAATTTGATGTCGCACCCCATACTTTTGTAAGAGCTTCTCAAATATCTTAGATATAAAATGTAATCCTCCATCACTTATGACTAACCTTGGCACTCCAAATCTAGTGAAAATGTAGTTCTTGAATAGTTTAATCATAACTCGTGCATCGTTTGTAGGAAAATCAATGGCTTCTATCCATTTAGATACATAATCAACAACTACGAGTATATATTTATTTCCCACTGAGGATGGAAAAGGACCCACGAAATTGATTCCCCACACGCCAAAGACCTTTACTTTAATATATTTCTTAAAGGAATTTCATCTCGTCGGGAAAAGTTTCTAGTGCGTTGGCAACTGTCGTGGTTCACGATCATAGCATGGACATCACGTAACATTCTAGGCCAATTATGACCACCGTGAAAGAACTTCTTCTTTTATTGGTAGGTCATATCAGGAGGTAGGACTTTAGCTGCTAAATAGTATACGTAGTCGGCATACCATGGTACACTCTTGTGTAATATGGCAACTTCCTCTTTGGTTCATTCTCGACATCTGAGTATTTTTCTTTGAGTTAATCATGATAATAATTATAGTTCATTCCTTCGATGTTAACCAATGCGACTAGTCTATCATAAGTGAAGTCATCATTTATTGGTAGGTATTCTAGTTTTAGATTCTCTAGTTGTGAGAGATGGTCAGCTACCATGTTCTCTCTCCTTTTCTTGTCTCGGATTGGCAAATGAAGTTCTTGCAACAATAGGATCCATCGAAGTAATTTGGGTTTCACATCCTTCTTGGTTAGCAGGTATCTTATGGTAGCATGATCTGTGTATATAATGATCTTGGCTCTGACCAAGTAAGAATGACATTTGTCTATTATGAACGCTACAGCTAAAAGTTCTTTTTCAGTAGTTGCATAATTCATTTGAGCAATGTCTAAAGTTCTTCTTGTATAGTATATAACATGAAGTTTCTTGTCTTTTCGCTGTCCTAAAACAGCGCCTACAACATAGTCACTAGCGTCACATATGATCTCAAATGGTTCACTCCAATCAGGAGGTCGCATGATAAGTGCAGAGATTAGTGCTTTCTTAAGAAGGTTAAACGATTCCAGGCATTTTTCGTCAAAAATGAATTTGGCGTCTTTCATCAGAATACCGATTAAGGGTTCAGTAATCTTAGAGAAGCCTTTAATAAAGCGTCGGTAGAAACTAGCGTGTCCAAGAAAACTTCTGACTTCTCTAACCGTTTTAGGTGGTTGAAGATTTTGAATTACCTCAATTTTTTCTTTATCAACTTCGATTCCTCTTTTAGAAACTATGTGTCCAAGGACTATGTCTTCCCTCGCCATGAAATGGCATTTCTTCCAATTAAGCAAAAGGTTAACTTTAACGCACCTTTCCAGCACTTTTTCTAAGTTAGTCAAGCATCATTCAAAGGTAGATCCACAAATAGATAAATCATCCATGAATACTTCCACGATATCATCAAGAAAGTCTGCGAATATTGCCATAATGCATCTCTGGAAGGTTGCAGGAGCATTGCATAATCTGAATGGCATTCGTCGATAGGCAAACGTTCCATAAGTACATATAAAAGTAATTTTCTTTAGGTCATCTGGATGAATTGGAATTTGAAAAAATCCTAAATAACCATCTAAGTAGCAAAAATACGAATGTCTAGCTAAATGTTCAAGCATTTGATCAATGAACATAAGTGGAAAATGGTCCTTTCGTGTTCTTAAAAGATCTCTTCTTTTATCTTGTTATTTATAAAAAGTTTTATTGACATAATTAAAGTGTTGTTCAATGATGTGATCAAAATAATTAGATATTCATAATTTATATAGTTGACTTTTAGCTGACCATCTCTTAAAGAATCTGTGGTAATTCTTTTACCATTCAAAAAAGATACTTCTACAATATTATACTCAAAATAGGAATTGTTGCGCATTACATTGTCCTATATTATTGTGCATAACTTATGTATTTTTTACCTTGTGTACCATTGCTTTGACGTCTCTCAAATTTTAAATCTTTACCATTGAAAGAAAATCATTTAATTTATTCTCTGAAGAATAAAAATTTAAAATCTTCACTAAGGGTCACTAAATGATAAAAGTTGATAAAGGATGAAAACTTGATCTTCTAATAAAGGATTAGAAGATTGACTTGTAATGTTGAGTTAACTAGAGAAAAAGGATGACTTACTTGAGTAGTTCATTTTCATAGGATGATTACTTGAGTAGTTAATTTCCATAGGATAACATTGAAAGCATTTACCAGTTGGTAATAGAGTAAAGTCTTCATGATGCATGCCTAGAGGATGATTTATCATATACAATATCAATATGCTCAATAACCAATAGGTCAGATAATATCTTCTAAATTTATCTTGAGATCATGTGATCATTAAGTAGAGGAGGAAATTTATTACTCTTTCAAGGGGAAAGATTGCATATTATATACTTAATCAAAAGCTTTTTACACATGTTACAAACATTAGATAATAAAGTTGTTATCTTATATTGTGTTATCATCAAAAACAAATTAAAGATAATTGTTTTTAAAATCAACTTCAGTTCAACAATCTAACAAATATATGTTTTTTTGATGAAAAAATTTTAATTTTTAAAAGATGATTAAAACACTAAAGATTGGACAAAAATTCCCCCCCGGAGACTATGCTAATATTTAATGTTAAAATATAATACGAACATAACATTTTCCAATAAAGTACTAGAGACAATCTCTTAAAACAAAATTTTGAATAAATTGAGAAACTCATTCATAATTAGCGTATGTTATGATGCACGCCATGCATGCCATTCATGATTCTCATGCATTGCTAACTATGGCTAGATACTACCATCATCTTCATATACATAGCATAATGATGGGTACCATAGTGCACAAGCTACTACTACTTTTAATAAATTGAACTTGAATAAGATGGAGAAGATGAAAAAGTTTTTTTTTATTTCTATCCAACATAGACATAGGACATGTAGGAGGTCAATGAGACTTTCCTAGTTAAGAATGGATGAAACCTCAACTTTAGTGCTTAAAAGTGCGAAGGTGGGAACGACAATATTCGTTATCTCATCAATAGATAAGTTTTTGTCAAACTCATTTATTTATGAACAAATTAAAAGAGTGGAATTGCAGAGAACTTCTTAGCACGAAATAAACTACTCTTTTTTATCATAAATCTGTGTGTGTGTGAGAGAGAGAGAGAGAGAGAGAGAGATATTTTGAAGGTTTGTGTTAAAACTGTATGAAAAAGGTGAATCTTGTGTGACTGAGTGAAGTGAGCTTATATATAAAAAGAAAAATATTGGAAACGCACAGAGCACTTAATGTATATAATTCATGAGGGGAAGCGTGGTTTAACTTTGGTTCACCAATATTAATGAAATTTTTTAGTATCTAATCAACGTGACTCGATTGTATGTAAAATGAGCTATTGAAAAGGGGACATGCAAATATGGAAGCTCACCCTCACGTGGAGAAGGCATCTTTTATGTGGGAGTAGAAATTAATTTCAAATTTCTCGACTAGTCAATATGAAATACTTTTACGTTTGAGAACTTTTTGAGGTAAAGTAGCAATCCAAAAAAGATAATCTTGACAAACTTCTATCGTGCATGAGAAACATGTAACGACCCATATAATATATATTTAGAATAATATCATACAAGTGTTATTACTTGGTACTGACACCATCATAAGTGTCTATTGACATCATTTACATACTTGACTATTTTACAAAACATAAAAGAGACAACACATTGTAAAAGATATGAAAAATTCCAAAATAAATATTTAAGATCTAAGTACAAAATTCGTCATTGTATAATATACACAGTTGTTGTGGTGAGAATCGTGATGTCAAGTTATTGATTAACTTGAATCTTAAATTCATTAAATTCACAATCGGACTTTGATTTATCCAAAGAAAAGGTTAAAGAAATTAAGACCTTTTGCGCGATGTAACAACAACACTAAGAGATTCGGGGATCGGGGGTTGGTTATGCCTAGGGTAGGAATTTCACATCCTAAACATCTGTAGTACTCTACACGAACCTTTTGTATGTGTGTATGCTAGTTGCTTGCTATGGTTTGGGATCAAGGTTAGGGTTTTGAGGTAAAGACCTAGGGTTGATGTTTCTAAGTTTTCTCGTAAAGACATCATATCTTTTGCCTATGTATCCTAACTAGGACAGAATCAGAGCAATCGTAGTTCACCTTACTGAGGATGGATGAACACTTGATTATGATCAAGGTTCAAAGGGGAACAAATATAACAATTCGTGTATAGAGTTTAACAAAACTCTATATTATAAGTTGTACACTCAAGGGGGTTGACTTTGACAAAAGCCAGGAGGGGGGGGGGGGGTAAGTAATCATGACAATGATCTTTACATAGAGTTGACAAACTCTAACCTAGGGTTCTAGTTGAAGAAAACTCCTAGTAAAGGTGAGTCTTTTAGACTTTAAGCAAAGTCTAATGGCTAGTAGGTTCTAACTTAACTAAGCTAGAGTTCAAGATGACTTAGAAAAGTCAAAGGGAGGGTAATGAGTTACCTATAACCTTATGGGTCATTAGAGAAACTTTCCTTTGGAATAGGAGAAAGATGAGGCAACTGGATGAGAACTAACAAGTTCCATCACTTGGGGAGAACTTAACAAAGTTAAAGCACACATAAGCATTCATTCAAACATGATGAAGGTAAGAAGAGCATGGTAACAACCAAGAAAGTTTTATCATGACAATGTTCAAAGATTAAGAAGGTAAAAAAACCAATAAAAGCAAGCATGAAACATGTATAATAATGACAAGTTCATAAATGGTAAACAAACAAAACTCATGCATACAAGTTACAATTTAAGTTAAACATGGTGTATAAATCAAACAAAGATAAATGTAACAACATTTAATCATTTCCAAGGCATATTGATGATAATAAATCATGGATAAGCAAGAAGAGTGACAACTGTGAACAATAGTCAAGACCAACATAAAGACATAGAGGTAACAACCATCAATGCAAGTAAAGAACATGTGTAACAACAACAAGTTCATCTATAACATTCAAACAAGATTGATGCAAATAAGTTACAACTTGAAGCAAGCATGTTATAAGGATCAAATGATATCAAATATAACAACATAAGACCATCTAAACATGTATTGATAACAATCAACAAGCAAAAACACAAGGAATGCTACAATAGTTTCAAGCATGTATTTATGACTTCATGGAGAAAAGTAAGCAAGTTTCATGGTAGCCACCAAGTCAAAAATCAAAACCTAGCATGTTATGGTTCTAACAAGACACATAGACAAGTAGAAAGAGGCATGAAAAACATATTCAAGAGGTAACAACATCAAGAATCATGTTATGAATCACAAAAAAGTTCAAAGTATACCATTCACAAAGGCAAGAAATAAACCCTAAACATGTTATAATTCTAACAAGACATATAATCAAGTAAAATGATACATGATAAACACATTCAAGAGGTTACAACATCAAGAATCATGGTATAGGTCACATATGAAATTCAACAGGAAATTTTCACATGTATGCATTCACAAATGCAAGCATGAACATATCAAGACAATGAATCAAACAAATTTGAATACTTAAACATGTTAAAAAAACACATATGAATCATAAAAGAAAAATCTCACAAGAAAATATCAAGTTACATGTTGAAAAAGTTCAAGAACACCATGGAAAAACCCTAAAAAACACATGGTATTCAAGTGGATCTAAGTATTTCTAGGATAAAAATCCTTGAATTATTTCTTCACTCAATGATAATAGACATGTTAAGGAGTATTTTTCAAAAAGAATGACATCAATATCATAAAAAATGAGCAAGTTATGATCATGGGAAGTTGGTGCACCAAGAGGGCAAGACTAGGTCAAGGCAAGGTAAGGCAACTTAAGGCCATTTGCATGAAGAAGTGGAACTTAGTCAAATAGTAACCAAATAAGGTGAAACATAAGTGAAAATTGTGTGTTTTTGAATAAGGAATTCAATGGTACAATTTTTTTTTCCATACCATGAACCCACAAGGAAACCCGATAGCATCAATGGTAGGGTAACTTTGGTGACAACCAAATGCAAGAACATGTGAACATTGTTGTGTAGTGGTGTGCTTTGTGAAACAAGTGTACAAATATTACATATGCACCATATATAGAGGTTCTCACAAAAGAAATCAAGAAATGCACAAGTGGTTTGGCAGATTGGAATCAAAATGCAAAATGTGACAAGGTTGGGCCTAGTTTGTGACCTGAATTTTGACAGTCTCAAAAACACATATTTTGTTGCAAGAAATGGTTCATACGTGACACATAACATACATAAAACATATCTAAACTATGTTCAACTCAAAATCATGGCTAGAATTCAAATTGCCATGAGAAATGCAAGTTGTAGGCTTACCTCTTGTACCCTTATGATGCAAGCTTGAGAAGCAAGAAAACCAGAGATCCTACAAGTTATTTGATGGTTTGAAAATGCTCCAAGGATGATGAGAAGATTCTCAAGGTAACCTCCAAGCAAGCTAGTAGGCAGAATTCCTTGATAGTGAAGACAACACCAAAAATCCAAAGATTTCTAAAGTCAACTTGCTCAAATCTTGTTACAGAAGTGTGAACCACTTATGGATAGTTTTTATATGTCAAATGTTAAGTTTGAGTGGTCTTGGAACTCAAGTAAATGCAATGGTTTGAAGGCTGCTCTTCAAAATGCAAAAAAAGTCAACAAATGAGGTTTTGGAATTTGACTTTTGGCTTGGATGGTTTTCTGGCTAAAGTGAGATCTTGGACAACTCTAACACATCATTTTTGATATTTTTGAAGTGTTGTTTGAGTTGGAAAGTGTTTGGAAAAGGTTTTGGAAGTGAAAATGCAAAACAAATTTTGGGAGGTTTTGGAACTTGGTGACAACTTGCAAGAACTTGGTGATCGAGTGAGGAGTGAGTGTTTCCTTTCCCTCTCTTGGGAAAAGGAGGAGAGTTCTAGCTGATTTCTATCAAGGAATTAGTGTTATTGGGATGTAAGAATTAGGTTCTATTTATAGGCAAGGGTCTTGAGGGAGAGGTATGGGCAGAATGTTGCAAAATGCCTACTTTGGCCTTGTAATTTTGGAAATCTTGTGTTTACCAATGCAAATCTTCACCTCTAACCTCAAGCCACCCTAACAAGAGCTTCTCCATGCCCTATAGGTCATTTTCATCATTCTTTAAGGGATAGTAAGTGACTGTTTGCATCATAGTTGGTGGTTTGAAGAAGGGCAGCCACCATTTTTCTCTTGCTTCACTATTCACCTTTTACAACTTACATTAAACAATGATATTCTCCCATTCTTATGGCAAGCTCGTGGGATATGATGCTAAACACTTCCATTAGAAATTTGAATATCGGAAATGAGGCCTAAACCTTCATTAGAATTGATTTGGGAAGCCTTGGAATCAAAGCATCCATGTTGAGCTGGTTTTACAGCTGTGAGTTTTTGCCAACTTGTGGGCTTTGGTTCTCCCTAACCATGAGGAGTTATGGATCCCACTTGTACTTTTTAGAAATAACTCATTAGGTACTACAACATTGATGTTTTATTTAGGAATTCATTCCACTTGAAACTAGGTCAAAACCCCTTGTGAAAATGCTGAATTCTTGACTTACAAGTCAAGAAACCTCAAAATTTCGAAGTGTTTGAAATCCTTCATAACTTGATGAATTCATAACTCCAAATCCATTAATTTTTTGCTCATGGGTAAGTATGACACTTTTGTATGGCTCCTTAAGAAATTTTTAACAAGCTTTGAACCATTTCATTTGGATGTGTGGTTAGGAAGTTATGACCATTTGAAGTTTGATCAAAATTATGGTTTTTTCACTTACCCTTGTTTCTTGATTTGCAAGTTATCTATCAATTCTTGATTAAATTTCTACCAAACTTCATAATTAGATGTTAAATGATTTTGGAAACAATGTTGGATTCAATTTGGGGTAAAAACCTCGTTGGTCAAACAATTGACTTTTCTGATAGACGAACTGAATAGTTGAAAATCTTTGGATCGACTGTTGATGTTCTGGGTTCCCTGAGGCTTTGAAACTTCTTGGGTAGGATTCATTAGATCATATGAGCCTTATGGACCAGAATTACCTCATTGGAAAACCTTCTAGACCAAATATCAAACTATAGTTGACTTTTTCAACAAGAAACCCTAATTAGGGTTCTTGCGCTGCACTGCTTTCATTCTCTTGGTGACAATCTTAAATTGGACTCATTCTTGATCACATGTGATATCCTTGATGATATAGATACTTGTTATATGGAGGATCAATCCAAAACCTTGAATGATCAATCCTTGGAAATCTTGATTTCTTGACTGTGTGAAACCCTAATTCATCTGCATCTTGACAAAGACAAACTAGAAATAGCTTAAGGTTAGATAATCAATGTTGATTCTCCTAGGATGATGATGGAATCTATGGGTCAAAATTTGGGGTATGACAACAGCGAAAAAAGAATAATCTAAGCTTCCCTTGAAACATCCATGAATAGCTCCACTTGTAAATTAAACCTGCAAACAATATTTGAAAAATAACAAAAATATTGGGATGAGATAATAGTCTCGGTGAGTTCTTGTATCTTATAGGTTCATTCAGCTCTAAAGGATTCTAATCAAATTCTAAATCAAGTCAAAAATGAAAAAGAGATAAGACTTGAATTCACAAAACTTGCAATGTATGGAAACTTGTCTCTTGAGTTCATCAACTCAAACAATCACAAGTTTGAAAAACATACCAAGGCATCTTTCCCCGCCCGGTCATACATCTAGAACTCTCAGTACGGATCACATATCCTTGTATTATACTTTGACATACGAATGAATTCAAATTCTAGGAAACATTGTCCTTACGAATCGTCGCTTCATATGAGAATTCCAACCCATTTCAAACCTTTTACCCGTAGGCTCCATTCGCTTAGAGGACTCAAACCTATGAAAGTAATGGTGCGTACATCCCAAAGGAGCTCTACATAAGCATCAACTCTTGGGACGACACAAATAGGGGGTTGTTTCTGACTAAGCGATGAAATATTATATAGTGTGATCGTATTCGACAATCATAAGGTGATTACGTTCACCTTAATGACATGATAACAACACATGTTTCTGTTAGCTCCTAATTTCGACGCCTAAACAGAGTTAAAAATAGCAAATAGAATTTCCTGAAGAAATTTAACTACTTTGACTAAAACTTTATTTTATGGAATAAAAGTCAAAGATGGTTTTTTGTCAGGAGGTTCTATGTTTTGGACTTAGAGATATTCCTCAATATTTGGAAGACCCAATTCGACAAAAGTGTTGTTCAGGGGAGTTTTTGACGAGAATTCATTTGAATTCAAATAAAAGAGGAAAAGCCCGTTTCGAGGAAGACACGTGGAGCATCCCGGTGGTTCAAAGGCATGCGTAGTGACACTTGTCTTGATCTTACTTGTTAGCCGTTAATAGCGGTTATGTTCGATGGTTATAAATAGAAGGTATTAGTATTAAGATGGGTGTGTTCAATTGTGTACAAAATCTCTAGTTACTCTAAGTATCTATCTGATTGAGAGAAACGAGTCGTGAGAATGTACGTTGGCTAAACACCAGTTTTTATTTCAATGTAATTTAACACTTCTTTTACTTAAAAGTTTGTTTTTCTTTATGCAAGTTATTATCCTTATCATTTATCAACACTTTACTTTCTTTTACCGTTATTTAAATTCATTCATACTTGAAATAAGTTGTCTTACCGTGGAACTTGTCGAAGTGTTTATAATTTTCATTCACTTCATTTAAAAGACCAATTAGCACATGTCTTAGGATTTGTGTGGTCGATCCTGCAAGCAACACAAATCTCTTTCGATTTGTTAGACCAGCGGTTGTTCGCCAATTTTCACGGTGAACAGTTTCATACAGTGCATCTCACTCACAACTATGGTAACCGTTCATCCATGGCACTCACCTAAGTATCATATTACATGAATGTCACCTTCTAGTGTTATCTAAGTCATACATGCAACCTAGTTATCTTTTTAATCCATTTATCTAGTTATAAGCCTAGGTTTCCTCACTCGTCTTCATCATGTTTTAAGCATGTTATTCACAATCAAAACCTCCATGCATACATATATATCACACATAGAACACATATAATAACATAAATAAACCATCATAAATAATGCACATAAGGCATGTGATAATCACTATCCACTACCAAACATTCTTGGTTAATTCATGATCTCACAATAAATAGGACTTTCAGAGCCAAGATCTTCACAAAATAGACATTTTGGAACAAACTTTCCTCACCAAATATCAACAATTCTCGTGGTGTTTGTCAAAATACTAGGTGTTCATCTTCACCCGTTCACATATTATTTCATATTCATTCAATTCATTTTTATTCTATCAATCAATAACATATATCCATATTTTACTTTTTATCACGTAGAGCATTGGAATAACTTTCCAACGCTTATGACCGTGCGCCAATCAGAGTTACAGTTCTCAAGATATGGTGCAAACAAGAAACCAAAATTCTACATACTGTCATGGTCGCTTAGCGAGCAGCCAGTGAGGCCGACTCGCCTTTGGTTCGTCTGGAGAATCTCAGGTGAAGCCTACACAAAATTAAAATTGCACCATGGTCACCAGACGACCAACCATTGAGCAACTCGCTTTTGATTTTCCAAGGCTCGTCCGACGACGCTGGCAGAAAACACAGCTTGCCAAGGCTCGCAAATGCTCGCGCGGAGATGATGACAGAAATCATCTCGCCTCGAGCTCGCCTGACGACTCAAGAAGAATCCAGAATCTGCAGAATTCGAAAAAGAGGGGGAAAACAACTCCAAACCCCAACCCACATGATCACAAGGCATCCAAAATATCCAATTGGAATGGTATAATATAATTTAGCATGAGATTCATCATAATCTTCATATATCAACATTCAATTCACAATTTGACATGTTTTTCAAACAAAAACCTAAATCCCAAACATGCATCCCCCCCCTTGGTCCCTTAAAGCTACACTATCTAATGAAACTCATCTTTTCGTGAAGAAAATGAGATGAAGTTGATGATGATGATGAATCAACAACTTCTTCTTCCATGAGTTTCTTCTCTTCTTCCCCTTTTCTCTTCTCTTTCACTTTTCCTCTTTCTTTCTCTCTTTTTCTTCTTACTAACTTCTTATTCTTTTCCATTTCCTTTTTATTCTTTCTCATCCACTCATAACATATAATACATATATAATATCATATTATATAATGGTATAAAATATTTCCATTCGATATTTTTTCATCTAACACCAATTGGCCAATTATTATTGTTATCGAAATGTCTCAACTCATACTTATTAATATTGCTTTGTCTCTTTTATTAATAATTGATCCCTCTTCAGAGTTTACTAGTTACTTTATTGGTCTCAACTGATAACATTTAAAGCACTTATGAGGTCCAATTGTTCTAATTGACAAAAGATGGAGTATGTAGGAACTCAATTGATCTCAACTGACATCCAATTGAACATTTAAGAGAATATGGGATATTACAAAGTTATAACTATTAGGGTCTGATTGGAACAAAAGAATTAAGAAAGAGAGATTGATGAAAGAGAAAAGTTAAAACGAGAAAGTGCATCCACTTTGATTGGTAAGAAGAAAAAAAAAGAGGAGAGACTAAAAGACATGTGGGATCCATATAAAATTCTTTCTCTTCTAACTAGCAAAGAAAACATCAAAATGTGAGTATCATTTTTGGTTTTCCTTTAATATCCGTCATTTCACATTTGTTGCAAAAATTTGATATTTATGGAATGTATATTTTTTTATATATAACAAATGTCTTGCCTCTCTTTTCATTGAGGATTTAAACAAATAATTTATATTACAAGAGTTAAATAAATGGTTGAGGTGAGACTTGTATTATTTCATTCACCACAAAAAAATGGGCTTCAACCACGTGAAAATCACCATGCTAAAAAAGAACGTTGTCACGTGATTTTCACGTTGCTAAACATTTAAAATTAAAACAAAAGGAAATTCAGGTTCTCACGTAAAAAATGAAACATATTTCACTTTTCCAAAAGCTTATCCCTCTCTCTCTCTCTCTCTCTCTCTCTCTCTCTCTCTCTCTCTCTCTCTCTCTCTCTCTCTCTCTCTCTCTCTCTCTCTCTCTCTCTCTCTCTCTCTCTCTCTCTCTCTCAAATCAGATCTTAAGATCAACACAAAATAGTTATATTGTTGCTCGGCAGCGCTGGTGTTATGGCAGTGATGACATCGAACGTGCAAAGAACGTGTTTCGCGTAGCGGTCGTCAAGAGATTTGAATCGTTGATGCTGGAATATTAGCTGCAGTTCATAACCAAGTATTGAGTTTTTCAATTGATTAACGCTGCGTTATTTCGTGTGTTTTTTTACTCTTTGATTATGGTTTTGTTTTTTCTTTTGATTTCAGAGTAATACAGGGACTAAAGTCAAAGAAGATCTTGCATTCTTAGTTTTGTTTTTATGTATTTTTGGGCCTTTTGGCTTTGTTATGTAATAACTTATATATAAGGTTAGAGAAATAAAAAATAAGGTTGTTCAGAGTGAAATTTTCAAACGTGAAGAGAGATGGTGGCGATGAAGGAATGTGATGGTTAATGCACCTATCCTTATGTACATATTAGTGATGTGATAACACGTGACAAATTTGCAATGTATTTTTCACGTCAGAACTTATTGTGACTTGCGCTAATGCGACGTGTTTGCTCATGTCGCTAATTTATATTTTGTGACATTTTTTTTTTGTTTGTGGCATGAATATCACGTGGTAAATGAGCATTTTATTTTGTAGTAAATTAAACAAAGCGGAAGTTGTATTATTTCATTTGTTTTTTAAAGTAGATTTGTTTAATTTTTTTGGTTAAAATTAGGAATTAATTTTATTATGATATAATGATAATCTTAATTGATTTAAAATTAACCTAATTCCATTAAATTACTAGGAAGTTGAATTTAATTATTTAAATGAATTTTTTATTTAAAAATTTTAATTGAGGATATTTTGATACTTTTAAAAAGAATGTACACTTCTTTCTTCTCTATTTCGTATATATTTCTCTTATACTGATCAATAGATCATATCAATTCTATTTCTTTTTTCCTTTTCTCTTTTCTTACACTCTCACCTGTTTCTCTCTTTTTCAATTTCTTTCATTTGCCAATCAAATCCTTATAGCTGGACTTACAAAAGAGAACATACTAATTTTGTCAATATTTTGGAAAGAGAAGTGTTAAATTCATCCTCTTTTTAACACTCCTTCTAACACTTGCATTTTTATTGGATGAAATACATGTAGTTTTCTCATTTTAAAAATTGATTCCACACAAAATAGTAGGACTCGCGTGGATTTCAGTCAATAAAAAATTTAGTGTTGAAAAAGAGTGTTTATAATATTTTTTGTTTTGAAAAAGTTGAATTGCGTCTAAATTTATTATTTTTTTGAAAAAGTCGGGTCTGGGTTAAAATTATTATCAGATGTAGGTTAATTGTGGATCTAAAGTTATCTCAGGTATTTTTGTGACCATTATATCGAGTTCTTTCTCATTTACTTGTTAATTATGATTTTATTTTTTAATTCTGGTACAATATGTTTAAGTGGTTAGGGTGAAAGTTATTCATGCCTCCAGATTTGTTTTGTGTTCTATCAATGTTTGAATCTTTTTGATAGAGTCTAGATTTAAGAATGGGTTGGCTTTTGGTTTGGCATGTAGTTGTGTGATCCATTTAGAAATTTCATAATGATATTATTATTATTATTATATTTTTCTAATAAGATAGTAAGTGTTGAGAAATTGGCCTATAGAATAAAGTTCTACTCTTTGAAATGGTATCTGAAAAAGACTTGAATCATTCTTATTCTTTGAAATAGTTTGAGTGCTCCATACTCTCTTGTTAATATATTTTATAATTAAAAGAAATTAAAATTGAATTACCAATAACTAATTTTCGTTATGATTCTACATTTTAATATTCACCAATGTATAGTCATTGTAAATTAAACGACTACGGTGTAGACAAATTAAACTACAATGTAAATTTTGTGTAGTCTCAAATTTAATGGATGATACCAACAAAAAATAAAAAATCGGTTCATTCCAAATTTAATTGAAAAAAATGAAATGGATAAAAAAATTAAAAGTTAAAATAAAATAAAACGAATTCTACTGTTGATAGTTAAACCTAAAACCTAAACCAACTAATGAATTCGTATTGATTTAGGGAAAATAATTGGGTGATGTTAAATTAAAAAGCCCTCCTCTAGTTGGTTTTGTTGCTAAATTAAAAAGCCCTCTTCTAGTTGGTTTGTTGCTTTGTTAGCTTAATATCTTTCCTTTTTTTTCTTTCTCTTTAAAAGAATTAACTAATAAACTAACATATTTGAATTTAAGTGTTTAATTAATGAATTAATTATGATTAGTATTCAATGTTTCCTCTTCATGAGCTTATGCTCTTCTTCTAATTCTAACAAGTTCATGATCACTACTTCCGAGACATTTCTTAATTGTTAAAAGTATTGTGAGTAATTCAAGTGTTGTAACCGGTTAACACGAGGCTGTCATCGATTACAGTAAAGGCAGAAACACTTCTAAGTAATAGAAAAGTGAAAGTTTCGAAGGTGTAACCGATTAATCTCAGACGTTAACAGGTTACCACTGAAATTGTTTTAATTCTCATGTTAGTTGTAACCGATTAACTAAATGGTGTAATTAGTTACAGGTCCGAGTTTTGCATTTTTCTGTTATGTAATTATTTGTTTTGGATCTCAATCAGTTTATAACACTTGTATAAATGTGTTGGATGCATTTTCATCCATTTGTAATGCAATATGGATTTTCACACACACACACACTCTCTCTCTCTCTCTCTCTCTCTCTCTCTCTAAATTTTCCTCTTTCACTCTTCACATTCCAATTTTTTCTACCATTGTTCAATAATCTTGTGTCGCACCTCGAAAAATGATACGACCGTCACGATGGACGCGAAAAATAGAGTCGCCACCGAATTTTACTCACTCCAAGAAGGAGTAGGAAAATATCGATAAAACCTTTAGGAAAATAATATGGTCATCGCAACCAAGTCCTAGGTTCAGGAGTCGGTTAGGTGAAGGGAATGTATTAGCACCCCCTCACGTCCGATGTACTCAACGGGAACCTCTTAATTTGATTTGTGACAAAGGTTAGCTAAGATTGTTTGTTTTCTTCTAAGATGAATAAAGGCAAAAGATATAAGAAAAAATTTTTGTTTTCTAAAAGGAAATGAGTGGTTTTTATTAGGGTGCTCGCCAAGGATTGGAGCCCTTGTGCCTACGTATCTTCACTTGAACGAAGTGAAGAATCAGAGCGTCTGTAGTTCTGAGGACTACGGTGAAAAAGGAGAAGGTTGCTCGCCAATGATCAGGACCCTTATGCCTATGTATTCTCAATAGGTATGAGAAATCAGAGCATCCGTAGTTCAGACTACGGTTGGTTGGTATTTTTTTATGGACGATGCTAACGTTCGTGTTCTAGCAGTTAAGTGTTTAGCCGCTCGCTCATGGAGTCTTATGTGTTACTTGTATTGCGGTATAATGGAAATAACATACCCTTTTTGAAAATAGTTTTGATCGCATGGAGGCGAGAAGTTGGATTAATGTGTTGGTGTTTTATTTGGATGACGAGCACTTGGATGCCAAGGGAGGCCCCTTGTATCCATGTATTCATAGAGTGAATCTCTCTCTCTCTCTCTCTCTCTCTCTCTCTCTCTCTCTCTCTCTCTCTCTCTCTCTCTCTCTCTCTCTCTCTCTCTCTCTCTCTCTCTCTCTCTCTCTCTTTTCAATCTTAATTGTGAAAAGGTTTAATATGATTAAAGTGTTTTAAACGGAAGACGAGTACTCGAACGCCAAGGGAGGCCCCTCGTGTCCAAGTATTCGGAAGAGTGAATCGAAGACTCGACTCTCTCTTTTTTTCAACCTTAATTGATTTACGAAAATTAGGTTTGGTTTGATTTGTTAAGAAAATAATTTGATGTGAAGCGGGTTATAAGTCTTTTAGAGAAGACGATTATTCGAGTGCGAGAAAGGCTCCTCATACTTAAACAATCAAAGAGAGAACTCGAAGACTCCGGTCCAACTCTCTTTTCATCTTTGCTTGAAAGGTGTTTCATAGTTATTAAGTGTTTTTTTTGGATTTTTTTATTAAAGAAAAGAATTGGATGCAAAAAATAAATAAATAAAGAAAACCTAGGTGAACTGAATCTTAAATGTTGTCATGCAAAGATGGTCTTAAAATTGAGGATGGGGGAATTCTAACCCTAATGTTATCATGTTAGAAATAAAAATCTAAAATCTATCCTACCTCAATCTTAATCGAATATTAAGTTGAGCTAGGAGATTCTAAGAGAACATGCGATTGGGATCAAGAACGAAGCAGTTAATCGTCACAATTAACCAAGCAAGGCCAAACACAAAGCGAAGTTCATGTCATGTCAAAGTGTCGAGTACAAGACGAGGCATCAATAATTAATCGACAATTGTCAAGAATTAATCAAAGGTATAAAAAATTAAACACAATTTAACAAAAATCCTAATCAACAATTATTAACAGCTTCTAATTGACAATCAACAAAAACTATTAGTCAAAGATTAACAAGAAACTAACAAAAATTATCAACAATTATCAAAGAATCCTAATCAAAATAAATACCAAGAATTTATATAAAAATTAACCACAATTAACATCAAGACTAATCCAAATTAATAAAGCTCTAATCAAAATTAAATCAAGAAAAGTTAAAGTCACCAAAATTAGTTGAAAGAAAATTTCAAACAATTTTATGGAAAAATCAAAATCGCTATGAAACAAATATCAAAATAAATTATGAAAAAAAAAATATTAAGCAGTAATTAATAAAATTTTAAGTAAGAATCAACAAAAGTCTTAAAAATTAACAAGAATTTTAAAGAAACATTAACAAAAAAAAATTAATCACAAAATTGAGGGGTGTGAAAGTGATTTGGATGGAGTGGACAAATTTCAGATTGGGCTTGAAGAAATAAAAAAGAGAAGGCCCAAACCAAAATAACTTATTTTAATAATTAAAAAATAAAATAGTTAAATTGGATAATAGAATGGACTTTTTGTGAATTAAAAGTGAATTATGGTTACTTGAATTTTGGAAATTAAAAGAAAAAAAGACAAGTAGATGCTGGATATGAATAACTCGAATCTAAAAAAGAAAAAAGGAAATTTGAATTTGGAAAAATGAAAATGAATATGGCTTGGATATTTTGGAAAAATGGATAATTGGATAAATGAATGTTTAGAAATGGTTTAAAATGGATTAAAAAAATATGAATGGATAAAAAGATAAACAGAAATAAATAAAAAAAGGGTAATGAATTGGATAAAATTAGTTTGTAAATGGATTAGGAAAATGAGTTTTAAATATGGATAAATAACAAAGTGGATGGTTACGGGAATGGATATGGGTAAAGGTAACGCGCCTTCATACTTGGACAACACTTGAAACCTTGATAATTGAACCTGATTGCTACTAATCCTGAATGACATCACAACCTTGAATCCATCTTAAAATGATCTTGATTGAACGACAAATCTGACGAATCTTCAGATTAATGACATGAATATGAACCATACAATCAAGAATTGCAAATAACCTGTAATGTACCAACTATCCTGGACTTGAATGGCTCTGCAACTTGACTCAACCAGGTGATTTGAACTGGCACAAAACCCTGACTAGGACCTCAACTCCTTTGAATTATGCACCCCTTGGCCTTGATCATGAAACAACTTTATCTGACCGAGATTATTCCAAACTTCCGCTGAACCTCAACCAACACAGCACACACCTTTAACCTGATAACTTTTCATGAAACTTGATTTGGTCTTGCAAGGCATGAGCTTAGATAACAAAAGGGCGTCTATTTTGTATTCACAATGGTTAGATGACATGAATAATGGATATGATGCATAGATGATGAAAATGTTATGATACGAAAGGCGTTTTATGTTATGCGGATGATGAAGAGTGAAAGTGACTCGTTAAAGTTTGGGGTACGACATCTTGTGGTTCAAATTTCCAACATTTGGCATCAAAAGTCTGGTTCTAATCCACAAACACCTAGTGTGCAACGTGAATTTTTTCTCCAATGAAAGAATCCTTACAAACCTACATATCCTTGATGTGAAGAATTATGACAAATGGTGCAAGAAAATGACAGTGTTGTTTGGTTACCAATATGTTCTTGAAGTGATCAAAAACGGAGTGACTCTCCTTATCCAAGGTGCAACAGATGTACAACAAGCAACACTTAAGGAAGAGAAGAAGAAATATTTGAAGACGCTGTTTTTTATCCATCAATGTGTGGATGGTAATAACTTTGATAATGTTGGTGATTGTGAATCGTTAACTTGAGTTGATTCAAATGGAAGAAAAGCATACAATCAACGATTTCACAATAAGAACCACTCAATTAGTGAATCAAATGATGGCATGCGGAGAAATAGTCACGGAGCAGTATGTTGTCGTGAAAATCTTGTGTTCTTTAACACCAAGATATGACAATGTACTTGTGGCGATTAAGGAATCAGAGGATCTTGTGACAATGAGAAAATAGGGGTTGCAAAGCTCTTTTGTGGCTCATGAGTAAAGGATGGAGGGGAGAAATAATGATAAGGCAAAGACGGAGATCACTTTGCAATCTCACTTTAATGAGAAGGACAAAAGATCGAAAGGAAAATGGCCCATGAAGAGTAAAGAGAATTTTCAGAATTTTGGTGGAAGAGAGTCCCAAAGTTCCAAGAATTTAACTTGTCAAAGGGGTGAGAGCACTTGCAATAAAATTGGTGGTCAAGGGCACTTTAGAGGTGAAAAGAGGTTTGACAAAAGCAAGGAGCATTTCCTTAGGTGTCAAAGGTTCAGTCATTTTGCAAAAGAGTGCAATGTAAACAAGAAGTAACGTCTAGGAGATGAAACCAAGGTTGCAAACAAGAGTTTGATGAAGAGAATACACTCTTGGTCATGATCATGGAAGGAGAATGCAGTAGTAGCAAGCTGCGGGATAAAAGTAGCAACAATTTAAGAAATGCTGCAAAGTTGAGCTGTAACCGGTTACATGATATAGTTAACCAGTTACATGCAGAAGAAAACACCATGATGAGTATGAACGGAGTTTAATGCAACGAAGAATGGTACTTGGACTCGAGTTGTTATACTCATATGACGAGGAGGAAGGATTGGTTTGCTAAAATCAATTATGCTCTGAAGAACAAAGTGAAGTTCGTGGATGACACCACTCTAGTGGCCAATGGGATCGGTGATGTTTTGATCATGAGAAGGGATGGTGGATATTCCTTGATCAAAGATGGCTTGTACGTTCCAGGAATCAAATTTAGCCTTCTAAGTATTGGCCAATTACTTGAGAAGGGTTACAAAATTCACATAGAAAATAAGGGGTTGCACGTTATGGATGGAAAAGGAGCTTTGGTCCTTAATGTGCTTATGGCTGCCAATAGAACCTTCAAGGTTGAGCTGAAGGTTATGGAGCATTGATGTCTTGCTACAGTGGAAAGTCGAGAAGAATGGATATGCCACTACCATCTTGTGCATCTCAATTTACAGATCTCAAAAACTTACAAAAGAACATAATGGTATAGGGGGTTCCATTGATCAATATACCAGCTGAAATTTGTGAAGAGTGTGTGCAAGAAAAGCAACATAAAGGTAAATTAGGTAAGGATGCATATCTTAGAAAATAGAATCATCTTGAGGTGGTGCATTCGTATGTGTGTGGACCGATGCAATTAGATTCCATTGGTGGCAATAGGTACTTTGTCACATTTATCGAAAATCATAGTAGAAAGCTATGGTGATACCTAATCAAGAGAAAGGATGAGGTATTTGAAGCGTTTAAGAAGTTCAAGTCCATGGTTGAGAGGCAAAGTTGTCACAAACTCAAAGTTCTCAAAATGGATGGTGGAGGAGAATGCGTCTCAAAAGAATTTAAGAGGTTTTGTGATTAAGAATGGATTGTACATGAGGTAGTACCACCTTATACACCACAGCAAAACGGTGTTGCTGAAAGGAAGAATCAAATGACCATGAACATAAGGAGAAACATGTTAAAGGGGAAGAACATGTCGAAAAAGTTATGGGGAGAAGAGGTATCCACTGCTGCCTATTTGTTGAATAAATGTCCAACAAAGAAGCTTGAGAAAGTAACACCTGAGGAAGCATGGTCGAGATTCAAACCGAATCTGAACCATTTGAGAGTTTTTGGTTTCGTAGCATATCGAGATGTTCCGGGACAACTTAGAAAGAAGCTGGATGATAAGGGAGAAGTAATGATACTTGTAGGGTATCACTTTACCGGTGGTTACAAGTTGTTTTGATGCAGCATAGAAGAGGGTTGTGATCAACCGATACATCATTGTTAACAAAATCAAGGGGTTGTAGTAGTCTGTTACCGGTTATGTAAAAGTTATAACCGATTATAGCTTTGAAAATTTAGATTCTGTTGAAACAAAAAGAGCAGAAACTACCGTTGTTAAAGCCCAAATTGAAAAAGTGTTAGAATATTAAGAAGGAAAAGAGGTTTGCCTCAAAGGAATCCAAGATTGTAAGCTGTTCTAAGACAACAAAATCAATGATGGTGGTGATTTCGTTCACTTTGCACTTACGGCCAAATTCGAACCCGTTAAAACCGAAGAGGCTTTAAGTGATCCAAAATTGGATTTGTGTTATGAAGAAGGAACTGGAATCCATTGACAGGAACAATACTCGGGATTTGGTTGATCTACCAGATGGAAAGAAGCCAATTGGTGTGAAATGGGTATTCAAAGTGAAGGCAAATCTCAAGGGTGAAATAATTAAATATAAGGTTTAGTTAGTTGCTAAGGGATATTTTTTCAAAGAGAAGGCATAGACTTTGAAGAGGTATTTGCACAGGTTGCTAGGATTGAAACCATTAGGGTTGTTGTTAGCATTGCAAATAACCACAATTGGCCCATCTACCAAATAGACGTCAAATCTGCATTTTTGAACGAACTGCTTGAAAAAGAGGTATATGTAGGACAACCCTCTGATTTTATTGTGAGAAACCAAGAGCTAAAATTTTACAAGTTAAAGAAAGAGTTATATGGTTTGAAGTAACCTCCTAGAGCTTGGAATAAAAGAATAAATGGTTTTCTAAAGGAGGTTGGCTTCAAGAAATTTGTATCCGAACATGGAGTGTATGTGAAGACGAATACGAGTGAAGGATTGATTATTCTTTGTCTATATGTAAACAAATTATTAATAACGAGAAGCAATGATAAAGTGAATTTCAAAGTTCAAGAGTGAATTGATGAAAGAGTTTGAGATGATCGGCCTTGGTCTCATAACATACTTTTTTGGCATTGAGTTCCACAAGTCCAAAAAGGGATTGCTCATGCACCAAAGAAAGTATGCTCTTGACATATTGAAGAAGTTTGAAATGAAGCATTGTAATGATTCTATTCTTCCAGCTGAACTACAGTTGTAGTTGTTGAAGAATGACGATGAGTAAGATGTTGATCCAACTTAATATAGGAGGTTAATTGGATCCCTGCTATTTGTGCAATACTCGACCAGACTAGGCATTTAGTGTCGGTATTGTGAGTTGATTCATGGGGTGATCGAAGGTGTCTCACTTAAAAGCGGTAAATAGGATCCTAATATATGTCAAAGGTTTTGTTGGTTGCATAATTCTCTTTCCCGCAGCGGATACGGGCATAAAATGTAATTTGCTCAATTTTACCGGTTCTAATTGGTACATAGATAAAGATGATCAAAATCCTACAGTTGGATACATATTTATGTTTGGTGCAACACCAATGTCACACCCTCATTTTTCACCCCTAGTATTTCATATCATGGATTCATCATAATCATCATCATGCCTGGGTACATGCTAAGCATGTGGGTTGCAAGGGATTGACAAGAAGAGATCTTTTATTTAAGGCAATTGTTATTTAGAAATCATCAGGTGATTAGGGTTTGGGCTACTACAAGTCTCTTATGAACTAAGCAACCTAATGCTCAGTATTGGTATACTTCTGATCAATTGGAACGACAAAAGCTTCAAGAAGTTTTAATCACCTATGTTTGGTTAAAGACCTTCTTGCACGAATAAGTTGAGGTTGTTGAATATGGGGCAATTTTCTTTCAACTTGATTTTGACAGAGATTCAAAGGCTATGAGGTTTCAAATTTTAAGTTCAAGTTAAGTCCATATAATTACCTTCCAAGTTTCAAATTCATGACAAGTTTCATATCTAAATCCATTCAAACCAAAATTCAATTTTTAAGTCAGCATTTCCAAATTAAAATTTCATATCAAAGTTCATATATTCAAGTCCCAAGATATATATCCAATGTTAAAATCCAAAAGTCAAATTCAAGTTCATTTCAATGTGAAATTCTGGTGTACAGATCACAAATGTCCCAAGAGATGTCGAGACATTGATCTCTGTATAACAAAACGAGGACCTAACAGAACATACCAGAAAAAAACTAATATGTCAAAAAGAAAACAATGTAATGTCAGATGTTTTAACATCTGTTAAGACATGTTTTTTTACAACAAGAGACAAAACTGAAATATTCATAACAGAATGATAAATAACGCCAAGATATGATGACCCGGTTCAGTGTACAACAACACCTACATATGGGGCTACCAAGCCAGGAATGAATCCACTATTATTTGTATTAGTTTAGAGCTAAACTCCCTGTTTACAACTCCTTACTTAATCCCTACCCAATGCAAATTCTATCTAGAAATCATCATCTAGACAAGAGAAACTCATCTCAATTCCTAAATCACCTCAGTGATATCTAACAGTCACAACCTCCGGAGACTGTATCAAACCGTTCCATTAAAAGACACCCCTCTCAATACAATACTCAGTTAAGACTCATGACTAACAATAATGCATGGATTTGCTTAAAAGCTTCATCCAAGAATAATATACAATTCATTACCTACAGGTTTCTGAATATCTAAAACTATGTCTACCAAAATGTATCAACTGATACAAAGGGTGACTTATAACACAAGAAAGTACACGACTCTCAAAACCCTAAACCCTTATAATTACTTTACAAGAATCGTTACAAGGTATACTATTGACTTGTCCTAGGTCTTGGTATTCCTTTTATATCTTTCAGCAGTTCATGGGTTTCGAAGTCTCTATTAAATCTTTCCTTGATCCACGTTCTGATTGCGCCTTAAGTCTTGGAACAGATCTATAACAAATCTGCTACACCAGACCAAGATATCGAGTCCTCGGGCTAGGACATCTTGTCAGACATGTTTTTCATTACCATATTTCTTAATGTTAGGACATCTTGTTTAACACCAAGTTTTATCAAAATTTAGTCAAATATTTAGAGCCTTAAATCCCCCCCTTTTGACAAAATTTGGCTAAAACACCTTTGCACAATAAACCCAGAACATGAGAAGAAGAGTAGAAATTCTTGAAGTCATTTCAGCCAGCCTGTGACAATTCTCCTGAAAGCTTTCATTCTTCCTGTACAACATACGCCACCTGTTGTATGACATGTATACTGAACCCTGGTGTACATGAGGACGATGATGCACGCCACTCCCCCTCAAAACCAGTCCCAATATACCTCCATTATCCAGGTTTGGGTTTAGAGGAGCAGACCCCAGTTCTGGATAACTCAGAACACAAGACACAATTGTGTTCATAACTCATATCACAAGACACAAAAAGAAGACTCAGAAAAGAAACTGAGACACAGACAGGATGTCAGAACATCCCATCCGACATCCTTGCAACAAAACTGCAAAAATGAACTTAACCCACAAAAGAAGACCAGTCATATGTTGTAGAAAACACCATACAACGGATATGAACACAAAACGTTTCTCCCCCTTTTTAGCCAAAAATTGGCAAATTAAATCAACACAGTTCTAGACCCAAACAATACTCACCCAAACCCGGACGAAGGCCATAACCTTACAACCCACCAAAAGAGATAACATGAGACTCAAGAGGCATCGACCCCCTTTAAATACCCAAGCAATTTCTCTAGGAATTAATGGTCCATAAAAGTTACCGAAGAAAAATTCAATGAGGATATAAATTTAGGTAGATAACTTCATCATAAATGACTGTGCACCAGCCAACTCATATTTGACTGTTTTCTTCTTTAATGAGAATCGTCCAAAGACTATACATGTACCAAGGAAACATGTTTTGCATGCCTTATTTAAGGCACGCTTTCCATTGTCCAATGAACACCGTCCAAATAAAGCTACATGGAAACAACCACAAGTCCTAAACAATGTCCTGACATCCAGTCAATCCTTGTTTACACTCACTTGAAACTTTTGAGGTATAGTCACAATGCCTTCCAATGAGCTCCACTCATACTCCATTAAGCTAGAATTAGAAAATCCTAATCAAGATGTCAAGGGAGTATGTGTGACATCTCTCGTTTATCAACAAAAGCTTCCATGGACCTTATTCCAAACTGCAGAGAAAAATAAATTCTCCCAGACTATATCCAATCCTGTTTCTCAGGTCTCTTTTAAGAAACACGAACATAGTTAAAATAATTCAAACCTTAACAAGTCAATCTCACAATCAGAACTTACTAAGCTAAAGTATCAACACCCTAAGATGTTAAGACATTTAGTCTGACATCACAATCTCTCATGAATCACATAAACACCTTCATTATCATAAGAGAAAGAAACAAAACAGGAGCACAAATCTTGTACCATAACCAATAGACTCTTGGATTTAGATCAAAAATCACCATTGATCATTCTCCCCATGAACACATCCACACACTGTACAAGTTCTTTTGAACCTTACAACCATATACAACCTTGTTCTTGAGAGTAAGTCCAATCAAGCCTAGAATGTTCATACTCTTGAAAGAGACATACACATTCTCTTAAATATTTGGTTAACCAAGATGTCATTCACACTTAGAAGTCATCAAACCCCTTCACCTAATGAAGAAGAAACCTCCTCAGCCTGCCTCCTCCTCAAGATTCAAGTCTGAAACAATCTTTTCTGGAGATACTTCCAGCAGAACTAACCATCTACACACAAATAATAAGAATCCACAGAGTCTTGACCATACTTCACAATGAATAGATAATTCACTTCTGATCCAAATGGTGAGTAATAAACTTCACACCATGAACTCCAAATTATCTCCTAAGGATACACATCTTTACTTTCTGAAGATATGGTCAACTGAAATGATGTTTTAAACATATCCAAGATATCATCCTTAAACATAGGACTCACCCATTTTGGTTCAGGAAACAACATCCAATAGAAATAACTATTTTCATGGTAATCCATACACTTTCCTTTGTAAGGAATACATGAGGATTCTAATAGATCACAACTGTAGCAGCTCATAACCATCATAGAAGGCAGAGTACCACAAAGAGAAATAAACTCTCACAAGCCTTCTGAAGCTTCAACCCTGAAGCACAATGTTTAGACATCCTGTCTGACATCACAGAATCAACACCCATCCTTAAGCAATCAAAGAAAAAGTTCCCTCTAAGCATCATACCACAAGCAGACTTTTCAGCAATATCAATTTCTCTTCTGCCCTTCAATCCTCTGTGCTTTAGAACTCCATCTTACAAGACCACAGTAACTCCAAAGAGAAATCTGGACCACTTATGTCAAACAGCTTATATGACAATTCAAGAAGAGGATACGAAGACACCAATCGATCAGCAACTTCCTTGAGTTTTTTTTGTCATTGCATGATTTACAAAGGCTGAGATAGACTTTACCACAAGGCATGCAGATGAACAACAACCACTCCTAAGAAGACCAACTTATACAAGATGTTACAACTCGAATGTACAAATATGCCTTCAGCTTGTTCACCATAACGTCAGAACATTTTAATTTAGATCAATGACTTGACTAGCCAACTGATGAAATCACACATCCTTTAGACTTTCAGACATTATCCCACCTTGAAAGTCTTTTCCACCATAACAGAACAAGAGTTCCATGTTCTCATAGACTTGATCATGAAATCAAGTTTGAGTAAACAACCTCCATCTTGTACATATCAATGGAAAAATAACTAGTCCTTTTCAAGATGAACAAATACCTAGATGACAGTCTGCTTCAAGCGCAGTTCTCCAAGGAAAATATCCACATACAACCAGAGTCCACACCAGACTCAAACCAAAGATGATAGTGTCTTGATCTTCATCTTCACCAACACAGAACTCTTGGATAGAGGCAGATCAAACGACTCTTCGAGACCAATCTCAAGAAGATTCCCAACACAAATTTGTTTATCGTCTAGAACATATGCTACAACTCTCCTTTATCTGAAAAGTTCACTCCTTGGAACAACAAGATTCTGCACACACTCTTCTGAAGTGATGTCTCTATATCTTGTTGAACATCAATTCCTTTTCCTATGAACAAGTCATTGGATCTTGAGTTCTTGCACTATCTGAAGCCGCACCTTTAAGAGTGATACTTTTGACATCACCGAAAAAAAAGGATAATTGATTAAATACTTGTTAAGGCCACAAATAGCAATTGATTTAAAATCCCAATATTGTATTCTTCAGTCATAAAATGTCATAAGACACCGCTTCTTACTCAAACAACCTAGAGAGAAATCTTTAAGGCATAAATATTCCTTAGAATACCATATTCTCTTCTGAACACATTCAGCTGTACCTTTATGAGTGGACTTGAGAGAGAAATCAAGTATCTTGGCCTACCATAAACATGACATAGAGTGTTTATCAAATCATGAATTTGATAAATAGGCCATCAACTCAACCTTTTTCATCCTATTACCCTTCATGGTACCTAGTTGAAACTATCTTCCAAGCAACATAGAAAGGTCCTTTAGAAGAATCCAGATCACAGTGCTCTCTCCTATCTATTAATCTCAGCTAGAGGTAACAAGAACAACTATAGAAACTAACTCCATATTCAACATGCACCAGGTAAGATGTCAGAACATCTTATAAGGCACCATGCTTAACAATAACATCATTATCAGCAGCAGTAAACGAATATTCACATAGCACTCAGTCAACCATCAGTAGTTGTCAGGCCAGATTCAAAAAACTATCCTCCTAGCTTCCAATCTCCTTAAGGACAACAATAATGGATGATATGATCACACAATCTCCTTCCTTGTTTAAAAGACCAAAAAGTATCTTCCCTAGAACTCATCCAGAAATAGAACAAGATGTCTGCTTTGATACCAATTAAAATTCTGGTGTACAGATCACAAATGTCCCAAGATATGTTGAGACATTGATCTCTGCATAACTAAACAAGGACCTAATAGGACATTCCATAACAAACTGATATGTCAAAAACAAAATAGTGTAATGTCAGATGTTTCAACATCTGTTAAGACATGTTTTTTTTACAGCAAGAGACAAAACTGAAATATTCATAATAGAATGATAAATAACACCAATATATGATGTCCCGGTTCGACGTACAACAACACCTACATCTGGGGCTACCAAGCCAAGAATGAATCCATTATTAGTAGTATTAATTTAGAGCTAAACTCCCCCATTTACAACTCCTCACTTAATCCCTACCTAGTGCAACTTCTATCTAGAAAACACCACCTAGACAAGAGAAACCCATCTCAATTCCTAAATTACCTCAATGATATCTAACAGTCACAACCTCCAGCGATTATATCAAACTATTCAATTGAAATACACCCCTCTTAATACAATATTCAGTCAAGACTCTTGACTAACAATAATGCATGTATTTTCTTAAAAGTTTCATCCAAGAACAATATACAATTCATTACCTACAGATTTTTGAATATGTAAAACTATGTCTACCATAATGTATCAACTAATACAAACGGTGACTTACAACACAAGAAAGTACACGACTCTCGAAACCCTAAACCCTTATAATTACTTTACAAGAATTTGTTACAAGGTGTACTATTGACTTGCCCTAAGTCTTGGTCTAACTTTTATAGCATTCAGTAGTCCATGGGCTTCGAAGTCTCTGTCAAATGTTTCCTTGATTGGCGTTCTGATTGCGCCTTAAGTCTTGGAACAGATCTGCAACAAATCTCCTGCACCAGACCAAGATGTCTAGTCCTCAGGCTAGGACATCTTGTCTGACATGTTGTTTATTACCATATTTCTTAATGTTAGGAAATCTTGTTCAACACCAAGTTTTACCAAAATTTAATCAAATCTTTAGAGCCTTCAGAATGATTCATTCAAATTTCAAATTTCCATTTTTTTTGTCAAAATCCAATCTCTATTAGATTTACAAGTCCATTTCAAGATTCAATTTCAAGCTCACAACCAAAATTCAAGTTCCATGCTAAAATGTCTAAGTTTCAAACTCATTCAAACCTCATTGTCAAATATTTCAAATTTCATGCATTTCCAAATTCAAGTCAAGCAAGCTCATATCAATTTCCAATTCATTTCTCGACTTTGCCTTTCTGCATTTTTTCGCACAATGGAAAGTGACGACACTCCTATGGCTTTTGGTAGACTTGATTTTATCGTGGAAAATAGGTCATCGCCTTCACTGTGTCATTTGAAACCGTATTTTGTCGTTTGTGTTGGCACCTTCTTTTCCTTTTGTTTGAAAACCAATTTTGTTTGAAAAATAATGGGCTTTGCCAATAGTTTGTAATTCATACCCCTTGTTTTGATTTCTGAATGGTGTGATGAATGGGCTAGAAGCCCATCATGATTCACACATTTTGTTTTCCCATATCACACCCTTAATCCAACACACACCCCTTTTTTTCATTTTAGTTTTTTAGAGCTTTTCAAGTTTGAAGATTTATTTTATTTTTATTATTTGGTCTTGCTAAACATTTTTTTAAAAAATATTTTGATACTCGTTGATATTAAATCACGATTTTATTTTATGTATCATTTTTTCCTTGATTTCGTTTTGAACTTTGTTACCATTTTATTTTTTCGGTCGATGACGAGACCTCTTAAAATTGTTATTGGTCAAATTATTGATAAATAGCAATTTATCCGAGACCACCTGCTTTTTCACTTCTCATTTTCTTCTCTATCTCGATTTTATCTTTATTTTTTATCGATGAAGTCTTCAATTCACAAATGTTAGTTTTCGAGGTTGTTAACCTTCATTATTTCAAATATGTAAAAAATGATCATTTGGATCATTTCTCTATACTTTAGGATCGTGAGAGGTTTCCCTCGATTAATTAACACGAGTTTGTGATTAAGACGAGATCCCACCCTTCTTTTGTTCGTGCGACACGATTAAATTGGAGAATGATCCGCAATATCATTTCTCTATCTTGTTTTTAGCACGGATATCAATTCACGTGACCTACTATAGTTCGACTTTCTTCATAAGTCGAGCTACGACAGTTTAGTGTTACATTTTGTCCCGATTCAATTCATAAATCGACTAACCACTAACTTTACTTTCCGTCAATATACAATTTCTTTATTTCAGTCAAATACACATTGTTTTACTTTCAGCCAACATTATCTTGATTTATATTATCTTGTTCATATACTTGTTAATATTTATCTTTATATATTATTGTGAATATTATCTTGTTTATATTGTTATATATCCTGTATATTTTTCATATCTTGTTCATATTCATTTCTTCTCCTATTCACATTCTTTCAAAATACATAATAACTATCGAAACCATAAAATCCTAAATTGGTGGACTGTTGGTTATTTGTCTGAATGATACATCTTTGGACTTTGTCAGAAACCCTAACTTGTAGTTTTGTCCGACTTTTGCTCAAGGCTTAGTTTGAGACACATTGCACACACACGCCTTCCTCTTGGGCTACTTGACAATGAGACCTTTTATTTCGTGCAATCCCGTGTAATTTACATGTACCCCTCTCCCATTTTCTCAACAAGCTGTTAAACACATTCACCACCGTTTCTCTTTTATAACTTTTCTCCATTTCTTTTTTGTCTCCTTGAGCTTAAAAAACCTTGGTCTCGTACTGTTGAAAAGTATATTTCCGGCAAATATTTTTAATATCGTATCCACAGAGATTGATGTTATTACCGCCGTTCTATAATTTCGATTATTGTACGTTCAAAGGTATTCAAATTGTTTGTTGTTGAATAAATCGTTCTTGTCACTTGTAAGAAAAAATGAGATAATAAAAATGATTTTAGAATAAAATTTAGAAGCCTTGTCAACAATAATTCAATTCTGATTTTGTAATATAAAGAGAAAAAAATATTATTCCTTATCAAAGATGAAGTTTGCTACATGCAATGATACAAATGTTACATAAACAACAAAAGATAACTACTACCTCAACCTTGCCAAGAAATGAAATTTAGCTACTCATCATCTTCCTTGATTCCATAGAAAATTCTTCAAGAAGTTCTTCTTGCATGAAGCTTCTTCCAAGAAAACAAGAAAAATCTCCCTAAAATCTCTCTAAGATCCCCTTACAAACCTAAGAGATACTAAGACTAAAAGGTGGAATGATTGTGTCTTACATGCAAGGAAAAAGTGCATTTAATAGGCTATGGGGCGCCACCCTACACAAAAGTGGTTTTTCTTCCAAGACATGACATGTGTCACAAATTTACATGTGCTGAATTTCACTCAGTTCGCGGCGCGAAGGGTGGTTGCGGTGCGAACTGCCCAGTTTGAGAATTGTTTGCTTTGTGTTTCCTCAGCAATTCCTTTCCCAAAATTTTATCTTCAAGAGTTGCTCTGGAGATCATTATTTTCTTGACCTATATTCTACAAAAACTAGAGAAAAAGTGAAATATCTATTTGAAACAAAATAAAATAACTTAAATTGAATGTTTACTAAATTGTGATAAAAATTTGTGTGATTTTACTAAGAAATTGATAAAAGGGACCGATAAAATATATAAAAGTTAGTACCAATTGGTCCCTAACAACTCTCTCCAACTTATCATTTTGTTTGTCCCTAAGCAAAAGTCATTCGTTAAAGCAAATCAATTTACGAAGGCAAGGAATGAAACAAGTGCTAGAGGATGATATTCAAATGGTTCAAAAGCATACAACACTCTTATGATACACCTACTTTCAATATTAGACAAAACATAAATAAAAATAATGGTTGGCTACAAAATTATACCAAGAAATTCCAAGTAATACATGTCAAAATTGAATCAAAACTACACACACATCATAGTGATGATGAATAATCATAAGGGTTTTCTTACACTCATCTGAACAATTAAATCAACGTCAACTCGAATCATGCGTTCATCACAACATACATTAAATCATGAAAATTTTTGAGAATCAAGAGGTCTTTTAAGGGTTGTAATGTGGTTTGGGTTAAAGAGAAAGGACATGATCACAAGACTCAATTAAAGATTGCCTATTCTAAGAGAGCATTTCCTTTTATTCAACAATCTTTATTTTCAAATATTTATTAATTTTTTTTGATAACACACCACCATGAGCTTTTCTTTTCATTTTTCTTTTTGTTAGCTCAATTATTTTCAAGGTGATGTATTATGTTTTCTCCCCAACTTCATCATTTTGACCATAGTTGATGCAATCAAACTCTCTACTTAGACATAGGCAAAAAATCACATTGCGACCAACTTTGGTTTAGGTTCACTTGAAACGAAAGAATTTAGGATCCATTTATTTACCATATTATCAATGGATTTAAATTTATACTTCGGATGGATCCTAATATAGACTCAAAAAGGGGTTTACTACGGATCACTTCTCACAAGGTTTTTAATTTCTTTGGCCAAGTGGTTTTTCTCAATAACAAAGATTGCCTCTATCCTTTTCAAAAAAGTTTTCTCAAAAATTAGATTAATGTATGATTTAGCATGATAAGAATGAGTTGAACAGAAATTGTCGGTCTCCCGCATTTTAGTGTATAATGAAAGGTTACCTCACAATTGGTTAGGTCCTAATTTGATTCAAAGTAAACATGTAACTCAAGGAATTTTATGATAACAATTTTGTAACACACCATTAAACTATTCATCTAAAGTCTAAAAAAATAAAAATAAGGTGTACCTTGAAGTGTCGACAGCTGGTTCTTATCATCACCACTCAAATTTTCCCAACTTGTTTGTCGCAATCATCTTGGTTTCTTCAACTTACTCAAGCATAAGGACAATTGAAAACTTTAAAAACAATGGGGTATACCAAAAAGGTTTTGAAAACACACAAATTAAGATTCACAAAATAGAAGTGCATCCAACAAGGAGGTTAATGGTGAAACTAGAGCCACCAATGTACATAATGCAAAAACGAAATTAAAATAACAAACTAAAATAACATAAAAAAATATAAATACTACCACATAAGATCTTCACTCTTCTTCATCATCTTCTCCACCTCCCACGGGTCCTAAAACATCTTCCATCTGTGCATCTTGGTCCGTGCCTGGAGCATGGCTACTGCTTCCTACCCCCCTCATAAAAGATGGTCTGCCCTCAGGCCAATTAGCATAAGCAAAGAGTGATAAATAGGGTTTGAGGGTGGTGGGAACCTTGGGGGTTCTGAGTTTGTTACAGGGAAGAGTGTGGTTGGTGTGAGAGGGGAGTGAGTAAAAAAGGGAAAAGAAATAGGGAAATTTTTTTTCTTCAGGTCGCGGCGCGAACTGTCAAAAACAGAATGCACACTTTTCTCAGTTCACGGCGCGAACTGGTCAGGATATTGAAAATTTTTTGTTACAGTGAGTGAGCTTCCAGTCTTTTTCAGCACTTGTGTCAATTTATGCTCCTCTTGGGTGGATAAAGCACTATTAATTATCACCGTTTTGGTGAAATTATCACCAAGGAATACATACTTTAAATGTGGAGGTAGCATTTTCAATTCTAACTTTGATTCTTCCACTTTCTTCTTCTCATCCAACTCCTCAATATTTTCTTCATGAGAGACAATCTCTCCACAAGACCCTAATTCACACGAAATTGCCGCAATTTCTTTTTCCTCCTTGATTACATCGATTCGGAAGGAATCGTGCTTGTCTTTAGGATGCTTCATGGCTTCAAAAAGATTAAAAGTTACTTCTTCATCTTGCACTCTCACTTTCATGAGACCATCATCAATGTCAATCACCATTCTGGCTGTCTTCATGAATGGTCTTCCAAGAATTAAAGGAACATCGCGATCCTCATCCATGTCTACTACCACAAAATCCACCGGAAAGAGGAACTTGTCTACCTTGACTAGCATATCTTGAGCAACTCCGTATGGTGAAGTGGTGGACTTGTCAGCTAGTTGGAGAGTCATTCTTGTAGACTTCATCTCAATGTTCTCTAACCTTTTGACAATAGACAAGGGAATTAGATTGATGTTGGATCCTAGATCAACCAAACCATTGCCGTTGTACGTATCTCCAATGGTCACCGGTAGGACTACTCGGCCCGGATCGAACTCCTTCCTTGGGATGTTTTTCTTGAATTATAGCGCTGCATCGTGCATCAAGTAAAACTGTTTCATCTTCAGTATACCTCTTCTTTTTTGTGAGAATATTTTTCAAGAACTTTGTGTATTTTGGCATTTGTTCTAACGCTTCGGTAAATGGAATACTAATTTGAAGTTGCTTGAGCATATCCCTAAACCGTGCATAGTGCCTAGCATTGTCCTTCCTTGATGGTGCGTGTGGATAAGGTAGGTGTTGAACTGGAACATGACTTATGCCTTTGTCCCCCCTTTTTCTGTTTTTCATTTTTGACTCCTTCTAAACACCACATTTAGGATTCTGATCTTACCCAGTTCGCGGCGCGAAGCTCTGGCGCGACGCGACCTGAGAAGAATTTTTCTCTTCATCATTTTGAGCCTCCAACAATTCCTCCTCTTGATTTTCAGCTGTGACATTTATATCATCCTCCACTGTAATTTCCTCGTTTCCATTGCTTGCCACCCTTTTACCGCTTCTTGTAGTAATTGCTTTACAATATTCCCTTGGATTGGTTTGAGTGTTGGCGAAGAATGATGGACTTGCTTGTTGTTTCGCCAATTGTTTTGCAAGTTGGCCTACTTGAGTCTCTAAGTTTTTGATTGCTGCTTCATTGCTTTTTTGACTTGCCATGGAGGCTTGTATGAATTGTGCTAGCGTATCTTCTAACTTGGAACTCCCGCCTTGTGATTGTTGGCTTTGTGTGTTTGGATTTTGATATGGACTTTGTTGCTGAAAATTTTGGTTGTTGAATCTTGATTATTGGTAGCCTTGGTTGTTCCTTTCAAAAGTGTTGTTGTGTTGTGGAGGATATCTTTGGTAACCTTGACCTTGATTGTTGACATAACTTACTTCCTCTTGAATCGGGGGACAAAATCCGGTTGGATGATCTCCTTGACAAAGTTCACAACTTGCCACTTGATGTCTAACTTGTGTTCCATGAATCTCTTTCAATTGTGGTGGAAGTTTGGACATTTGTTGCGTGAGCAGCTCCACTTGTTGGGAAAGTAGCTTGTTTTGAGCAAGTATGACATCATTGGTATTCAACTCAAGAACTCCTGCTTTCCTTTGTGAAGGACTACGGTCGTGTTGACTTTGTCGATCATTGAGTGCCATTTGATCAATAATGGTTTTTGCTTCCTCCGCATTCTTCGACATGAGAGAACCACCCACAGTAGCATCCAAGAGTGTCTTTTGTGATGTTTGGAGTTCGTTGAGAAAAATGTGAATTTGTGTGAGATCATCAAAACCGTGACCTTTGCATTTCCTCAACATGAATTTGAATCTTTCCCAAGCCTCGTTTAGAGACTCGTTGCTTCCTTGTGTGAACACCAAAATAGCCGTTTTGGCTTCCATGAATCGGGATTGAGGGTAATACCTCTCTAGAAATCTTTCTTCTAACAAATTCCAATCCGTCATCACTCTTGTTGGTTGATCAAGGTACCACTCTTTTGCTTTTCCCACCAATGAGTGTGGAAACATTCTCTTGAATAAGTTTTCTTCACCTGCTTCATCTACTCCCGTAGAACCCGCAATCTCATAAAATTTGATGAGATGGTTGTATGGATCTTCATGATCCATTCTGGTGAATGGATTTGCATAAAGGAGTTGAAGGATTCCGGTCTTCATCTCCGTATTCCTTCCGCCTCGAGCAAATTGAGTTGTCCGCCTTGGACTATTAGCAGACATTTCGGTACGGGCGTCGTCACCCATACTTCCTTCAACGGTCTCTACAACTTCTTCTTCAATTTGAGTAAGTGAAGAATTTGTTGTTGCTTCTCTTCGGTTCCTCTCGTCGGCTAGTTTCTTTCTTCTTCGTGTCTTGCTATTAAGCCTTCAGATTGTTCTTTCAATTTCGGGTCGAATTGAAATTGCTCCTCGGTGGTTTTTTCTCGCATGCACTAGAATCTACAAAACTAACAAACCAAGTGAAACACAAGAGTGATAGAAAAAAAAATAAAAACAAGAACTTAGAACAATGAATAATTGCAATGCATGTAATATCGACACCAATCCCCGGCAACGGCGCCAATTTGTTGAAAAGTATATTTCCGGAAAATATTTTTAATATCGTATCCACAGAGATTGGTGTTATTACCGCCGTTCTATAATTTCGATTGTTGTAAGTTCAAAGGTATTCAAATTGTTTGTTGTTGAATAAATCGTTCTTGTCACTTGTAAGAAAAAATGAGATAATAAAAATGATTTTAGAATAAAATTTAGAAGCCTTGTCAAGATTGAGTTTCATTATCTTTGTTCTTTATGTGTTCTTAATATCACATGCATGCATTCAAACTCCATTGATAATATTCAAGTGTCCTCTCAATAATATTTATGTCTAAATAAAATTGTGATAGTTACTATATAAATCCTTAGACGATCTCTCCATCTAACTATTGATATAATAATCTTGAATGCTTAACACAATAGAAAAAGTAGTGAATAAATTTATCTCTACAATTTATTCTCTACTTGGAAAAATATTTTAGTTCAAGAATCAAACTACCTTTCTCAACAATAATTCAATTCTGATTTTGTAATATAAAGAGAAAAAAATATTATTCCTTATCAAAGATGAAGTTTGCTACATGCAATGATACAAATGTTACATAAACAACAAAAGATAACTACTACCTCAACCTTGCCAAGAAATGAAATTTAGCTACTCATCATCTTCCTTGATTCCATAGAAAATTCTTCAAGAAGTTCTTCTTGCATGAAGCTTCTTCCAAGAAAACAAGAAAAATCTCCCTAAAATCTCTCTAAGATCCCCTTACAAACCTAAGAGATACTAAGACTAAAAGGTGGAATGATTGTGTCTTACATGCAAGGAAAAAGTGCATTTAATAGGCTATGGGGCGCCACCCTACACAAAAGTGGTTTTTTTTCCAAGACATGACATGTGTCACAAATTTGCATGTGCTGAATTTCACTCAGTTCGCGGCGCGAAGGGTGGTTGCGGTGCGAACTGCCCAGTTTGAGAATTGTTTGCTTTGTGTTTCCTCAGCAATTCCTTTCCCAAAATCTTATCTTCAAGAGTTGCTCTGGAGATCATTCTTTTCTTGACCTATATTATACAAAAACTAGAGAAAAAGTGAAATATCTATTCGAAACAAAATAAAATAACTTAAATTGAATGTTTACTAAATTGTGATAAAAACTTGTGTGATTTTACTAAGAAATTGATAAAAGGGACCAATAAAATATATAAAAATTAGTACCAGTTGGTCCCTAACACGTACCGAGTGCATTTTTCAAACTCTTTTCCTAATAAACACTTACCATTCATGATCAAAACATCTTTAATAAGAGAATGAAGTTCTCTTTATATTGAACTAAAGAGAGAGGGTTGAGTGAAGACCTCTTCCTCCCCGAGTGTCAGGATACTCACTTTAGAGTGTGTGGTCTTGATACTCGTCTTTCAATACGAAGACGTGACTATATTCGCCATACCATTTTCACAATAAATCTTTGAGATAAAGAATTGGGTACTACCCGCAAGGAGTTACTATCCGAGGACCAATTTCACCCTAAAATAACTTTCACAAATCAAATGTGACATCTTTCCTTTATGGCAAAAATAATCTTTTTAAAAAAGGATATGTTATGTCCATTCTATCGCAAACAGGTAACGCCTAAGACTGCACAAGTGAGCTGCAATACACCTAACTGCTAGAATGCGTACATTAGCATCTTCCACAAAAATACAAGTTAACCATAGGTCAAACTACAACTACTCTGATTCTTTACTTCTTTTAAGTAAAGATACGTAGGCACAAGGGCCCAAATCCTTGCCGAGCACACTTCCATCTATACCCGTAGTTCTCTGAACTACATTGACTCTGACTTTTTCATATCTGTTGAGAATACGTAGGCATAGGACTGTGAGGTCCTACCAAGTCTCTTCTCCCCCTTTATCTCTCTTTTCCCTGTTTCTAGCCCTTCTCTTTATCCCTTAGAACACTCCTTAAAACAATACCCTTTAGCAAATACCTTCACGCATATGACAAGCAAATGGTTCTCGTCGAGTACGATGGATGCGAGGGATGCTAATACCTTCCATTTGCATAATCGGATTTCGAACCCTTTCTCTTGGTTGCGAGACCATCTTATCCGTTTCCTTCTTGGGGTTTTCTCGATGTTTTCCCTTCCCCTTTTGGGATAAATAAAGTTTGATGGCGACTCTTTTGTCTTTCTATTTTCACCTCTCAGTCGTTGCATTTTCGAGTAGCGACACACGTAAAAAAATTAATTTAATTGCTTTATCTATTTCGTGGTTCATTTACTTCTATATGGTTGTTTGCTTGTTGTGTGTTTACCATTTTTTCTCATCCCCATTCAAAAAAAGATGTACCCTCCTCCCCATGAAATATAAAATAATTTTATCACTTTCTTTTACTTGTTTATTTATATTTTGCCATTGCATGATGATTGAATTCCAAATACTAAAGCATACTTGATCCATATATCAAGCCCTATCCCACTCTTGTTAGTTGACTGCCTTGCGCATCGCTATCGACCTTACTCTATACTAATTAGGACCTCCTTTCCACTTAGTTCAAACCCTCACACCGCTCCGATCGCAAATTTAAACCTCGATCAACATTGAGTATTTTCTCTAAGTCAAAATTAATCAACTTAATAATACTTAAACCATATTTTATTAAAAGATGAAAAGAGATTTGGCCTAGAGCCTTCGAGTCCTCTCCTTGATTGTTTGAGTACAAGGGGTCTTATTTACTACTCGAACAATTGTCTTCTCCAAAATATTTTTAATCTGTTTCACATTAAACTATTTTTATAACAAATCGAATCAAACCTATTTTTCTAAATCACTTAGATGAAAAAAAAGAGAGAGTCGAGCCTTCAATTTTCTCTCTCGATTTTTTGGATACGAGGAGCCTTCCTTACTATTCGAATAGTCGTTATCCGCTCAAAAAATTTAACTATATAAAACCCTTTCACAATTAAGGTTGAAAAAGAGAGAGAGTCAAGCCTTTGATTCACTCTCCCGATTATTTGGACACGAGGAGCCTTCTTTGACGTACAAATGACCGTTATCCAAATAAAACATCAACATATTAATTTAACTTCTCGCCGCCGTGCGATTAAAACTTTTTCTCAAAAGAACGATGCTTAGTCCCTTCTAATGTGCATGCAAACTAAATGCTTAAGTCTCTGCCGAGAGTAGAAAACCTAATGTTTTGTCCTTAGAATTAGAACTAAACATTTGTTCAATAAAACGAACTAACAACCTGTAGTCCCACGATATACAAATGATCTGATTCTTCATTTTGTTCAAATAAAGATACGTAAGTACAAGAGCCCCAATATTTGGCGAGACCCTAATAAAAAACCACCAATCTCCCCTCAAAAAACAAAACTTTTTTCTCTTACCTTTCACTTTATTTGATTAGAAGAAAATAAACAACGTAAGCTAATATTCCTCACGAATCGAATTAAGAGGTTCCCGTTAAGTACAACAGACATGGGGGGTGCTAATATCTTTCTCTTGCGTAATCGACTCCCGAACCTAGAACTTGGTTTCAATGACCATGTTCTTTCCTTAAACATTTTATCGATATTTTCCTATTTATTCTTGGAATGAATAAAGTATGGTGGCGGCTCTGTTCGAACACTTTTCTGTGACCATTTGCGAAGGATTGTATTTTTTGAGGTACGACAACCAATCTCATGGTGTTCGAAAAAGGAACTAGTAGTTGCACTGTTATCTTGTGAGGCTGAGTACATTACCGCTTTATTATGTGTGTAATACATTACCGTTTTATCTTGTTAAATACATTACCGCTTTGTACTTGTCTTATGGGTGAGGATGTTACAGTCCTGCTTGACAATGTTTCTGCAATTAATTTTGCTAAGAAACCAATTGCATATAGGAGGAGAAAGCATATTAAGATAAAGTTTCACTACTTGAGGGAGCTTATTAGTGAAAGAAGGTGACAATTGAGATATTTGTAGAAATGAAGACCAAATGGTTGATTTGTTGACTAAGGGAGTCACAAATGAAGTTTTCAAGAGGTTGAAGATGAACATGAGCATGGAAGACTTAGAGCATATTGTTGCACCCCAAATTTTGACCCCTTAGATCCTCATCATAATTTTAGGATCATATTCATTTGATTAACTAATCTTAACCCATTTCAAGTTTATCTTTGTCAAGATGCAGATAAATCAGGGTTTTGTACCGTCAAAATCGAGGCTTCGGTGGTTTGATCAATCAATGTGTTGGATTGATTCAACTATAAACAAGATCAAGGATACTACATGGGGTCAAGTATGAATCTAATTTGAGGTTGTCATCCAGGATTTGAGAATGGTGCAGTTCAGGATACCCGATTAGGGTTTTCGATCAGGAAAAGTCAACCGTAGTTTGGATTTTGATTTAAAAAGTGTTCCAATGGTGGGGTCATGGTCCATGAAGTTCTTATGGATTAGTAAAGTCTACTCAAGAAGCTTCAAGGCTTCAAGATACCCAGAACACCAACAGTCGATTCAGAGTTCTTCAATCAATCAGTTCGTCTGACTGAAAAGTCAACTCATTGACCAACATGATTTTGACCCAAAATTGAATGCAATTATGTTCATAATGGTATATCACATCTATTCATGAATTTTGGTGACCATTGGATCAAGAATTGATAAGTAATTAAAAAGTTGGGAAATTAAGGTTTTGAAAAGGGCAAAGCCATAACTCCTTAACCACACAAGGGTTTTTGACCTAGTTTCAAGAGGAATGAGTTTCTAAAACAAAAATAAATATTATAGTACCTAATTGGGGATTTCTAAAAAGTACAAGTGTGTTCCATAACTCTTCCTGGTTAGAGAGAACCGAGGTCCACAAGTTGGCAAAAACTCGCATTGGCAAAACCAGGTCAGCATGAGTTTTTGATTCCAAAAACCTCTCCAAATCGATGTTAATCAAAGATTAAGCCTCATTTATGATGTTTATATTGATAATGAACATTTGTAAATCAATTCCCACGAAAATGTCACAAAGATCAAAGGAAATCATTATTTAATGCAAGTTGCAAAAGTGAATAGTGAAGAAAGAGAAAAAAGGTGGCTACCCTTGTCAAATCATCAACTTTAATTCAACAAGTCACCTCCTAACCTATCAAGCATGATGAAAAAAATCTATGGGGCATGGATAATATCTTAGTAGAGTGGCTTAAATACAAGTATGAAGATTGCATTGGAAAACTCAAAGATTTTCATGATGGAAGGTTAAAATTGGCAATTTGCTTCACTTTTGCCCATACCTTGATCCAAGGCCTTTGACTATAAATAGAACTCACTTCCTACATCCCAAAAACATTAGTTCCATGCTAGAAACATCTAGAACTCTCTCCCTTACACAATCACCAACTTCTTGCAAAATCTCACTAAGTCTCCAAAATCCCTCAAAATCTATTTTTGCAAAACACCTTCCAAAACCATTTCCAAACTTTTTCCAACTCAAGAAACACTTAAAACACATCAAATATGATGTATTGAAGCTATCCAAATCACTTCCACACTTATGTAACAAGGTTTGAGTGAGTTGGTCTTTGAAACCTTTGGATTTTAGAGTTTCTCCTTCATTTACAAGGCATTTCGTCCACTAGCTTGCTTGGAGGTTGTTTGGAGCATCTATTCATCAACCTAGGAACATTTGAAGACCTTGTAAGAGCTCTCAATATCTATGATTTTCTTATTGCTTAAGCTTGCTTCAAGAGGTAAACCTAAAACTCATAAATGTGAACTTTCTACTTGCATTTCACATGCTACCATGAATGTTTTTAGGGTTTTCACCTTCCTATCTCTCATTTATTCATTTCAAAACTTTAACTTTATTCTCTTTTGAGTTTTATTTTAAAGTTATGATTTTGGCTTGTTAGCATCCTTGTATACTTGAGTTTGACTAAAACTCTTGCTTGTAAGCATTTGTGTTTGATCTTATCTTAAAACTTGAAAGTTTTTCCCGTGAAGTTTTTAAACTTCTCACTTACATTTGTTGTGACATTATTTGATTACGCTTGATAATTGTAATTACATATGGCATCTTGTAAGCTCTAAGAAACCATTCTTTGTCAAGATACATCTTTATCTTTGTTAAGATCCCCTGCCATCTTTGTTAAGATATATCCCCATCTTTGTTAAGATATGTTTGTGGTTGTGACTTCCTTATGCTTAAGTCTTGTAAGAACTTACCCTTCTTGATATTGTAATATCTTGATACATGCTTTGGTTGTGACCATATATCTTGATTGAAATCATTAATATTATAATATCTTAAATGCTTGCTTTGGTTGTAACCGTTCATCCTGATTTAGATCCTTGCTTATTATAATATGCTTGATTATTCTTGGTTGTAACCATATCCCTTATTTTCATCATGTTTGAATGTTTATGCTTTGTTAATTTTACTTTCCCCAAGTGATGGAAATCTTTAGTTCTCATCCAAGTTGCGTCATCTTTTCCCTTCCAAAGGAAAGTCTCTCTATTGACCCTTGGGTCATAGATAGCTCATTAAACTCATAGGTCTGGATAGAACCTTCTCCCTTTTGGTCTGGATAGAACCAATAGGATACCCTTATAGGTCTGGATAGAACCAATAGGATTTAAAGTCATAGGTTTGGATAGAACCTTCACCCTCTTTTGGTCTGGGAAGAACCAATAGATCCTTATTCTGTAGTTCGTGCCCGAACTACGACCGCTCTTATTTCTCATTGGATAATGAGAATACGTAGGCACAAGATACGATATCTTGACGAGCAACCTTCCCCCTTTCTCCCACCTTTTGGTCTGGATAGAACCAATTGGTCTTACAACGTAGAACTTTAGGATAGAGTTTGGTTAACTCTATGTAAGAATCATGGATATGATTACTTACTCCCCTTTCTTGAGATTTCAACATAGATCTAGAGAGTTTTCTTAAACTCTACCCAAGCATGGATTTGTTTGTTCCCCTTTGAACCTTGACCATAATCAAGTGTTCTTCAACCCTAGTGAGGTGAACTACGATTGCTCTGATTCTATCCTAGTAAGGATACATAGGCAGAGGACGCGACGTCTTTGCGAGCAAACTTAGAAACTATCTTTAGGTTTTAACCTTTACCCAACCCAATCCTTAGCAAACATTTACCAAATTTAGCATGCAAACAAACAAAAGGTTCCTGTAGAGTACTACAGATGTTTAGGATGTGAAATACCTACCCTAGGCATAACCAACCCCCGATCCCCGAATCTCTTAGCGTTGTTGTTACATCGCGCAAAAGGTTCTTTCTTTCTTTAGACCTTTCCTTTGGATAAATTAAAGTCCGGTTGTGAATTTAAGAATTAAGATTCAAGTTAATTCAATAGCTTGGTATCACGATTCTCACCGCAACACATATGAATTAAGATGATGTGTTGAAAGGATTGTAAGTAATTCAAGTGATGTAACTGATTAACACGGGGTGTAACTGGTTACAGCAAAGGAAAAAGCACTTATGAGTAGCAGAAAAGTGAAAATCTCGAAGGTGTAACCAATTGACCTCAGACGTTAACCGGTTACCACTGAAGTTATTTTAATTCTGTCAGGTGTAACCGGTTAACCAAATGGTGTAACTGCCTAATAGGCCCGAGTTTTGCATTTTTTTCTATTATGTAATTATTTGTTTTAGATCCTAATCAGTTTAAAATACTTGTATAAATATGTTGGATGCATTCTCATCCAAGTGTAATGCAAAATTGATTCTCATCCTCAATTTTCTCTCTCTCTCTCTCTCTCTCTCTCTCTCTCTCACTCTCTCTCTCTCTCTCTCTCTCTCTCTCTCTCTCTCTCTCTCTCTCTCATCTCTCTCTCTCTCTCTCTCTCTCTCTCTCTCTCTCTCTCTCTCTCTCTCTCTCTCTCTCTCTCTCTCTCTCTCAATTATCCTCTTTCACTCTCCACATTCCAATTTTCTCCACCATTATTCACTAATATTGTGGTTCAAAGTTCCAACATTAACAACACCGACCAGTCCCTGTAAAACACATTCAATTCAAAATAAATACAACAATATATCATTTATCACAATCAAAGTTAATACTACAACATTGTACACATACAAACACCAACATGACACAAATACCTCTACTCACCTGTGTCAGTATCGCGTTAATATTAAGTTTCAAATACAATACATCGACATACATGACAGGAATACAAGCACCTCACAACACGTAATTACAAGTGTTAGTATTGCGTGTTGGTATGGGACACTCACATGTGCCAACACAGATGTCTATATTATTGTGACTACTAAAAATATATGTGAATTATTATGACAACCCTGTTGGAAGAATTTAAGGTTAACCCAACAATGAATTTATCTTCCTCTAATGCAGCAGTAAACCTTCAAAGCTCTTTAATAAGACAAGTACCATTGTCTTTAACAACAAGCTTAAAAGGCGAAAAACAACAACACCAACTTTACAACCAATATAATAATAATAATAATAATAATAATAATAATAATAATAATAATAATAATAATAATAATAATAATAAAATTATGAAAACACACTATAATAATAATATTTTAATTATTTTGGGGTGTTATACTAAACACTAATGGAAAAAAAAAATGAAGACCTATGTTTAACACTTCTACTTATTGCAATCTTTAATCAGCAGAGTTCTATAATGCCCGTAGATCAGCACCTCTTCAAGAAAAGGAAGGAGGAGAAAGTTTGTTCACTTCTGGTTCAGACTTCTTCTTCTCCAAACGAGATATTTTTCTAAGTTATTTTTCATGTGTCTCAACTTACATTTATCTTTCATTTCTTCAAGGTGGTCATTTTATATCCTCCTAACTTTGAGGGTTTCCTTTAATCATTGGATCATGAGTTTTGTGATTATCCATTGATTTTCCCCATGAAAATCAACATATTCTTTCTTCTTATCCTCTTGTACAAGTACTAGGTAGTACATATCAACATGCAAGGGATAACACATCCCGAGGAAGGCCTGTTGTGTAGATAGACAAGTAGTGCATTCATCTCAGTGTTAAGCAGCTTTTACAGGTTTTTATTCTATAGTGTTCATTTTTATCCATTCATATTTCTAGCTCACCTAGTGTTTCCATCTTCAAGCTTTTGCCACATCCGCTCTAATGTTGAGATCCTTCACTAATTACGGTGCCTTCTGGATCTAAGACCTACTAGAAAGTGAGGTTGCATTGATACAACATCTTTGGCATGATAGAACTTGTCATCGGAGTAGTCATACACAAGTAACAAACACATGCAACTAAAAAAAGAGAGCCGATAGTGTGTTCCATGCTAACTAAGCTAAAAACATCAAAACCAACATAATTTAACCTAATAAAGCTTGTTAACACAAAATAAAATCAAGTACCAAGAGCTTAAATATCTCACAAATAGTAAATTATTAATAGTGATAAAATGTTTCATGTAGCGGAAATGTGAAGAATAAGAATCAAATAAATGAGTATCATGTACCCTTCTTACGAGTTTCGTCTTTCCTATCCTTGTTTCATATAAAATAGGATGGAGATTAGTGAAGAAATGGTATTTTGTTTGTTCATGGAGACTGGTTTTAGCTAAGGCGGTGTATTGTTCTGAAGAGTTTTTGTTGGGGCGTTGTTCAGTTATGAAGGAAAATAAACTACATCTTTGTATGTTTTAATTTAAAGGGAACACTTTTCACCATAGTTATTATTAACAATCATGGGGATATCTTATAACGTTTCACCACAGTTACTTTTTCCAAACGTGGGAAAAAGTTATACAAATTTTTCTATATAAACTTAACATGTTCATTTAGCTTTCTTCAAAACCTAACTCATTCTGCTTCCAAACTTTATTTTCCATTCGTGAAGTCTACACATTTTTTTAAACACATAATTTATACACGTTCACATTAGAAAACAACATATTAAAACTTCATATTGCATTTAGCTGTGTTGTTGTATCATTGATCCTGCAGTTTTATGCTTTGAAAATGATAAAAACAATATATTAAAAAACTTGATTTGAAGATTAATCTCAAGTTTCACTGTATCAATTAAACGATATGCTTGAACCTTGACATTGATCTTCATAGCCAAAATTTTCAATATAGTAAAAATGAATGAAGATATTGTAACACAAAAGTGTCTTAAAAATGAATGAAAAACTAAGATGTATGTGTTGGAATTCGAAGAACGTCTCTGAAAGAGACATTTTTTCACGGTTGAAAAGCCTAACCATGGTAAAATATTATTTAATTTTAATTAAAAAAAAAAGAAACACGACACATTTCACCACGGTTGTTATGTTTAACTAAAGTGAAGTGTATCTTAAAAGTTAAAAATAAAGAAAAACGCCTATATTAATAGATTTTACCATTTTAAATACTATGTCCGGGGTGAAAGTTCATATGAAATAACTTTTACCTTTGAAAGTTATTTGAGGTAGAAGATCAATCCAAAGAGATTTATCTCAAACTATTTATATTGAGGTTGAGGAAGTTATCACTATTAGAGTAGAACTTACGAGAATATATCAATTTTATCTATATTTTGTAAAAGTTGGACATCGTTCGAAATTATTGCCTTTTTGAGAAAATTCCTCTCTAATAAAATCATTACTCATCACAATATTCTTAAATGTAGGAGTATTGTGGACCTAAAGTTATTTTTTATGTATTTATGTATTTTGTGTGATTAGTGACTTCACATTTCATTTATTTGTTATTTATGATTTCATTTTTTAAGATTAGTATAAAGTACTTAGGTAGTTATGATAAAGTTATAGATGTCTCAAATTTTAAGTACTTAGGATAAAGTTATAGATGTCTCAAATTTTGTTTTGTTTTCTATCAATTTTTGAGTCTTGCTATTGAGTTTAGATTTAAGAATGAGTTGGCTTGGGTTCTATACTTAGGTGTGCCATCCATTTAAAAATTTCATAATTAATAACACTATTTTTATTTTCAAATAAGATTGTAAGTGTTGAGAAATTGATATATAGAATCAAGTTCTACTCTTTGAAATGTTTTCTGTATTAGACCTTGAATCATTCTTATTCTTGGAAATGGTTTGAGTATTCCATACTCTCTTATTAATCTATTTTTAACATTAAAAAGTTAAAATTGACATATCAGCAAGTAATCTTCGTTATGATTGTACATTTGAACATTAACCGATGTACACTCATAGTAAATTAAATAAGACTATAGTGTATACATATCAAACTACAACGTATGGAAATAAAGGTTAAAATATATAAATTTTGTGCAATCCCAAATTAATTTATTTTATGAAGATGATACAACAACAAAAGGTCGATTCACTACAAATTTAACTAAAAAAAATATTAAAAATAAAATAAAATAAATGAATTCTAATGTTGATAGTTAAAACTGAAACCCTAAACCAACTAATGAATTCTAATTAATTTAGGGAAAATAATTGGGTGATATTATTAACTTAAAAAGCTCTCTCGTAGTTGGTTGTTGCTTTGCTTGCTTAATACTATCTTTCCTTTTCTCTTTAAAAGAATTATTAAGTGTTCAATTAATGAACTAATTGTGATTAGTATTCATTGTTTCCTCTTCATGAGCTTACGCTCTTCTTCTAACTCCAACAAGTTCATGATCACTGCTTCCGAAGCATCTCTTAATAACACCGACCAGTCCCTGTATCACACATTCAATTCAAAGTCAATACTACAACATTTTGCAGATACAAAACACGGATATAAATACGTCAGACACTAACACGTAACTAGAAGTGTCAGTATCGGCTTAATATCAAGTGTCAGATACAAAGACGCAAACAGTTCAAGTAAGTTATCATAAGTGTCAGTGTTGCCAGATGTGTCTAAAAATTTATGTTAATTATTAAGACAAACCTATTGGAAGAATCGAAGGTTAATCCAACAGTGAATTTAGCTTCCTCTAATGCCGCACTAAACCTTCGAAGCTCTTTAGCAGGACAAGTACCATTGTCCTTAACAACAAGCTCAGAAGGTTTAACATCATAAAAAATTGGGATAACTCTCTTTTTCGACTCCATGAAAAGAGCAAGTTCATGGAGACAAAAATAAGAGTCACAATAAGTTGGCGAAAAAACAGCAACACCAACTTTGCAACCAAGAATTCCTCTATCAATATGATCAAACAATCTATCCCCAGGTTTCATATTCTTGCTGTCCAAAAACGACCTCACTCCCATCTTTGTCAATCGATCGTAAAGCAACCCTGCGATGTTCCTCTTCGTGTCGATCCCTCGATGATTTATGAACACGTCGCATGAAGGTCTATGAGCTATTTTACGGTACAAGGTAGCTGGCAAACGTTGCATGGCTTCTTGAACAAGTTTAGTTTTTGTTATGTTATGGGTACTGTTTTATTTAGTTTGTAATAATGTTGTCTCTTTGAATTTGTCTCTTTCTCGAAATGTTGGTGTATGTATATATAATTGGTTAAGGGGTTTGAATTTCAACAAGATGGTCCATGTTTTGGTTGATGTTAATTGGACTAGAGGAAAATACGAGGTATTTCAATGAAAAAGAGTAAAAGTGTTTGAAATTTTTGACCAACATGAAACAAAAGGAGAAGTGTCCAAAATTGTGCATGTCCTTCAAACACGTCTGTATACTCGGTAAATATAATCATGACAAAACAAAACAAAACAAAAAAAAAAAAAAATATATATATATATATATATATATATATATATATATATATATATATATATATATATATATATATATATATATATATATATATATATATATATATATATATATATATATATATATTATTATTCTTAAATTAAATCTTATTTAGTATCATTAAAGTGTTGTTAAATACATTATTATACAAAAGACCTTTATAAATATTTGTTAGACTATATCACATCGTGCTCTATAAATATTTATATTTAGAAATGCAGAATTAACATTTATTTGTAGTGTATTTAATAATGGTATGCAAAACATTGACATGGTCATTCAAGTTATTCAATCCGTAATTATTTTGCCTTTGTTGAAAGTTTAGAGAGTTCCTTCCTTTCATTTGTTTCATATAAGTTATTTTACTTTAACTAGTTTCTATTTTTCTTTTTAAGAAATTACTTTTACCACTCATAATAGATGGGAATATGTTAGGTTGAGGTAGACTTTCTTAAATATAAATTTAGTTTGTTAAAAGTATTAAAGTATAAGTTTAATCTATAATTTGTTATAAGGTTATTTTTTAACTCTAAGGCTAATTTTTTTTCTTGTTTAAAATACCATATTTTTTTCTTCGGTTAAAAGACCAATCTCTTTCTTTTGGCTTAATTACCTCTCGGTTAAAATACCTTTTTTTTGGCTAATCATCAATCTTCGGTTAAAAGACCACCTTCTTCTTTTCTTTGGTTAACCACCGATACTCGGCTAAAAGACCATCTTCGCTTTTCCTTGGTTGATCACCGATTCTCGGTTAAAAATCCATCTTCTCCTTTCCTTAGTTAATCATTGATCCTTGGTTAAAAGAACATCTTCTTCTTTTCCTTGGTTAAAAGACCATCTTCTCTTTCCCTTGGTTGATCACTGATTCTCGGTTAAAAAACCATATTCTCTTTTTCTTGGTTGATCATCGATTCTCGGTTAAAAGACCATTTTCTCTTTTTCTTGGTTGATCACCGATTCTCGATTAAAAGACCATCTTCTCTTTTCCTTGGTTGATCGCCGATTCTCAGTTAAAAGACCATCTTCTTCTTTTCCTTGGTTGATCACCGATCCTTGGTTAAAAAGATTATCTTCTTCTTTTCCTTGGTTGATCACCGATTCTCGGTTAAAATACCACCTTCTCTTTTCATTGGTTAATCATCGATTCTTGGTTAAAATACCACACCTCATTCCCTTTGGTTAATCACTGATTCTCAGTTGAAATACCAACTTCTTCCTTTTCTTAGGGGTAATCACCACTTCTTGGTTAACATATTCTTCTCTTGGTTAATCATTGATTCTCGATTAAAGTACCATACCTCTTTCTCTTGGTTAATCATTAATTCTCGATTAAAATACCATACTCTCTTATCTTGGCTAATCACCGATTCTCGGTTAAAATACCACTTCCATTATTTATTTTAAACTCTACCTCTTCTTTGGTTCGAACACCACTCCTATCTCTCTTATTCCTTCTCTTAGTTATGACACCACTAGTTTTGTTCTACCCTTAGTTCCATGAACTACGGAGCTCTGATTTCTTCATTGCACAATGAGGATACGTAGGCACAGGATTGTGAGATCTTGGCGAGCACACTTTTTATTTCTCCTTCGAACTACGGAGCTTTGATTTCCTCATTACACTATGAGGATATGTAGGCACGAGGACCCCAATCCTCCGCGAGCACACTAATTATAAATCTTTTTCCCCTTTCACAAGTAACCTTTAGATAATAACACCCATTTCCGCAAAGAACAAACAAAATGGTTCCTGTCGAGTACGAATGATGTGAAAGATGCTAATACCTTCCCCTCGCATAACTGACTCCCTTACCAATCTCTTTCCTTTGGGTTTTATCGATATTTTCTCATTCCTTTTGGAATAAATAAAGTTTGGTGGCGACTCTGTTGTATCATCGAGTGTGCAATGCGCTCAGCTATTTTTCACACCGCGACAAGTGTCGAGGTTGGGGCGGCCACCTCAAAGCTGGAAACAAGACGTAACGCTCAGCCGACGCTAACTATAACATCGACTAAACGAAACGCTAAATGAATGCTAATACATAAAAATCGACACTATAGAACAAACATGTTTGGGTTTAACGTCGACCATTATCGACACTATGATTTATGTAGTGTCGGTCTAAAGCGAAACTATTGTGCTATTTTCATTTGGTAGCGTCGACTGTTGACGACGTCACTATCTAGCCATAACCATATAGCGTCGGTCTTACGTGCCACTATAGTGTTGTATACATTTATGTAGCGTCGACAAGAAACAATGCTAACTTTCTATTTATACCCATGTAGTGTCGACCATAGCTGACCCTATCTATCTTGTACGTGTTCCATAGTGTCAGTTTCTGATGATAAGAATCTCTATCACAAATTCGGTCTAAAATGCATAAATTCAAAAAGATACACTATTTTTGATATTTTAGACTATCACTAAAGGAAAATAAGAAATTTTTTACTATGTATGTAATAAGATATGCTTCCTATAAAATTATGATTCTTTTAGACCATAAAGTCACAAACATCATAATTGCATGATCGCTAATTGAACATCTTAGAATAAGCTTTTTTCTCTTGATCACGCCTATCATCAACCTATAACCAAAAGTAGTAAACATAATAAACCTACTTCATTTCAATGAACTAAAAATCATTTGAAATAATAAAGGTATAAACAAAATGATTTATTGACGTTCTTCCTGACAACTGCAAACTCCTTTTCTTAATCCCTCATAAAGAACATAGAAAGGTATGTGTCAATTTACCAAAAATATCATGTTAACTTTAAAAATCCCCCCTGAAGCATTTTCTTGGAATGATTTTTTGAAGACAATTGTTCAGAAGCAATTTCTTAAAACGATTTTTTGAAAGCGATTTTCCGAAAACTTTTGAGAGAACTAACGTTTCATGAAAACTAGGAATCAATTTCATTTTTGTTTTTTAGTTTTATTTTAGTTTTATAAATAGTTTTATTTTTTATTTCTTTTTAATTTTTTAGTTCTATTTTGTTTTATCAATAAATAATTAAATAAAATTAAGGAATTACTTTAGTTTTATTTAATTTTATTAATAGTTTTGAAGAATTTTTTATTTTTTATTTTTTAGTGTTATTTGTATTTTATTTTAGCTTTATAAATAATTATGAAATTTTTTTAGTTTTATAATAAAAATACTTATAAATTAATAAATAAACACATAAAAAATAAATAAATGAGAGGCAAATGAAAATTGTAAAAGGAATGGGAAATAGAATTTGTGGGCGGAATTGTAATTTTTCTAAACTAATATTAGCGTCGGCTCTGACTGCCGCAAAAAAAAGTAATAATAAATTAAATGAACTTACATGCAACTATGCATTAGCGTCAATCTCTATTGCTGCTAATATTTCAATAAATGATTATAAATAAAATAAATGCATATATAAGGTCGATTTAAGCTGATGCTATCATTAATAATAAAAAGTTAAAACAAATTATTTAATATGTTAGCATCCGTTTCTATTGACATATAATCAACGCTATTAAAATATGATTCTTTTTGCGGTGGTTAGAGTTTTTCTTCCCATTTGTTTTTGTTTTGTTTTTGTTTTCTTTTGTCGCACTTTTTAGCACAACTTGTGTTGATTGTTTAGCTTGAGGTATTCCTTGATTACTCTTCTGACTTGTATGCGTTCTTTATCAAGTAAGAATGATGTTTCTTATGCGAGAGTGAGATGAAACATTTTGTGCCATCAGATTAAAATGAACAGTTGTGATTAGAAAATTATTTAAACATCTCACGTGACATATTTTTAGTTGTCAAATGAAATTTTCTCTCTTCCTAAAAAATCGTAAGGCATTCAACTTTTATGAAAAAATTATCACCTCGTCCAACAAAAATCGAGGTATAAACCATGGACACACCACATTAAAAAAACCATTTATTCACTCGGTTGCTACTCACAACCAAGGGGTAAACTAACTAAGGGACACATTTCAAATCCCACCAAGTACGGTTTATGTTTTATTTCTTTCACAACTGCGACATTATTTTTTATTTTATTTTTTGTTTAAATATTAAGTAATCTATTTCTTCGGTTAACCTATCAGCCGAAAGGAAAGAACTACTACAAATAATATATTTCACAACAATTGGAATCAATATTTAACCACGATTCAAAGCCTGTGGTAACTTAGGGTGTGGTAGTAAGTCAAATACTTACCACCACAGACTATTCTTCGTGGTAATTGAAATTCTGGTGTGCAGATCTCAAATGTCCCAAGAGATGTCGAGACATTGATCTCTGCATAAATAAACAAGGCCAAAAACAATAACATCCAAAAACTGCAAATACATAACAGTGTCATGACAGATGTTTCAACATATGTTAAGACATGTATTTCAGAACTTAAGAGCATACTGAATTTAACATAATAGAAAAGTAAAGAACACCAAGATATGATGACACAGTTTGATGAACAACAACACCTACATCTAGGGGCTACCAAGCCCGGAATGAATCCGCTATTAGTAGTATTAATTTAGAGCTAAACTTTCCAGTTTACAACTCCTCACTTAATCTCTACCAATACAATTCTATCTAGAAATCACCATTTATAAGAGAAACTCATCTCAATTCCTAAATCACCTCAGTGATATCTAACAGTCACAACCTCCAGTGACTGTATCAAACTGTTCAATTGAAAGACACCCCTCTCAATATAAAATTTAGTCAAGACTCTTGACTAACAATCATGCACGAATTTTGTAACACCCCGTTCCCAAAATAAAATAAAACAATTAAATAAGCACACATCAGAGTATCTCCCACAACGGGATGTCACAATTCACACTAAAATTTCCACAAATATTTTTCCAAATACTTTAACTGAACTTTTCAATAAAATTGCAGCGGAAAAGATATGGTCTGTCATAACAAAAAATATCATATACACACATCAACCATATCCATCATCATCATCATATGTACAACATTGGCTATCTGCCCAAAATACATAGCATCATCATGCATCACCACACATATACAAAATCAGATACGCCACAGGGGCACACAAAATCAACATAAAGCGATAAAACTCCCAAAAAGGCCCCGGTGTTACGTATCAGAGCAGTCCTACGGAAACACCACAATCCAACTAGCTAAGCACCTAGATTGTCTGTACTTCCGAAGAAGTATAGACCACAATAGCAGCAAAGGGGTGAGAATCACGATTAAATAATAATGGTATAGTAGTACATGAAATAAAAGGCAGAAATCATAATAATACTATTCCATATTCATATCATCCGGACTCACGGTCCCACAATCAACCACAACATACAATCACGCAACAAATGCACTCACTCAACTCTTAACACATGGTACCGACTCACAATCACGATGGGCAACTGGCCATCAACCCTCCACACAGGAGCACATATCAACGATGCACAACTGATCATCAACCCTCCACTCAGGGAGCACACCACGCCGATGGGAAACTGGCCATCAATCCTCCACAATGGGAGCAACACAATAATACTGATGGACACCTGACCATCACCCTCCCCACCGGGAGCATAACACAATATCATCGATGGACACATGGCCATCACCCTCCTCTACGGAATAACGATGGTCACTGGGCCATCACCCTCCTTACAGGGAGCACACAACCACATTCACACACATCATACATCTAGCACACCAAGTGCAAACCGATCCTATCGATCCACCCCTCACACAACATATACATATACACGACGCATAAGGCGTACCAATCCCACGGATCCCACACATCATAAAATACATACATAATAAGCACACACAGTGCGTCGATCCCACAGATCCACTCACTACACAACTAATCACATACTATGCACACAACGCATGTCGGTCCTACTGACCCAATTACATCACATACATATTAAGCACACAAGTGCATCCAATCCTACCGATCCAATAGTCACACAATAGCACATAATCACAACGCATATAAAGTGTATCGGTCCCACGGACCCACTTACCACAACACATCACTACAACATACTCAATGCGTAACGATCCTACTGATCCGCATATTTCGCACACTGAGCATACATCTCACGTACGCATCCACACATACTCATTCCTAATCGAAGGATACATAGCCACTTTAGGCATCACCGTGCACTTCAGCTCAACCGTTCGTATCAACGAGTATTCAAGCACACGCCCTCTACATCACCTACATGCTCTCAACCGATTCATAATAACCACATACTCGCTCACGACCAACAAGGGTCCAACCACGCGAGAACGGAACAGCACAGCAAAAAATTCACAAAATGATGTCATGTTCGCTGCCATTCGCCTGGCGAAGCTCCGCAACGAACACTCGCTGGGACTCGCCCGACAAAACCCCTAGCGAAGCTAAACAGAAGCAAAAGGCAGCATTCGCTGCCCAGTTCGCCGGGCGAATCCTGGCGAAGGCTCGCCCCCATTCGCCCAGCGAATGCACGCGAATTCTGCAGAAAACAGCTCTTAGCTCAGAGTCGGCAACGTATTCCGAGCCCAACCGACTCTATTCCAAGCCAAACCCCAACATACCAGAAAATCGTTCCACTACCCGACTATAACATTCAACTCAGTTCTGCTCGGTAACGCTTACATCTACGCAATTACCAACTTCCGGTATAACTTCGAATTCACCCGGAAACCCCAACCGCTCTCAAACGACTCTCACAACCACATGCAATGAAATTAACACAATCCAACACGATAATTACAGCAACATGCAAGTACAATCAACATCAAACAATCGTTATCTATGGGGATTAAGGATTTCCCCCTTTCTACCAATTTCATGCAATATACCCGATTAACTGATCAATCTCCCCCCCCCCCCCCTTTACCTCAAAATGCAGCTTGATGATGATGAAGCTTCACGAATTCCACACAACCTTGATGTTTTGCTCAAGCTTGCTGAACCGTGTTCTTCTCCTCTTGATCGTTCTTCCTCTTTTTCCTTCTTCCAAGCGTGTTCTTCTCTTCTCCTTTTCCAATATCTCCAAAATTTCCTTAATCCCAAAAATAACTCTTATTTTCTTTTATTCCAAATGAATATTATCCTTCCTATTTCTTAATTCCATAATTTAAAAATCTTATTCCTTTTTAATCCCAAAAATCCAATAATAATATTTTTGCTCATATATATTAATATTAGTAATAACAATAATAATGATTAATAGCAATATTAACATTACTACTAATTATCACATTTTATCACTATATATTAATATTATGATTTCTTGATTCTCCAATTAATTTCTCAAAACACATCCGCGAATAAAATATTTCTGAAACCAAAAATAATTAAATTGGGCGTTACAACTCTCCCCCACTTTAATTATTTTCGTCCCCGAAAATACCTGATGGAAACAGCTCTGGATATGCTTCTCGCATCCTGCTCTCTAGTTCCCAGGTCACACTGCCTCCTGCAGCACCTCCCCAAGCTACTCTCACCAAAGGTATCTCTTTTCCTCTAAGTCTCTTCATCTTGCGATCTTCGATCCTCAACGACATTGTCTCCACAGTTATATTCTCTCTAACTTGGACTTCATCCCTCTGAATCACGTGAGACGGATCGTGCACATACTTCCGAAGTTGCGACACGTGAAACACGTCATGCAAGTTCCAAAGCTCCGGCAGCAACGCCACCCTATAAGCCACATCACCGATCCTCTGCAAAATCTGATACGGTACGATAAACTTCGGGTCCAACTTCTTGGACTTCAAAGCACGTCCAACACCCGTCACTGGGTTAACCCTCAAGAATACATGGTCACCCACACTGAATTCCAACTCTTTCCTGCGGTTATCATAATAACTCTTCTGCTGATCCTGAGATGCTTTCATCTTTTCACGGATCATCTGCACTGTCTCAGTAGTCTGCTGCACCAACTCGGGTCCCAACACCACATTCTCCCCTGACTCATACCAACATAAAGGAGTTCTGCACCTCCTACCATAAAGAGCTTCAAATGTTGCCATCCCGATACTGGAATGGTAGCTGTTGTTGTACGTGAACTCTACCAATGGCAAATGAGTATCCCACGTACCACCTTTCTCTAACACGCAAGCCCGCAACAAGTCTTCTAAAGTTTGAATAGTCCTCTCCGACTGCCCATCCGTCTGCGGATGATAAGTTGAACTCAGCTTCAACTCAGTGCCCAAAGCCTCTTGCAAACTCTTCCAAAATACAGAAGTGAATCTCGGATCTCTATCCGACACAATACTCAACGGCAAACCATGCAGCTTCACAATCACTCGAATATAGATCTCTACAAGCTTCTCTAACGGAAAACTGATACTAATCGGTATAAAGTGTGCAGACTTCGAAAGCCGGTCCACAATCACCTAAATCGCATCAAATCCTCTCGTCGTATTCGGCAAACCTGTAACAAAATCCATAGCAATACAGTCCCACTTCCAAACTGGAATTTCTAACGGTTGCATCATCCCAGAAGGTCTCTGATGATCCACCTTCGATTTCTGACATACCAAACAAGCATACACATAACGAGCAATATCCTTTTTCATGCCCGACCACCAAAATAACTTTTTCAAGTCCTGATACATCTTCGTAGCTCCTGGATGAACACTCAGGCTACTATGATGTCCTTCGTCCAAAATCGAATTCTTCAACTCATCATTATCCGACACGCAAATTCTGTCCCGAAACCTCAATACACCCGCACTATCCAACCTAAAATCGCTACCAGAGTCACTTCCGGCCTCTCGCATCAAATCCACAAGTTTCACATCCAACTTCTGATGTTCTCTAATCATGTCCAAGAAATCATTCTTCACTTGCAATTTACCCAACATTACACCATCCGAAGTAAACTCACAAACCATGCTCAAATCCCGAAACTGCTCAATAAGCTCCATCTCTTTTACCATCAATGCCGACATATGAATTGTCTTCCTGCTCAACGCATCCGCAACCACATTTGCTTTCCCTGGGTGATAACTCAAATTAAAATCATAGTCTTTTAAGAATTCCAACCATCTACTCTGCCGCATATTCAGCTCCTTCTGATCAAACAAATATTTCAAACTCTTGTGATCACTGAATACCTCAAACCTCGAACCATATAAATAATGTTGCCAAATCTTCAACACAAAAACTATCGCAGCCAATTCAAGGTCATGAGTAGGATAGTTCCGCTCATGCACCTTTAATTTCCGCGAAGCATAGGCTACCACTTTTCCATTCTGCATAAGAACTCCGCCCAATTCCATTTTGGACGCATCACAATAAACAACAAAAGGCTCACACAGATTTGGTAACACCAACACCGGCGCTGAAGTCAATCTCTTCTTCAGTTCCTCAAAACTCTCTTCACAAGCCGCATCCCACACAAACACTTGATCTTTCCTGGTCAACTGAGTCAACGACAAAGCCAATCTAGAAAAGCCTTTGATGAATCTTCGGTAATAACTGCTAAGCCCAAAAAGCTCCTAACTTCTGTTACCATCTTCGGCGGTTCCCACTGTAACACCGCGCTCACCTTAGATGGATCCACAGAAACACCATCACCCGAAATAACATGCCCCAGAAAACTCACCTTCTTCAACCAAAATTCACACTTCGATAACTTGGCAAACAAATTGTTATCCTTTAACACTTGTAAAGCGATCCTCAAATGTTTCGCATGCTCTTCCTCAGACTTAGAATAAATCAGAATGTCGTCAATGAACACGACAATAAACTGATCTAAATAAGAATGGAAGATACGGTTCATATATTCCATAAACACACCCGGCGCATTAGACTCTCCGAAAGGCATTACTGCATACTCGTAATATCCATATCGAGTCCTAAACGCCGTCTTCTGAATATCACCTTCTCTCACTCTTATCTGATGATAAACCGACCTCAAGTCAATCTTACTGAACACACGAGCTCCCACTAACTGATCCATCAAATCATCAATCCTTGGAAGAGGATACTTGTTCTTGATGGTCACTTTGTTCAACTGACGGTAATCAATGCACAACCGCATGCTACCGTCTTTCTTCTTCACTAACAACACTGGAGCTCCCCACGTCGACACACTTGGTCTAATAAACATTCTGTCCAACAACTCTCCAATCTGAGTCTTCAACTCGGCTAGCTCCACTGCCGACATCCTGTACGGCGCCATAGAAATAGGCCTCGTACCAGGAATAAGATCAATGCTAAACTCAACCTCTCTCTTCGGAGGCAACTCTGTAATATCATCCGGGAACACCTCCGAAAACTCATTCACCACGGCTAACTCATCCAAAAATGCTTTGTTGTCAACAGACAGTGTTGCAAATAAAGCAAACACATGCGCTTCATCTTCCAACAAGGTTCTCAATTCCTTACCAGACAAGGAATCTGCCAACGCTTCCTCTTCAGGGGTAAAAAATAATAACACTTTCCGAAAACAATCGATGTGCACTCGGTTGAACTCCAACCAGTTCATACCCAGTATAACATCCAAACCACCGAGTGGAAAACAGATCAAATCCACACCGAAGTCTCGGCCAAAGATAGTCAGTGGACACTTCAAACATACTAGTGAAGTAGTCACTGAACCAATTGAGGGAGTCTCAATAGTCATCCGCCGCTCAAGATTAGTCGGTACCAAACCTAACCTTTTCACACAATCAATAGAGATAAACGAGTGGGTCGCACCCGTATCAATCATAGCAGTCAAAGGAATGTTATTGATAAAACAAGTACCTTTGATCGAGCGTTCTCCATCTTCCGCTTGAGTTCCCACAACTGCAAATACTTTACCCACCACCTGAGGCGCATGAGCCCTCCTCGGCTTCTCACAATGAGTACTAATGTGGCCCCTCTCACCACAATTATAACAAGTAGGCATATTAGTTCTACCCGCCATCACATGGCCCGGCTTCCCACACTTGAAGCACTTTTTCGCATCAGGAGGACAATCATTGGCACGATGACCCATGCCACCGCACCGGAAACACTTTGTACCAGCCAACGCCCTACCCTCTCTGGGCTTCCTATCAGCAGCACCCTTGAACTTCCCTTTACCAGTCGGAACACTGTAAGGAGTACCACTGAACCTTTGTTTACCCTTACGATCACTTGCCGCCTTGTAGTGTGCGATCCTCGCACGTTTATCATTATCATAGATACAACTCCTACTTACCAACTCAGGATAGATCCTGATTTTCTAACATGCACTTCCCATCTTGATCTCTAGCCTCAGCCCATTCTCAAATTTCAGACACTTCGAAGTCATAGCTTCCTCAGTATTGTAATGAGGACAATACTGAGCCAGCTCTTCGAACTTAGCCGCATACTCGGCTACCGATATACTGCCCTGTTTCAATTCCAAGAATTCCACCTCTTTAGCACCTCTGATGTCTTCTGGAAAATACTTCTCCAGAAATCCAGACCGAACCACCTCCCGAGTAATCGGAGTCCCCGAAGCTTCCATCCTCTGACGGCAATTATCCCACCAAGCCTCGGCCTCTCCCTCGAGCATGTGAGTACTGAACCCCACCTTCTGCTCGTCACTGCACCCCATGGTTCTGAAGATCTTCTCTATTGCCTTCAGCCATTTCTGTGCAGCTACCGGATCCAGAGTTCCACCTTCAAACTTTGGTGGCTTGTTGCTCTGGAACTGCGTCAGGTCTCTAAACTGAGCTCCCACAGCCAGATTCTGGTTGGCCACCACTTGTGCCATAGCCTGCATCGCCGCAGCCAACGCCGCGTCATTTCTCCCAACCATACTGCTCAACAACAACAATCCAGGTTAACAGAAAGCAAGCAACTCTATCCTATAGACAGACTCAACACACTACACTGGCCGGACGGACCGACCTGCTCTGATACCAACTTGTAACACCCCGTTCCCAAAATAAAATAAAACAATTAAATAAGCACACATCAGAGTATCTCCCACAACGGGATGTCACAATTCACACTAAACTTTCCACAAATATTTTTCCAAATACTTTAACTGAACTTTTCAATAAAATTGCAGCGGAAAAGATATGGTCTGTCATAACACAAAATATCATATACACACATCAACCATATCCATCATCACCATCATATGTACAACATTGGCTATCTGCCCAAAATACATAGCATCATCATGCATCACTACACATATACAAAATCAGATACGCCACAGGGGCACACAAAATCAACATAAAGCGATAAAACTCCCAAAAAGGCCCCGGTGTTACGTATCAGAGCAGTCCTACGGAAACACCACAATCCAACTAGCTAAGCACCTGGATTGTCTGCACTTCCGAAGAAGCATAGACCACAACAACAACAAAGGGGTGAGAATCACGATTAAATAATAATGGTATAGTAGTACATGAAATAAAAGGCAGAAATCTTAATAATACTATTCCATATTCATATCATTCGGACTCACGGTCCCACCATCAACCACAACATACAATCACGCAACAAATGCACTCACTCAACTCTTAACACATGGTACCGACTCACAATCACGATGGGCAACTGGCCATCAACCCTCCACACAGGAGCACATATCAACGATGGACAACTGGCCATCAACCCTCCACTCAGGGAGCACACCACACCGATGGGTAACTGACCATCAACCCTCCACAATGGGAGCACCACAATAATACTGATGGACACCTGGCCATCACCCTCCCCACCGGGAGCATAACACAATATCATCGATGGACACATGGCCATCACCCTCCTCTACGGGAGCACAACAATAATACTGATGGTCACTGAGCCATCACCCTCCTCACAGGGAGCACACAACCACATTCACACACATCATACATCTTGCACACCAAGTGCAAAACGATCCTATCGATCCACCCCTCACACAACATATACATATATACGACGCACAAGGCGTACCGATCCCACGGATCCACACACATCATAAAATACATACATAATAAGCACACACGGTGCGTCGATCCCACGGATCCACTCACTACACAACTAATCACATACTATGCACACAAGGCATGTCGGTCATACTGACCCAATTACATCACATACATATTAAGCACACAAGTGCATCCGATCCTACCGATCCAATAGTCACACAATAGCACATAATCACAACGCATATAAAGCGTATCGGTCCCACGGACCCACTTACCACAACACATCACTACAACATACTCAATGCGTAACGATCCTAATAATCCGCATATTTCGCACACTGAGCATACATCTCACGTACGCATCCACACATACTCATTCCTAATCGAAGGATACATAACCACTTTAGGCATCACCGTGTACTTCAGCTCAACCGTTCGTATCAACGAGTATTCAAGCACACGCCCTCTACATCACCTACATGCTCTCAACCGATCCATAATAACCACGTACTCGCTCACGACCAACAAGGGTCCAACCACGCGAGAACGGAACAGCACAGCAGAAAATTCACAAAATGCTGTCATGTTCGCTCCAAAATGCCCTTAATCCCAAAAATAACTCTTACTTTCTTTTATTCCAAATGAATATTATCCTTCATATTTCTTAATTCCATAATTTAAAAATCTTATTCCTTTTTAATCCCAAAAATCCAATAATAATATTTTGGCTCATATATATTAATATTAGTAATAACAATAATAATGATTAATAGCAATATTAACATTACTACTAATTATCACATTTTATCACTATATATTAGATTTCTTGATTCTCCAATTAATTTCTCAAAACACATCCGCGAATAAAATATTTATGAAACCAAAAATAATTAAATTGGGCGTTACAAATTTTCTTAAAAGCTTCATCCTAGAATAATATACAATTCATTACCTACAGGTTTCTGAATATGTAAAACTATGTCTACGACAATGTACCAACTGATACAAAGGGTGACTTATAACACAAGAAAGTACACGACTCTCAAAATCCTAAACCCTTATAATTACTTTACAAGAAACCGTTACAAGATTTTATCTCCCTTTTTTTATGTTCTAGGTCTTGGTCTTTCTTTTATAGCCTTCAATAGTACATGGAATTTGAAGTCTATGTCTAATCTTTCCTTGATCCACGTTCTGATTGCACCTTAAATCTTGAAACAAATCTGCTGCACCAGACCAAGATGTCGAGTCCTCATGCTAGGACATCTTGTGCAACATCATGTTTTACCAAAATTTAGTCAAATCTTTAGAGCCTTCAGTAATAAATTGAAAAGCGTTCTACATATCACCATAATTTAAATAAACAAATGTAGTGAAAAGTTTAAAGGTCATTCGTCTGATATCCAGTAATGTCATTTTTTAGTTTTATTAAACTGGATAGCGTGCTACATTCACTACGTTTGCCAGAACCAACCGTATTGGATTTTTTTAATATATATATATATATATATATATATATATATATATATATATATATATATATATATATATATATATATATATATATATATATATATATATATATATATATATATATATATATATATATATATATATATATATATATAAAACATAATTTTAATTTTTAACCTGTATTTTTGTGAATCAAAAACAAATTAGAATCAACAATTTAATCCATATGTGGATCAAAAATAAATTGACATCATTACATTAAATATGGAGAACCAAATAGTGTGTTACATAAAAACTAAAATGACATCAAAACAATATACAATTTACACATCATTATATCAAATATCAAATATGAAACCAATCAACATACAAAAATATTATACAATATATTTATGGGTTAATAGCTAATTTGTCTCCTGTCCCTAACATTTGAAGATTCTATTAATTTATTATTATTATCATCATTAATTATGTGGATAACTTAGTTTGCATTTTTCATTATTGTTTATTTTTTTAAATATAACCTTTGGAGGTGTTGAACCCATGAAAATTTGGAGCTAACAACTACAATTTATCACTAGGCTATGCACTTCTTTTACTCAAGAGTTCACATCAAATTATATATTGCCAGTTACAATATATTATATTTAAATGTTTTAGTTACCGTATATTGTTAGTTTTATATTTAAATATTTTAGTTATAATATATTGTTCAGGAGTTATATATTGTTAGTTACAATATATAACAAACTAATTTTTTTATACGTTTTAATTAAATTAATATATTTTATTCACGTTTTAACTAAAATTTTTATATAGTTTAAATTTTTTTTAACATTTTAAAATAGTCTAAAATAGTTCTTAATTTTATTAACGTTTTAAATTAATAAACTAAATTTTTCTAACGTTTTAACTAAACTAAAATTTATTAACGTTTAATAATTTAATAATTTTTATTAGTTAATAGTTTAATAATTTATAATTTATAATTTATAAACAAACTAAACTAAAATAGTTTAAAATAGTCTAAAATTATTTTAGTTAAACTAAAATAATTAAAATAGTCTAAAATAATTTATAATTTATAAACTAAATTAAACTAAAATAGTATAAAATGACTATTAAACTATTTTAGTTTGTTACTTGTTAGTTATTAAATTATAAATTATAAATTATTAAATTGAAATTATTTTAAACCATTTCTACCTAATATTGTATTTTTTTAGTTTATTAAATATAGTGTAACTAATTAATGTGCATTAACGTAATTAATTAGTTACAGTAATTTTTTAGTTATAGTAAATAAATATAGTTATATATTAGTTACAGTATTATTTTAGTTATAGTAAATAAATAAGTTATATATTAGTTACTGTGCATACTGTAACAGTAATATGCATTAACTAATGTGCCTAACATATTTATTTACTGTAATAGTAATATGCACATTTATTAATTAATTAAATATCAAATATACAATAGATTAACCAAAAAAATATAATGGAAATATGAAATATTAATACAACTTCATAATATATATACATTTTAGTAGAATAATATATCAAAGCAAATAAAGTTGTCTAGTGGTAACATGCCTTGCATATTGAAGGAATGTCGTCATGGGTTCAACACTCACCCCTCTCATTATTTTTGAAGGAGTTTTATATCTTTTAAAATAACCACATTCTCTCATTATTTTTGAAGGAGTTTTATATCTTTTAAAATAACCACATTCTCTCATTATTTTTGAAGGAGTTTTATATCTTTTAAAATAACCACATTCTCTCATTATTTTTGAAGGAGTTTTATATCTTTTAAAATAACCACATTCTCTCATTATTTTTGAAGGAGTTTTATATCTTTTAAAATAACCACATTAAAATGAAAATGAAAATATAATTATTCCTATTTAATTTTTCTGAACAATTTGATAAAAAAAAGATAAAAATATAAGGAATCAAATAATCAGCGCAAAATAAATTTTTTAAAAACTACAAATTTTTGAAATAAAAATCGTTTGGCTAAAGAGGTTTAAACTGATCAAAATGTGATCGAAAAATGAGTCAAAAAAATATGACGAGTACGTCAGATTAAATTACGTGAACCATAAATTAATAATACTGACGTCTACAAATTCAACTTTGAAAATTTCCGTCTATTAATTTTTCGTACAAATGAAAATTGATTCAACTAATCTGGTTGCATATTTAAAAATTTATTCAGACCAATATTTTAAATATTATGTGAGATGCATACTATATTATGCAAGTGATGCGAATGTTGTGACAAATATATTGATTCAATGATTGAGAGTCAAATTAATATGATAAATATATTAATTTATTTAAATAAAATAAATGAATTTGATTTCTAACATATTGGTGTCCAACCAAAACCGAAGGTACTTAAGAATTTATCTATTTAAAAATCACAAGAAACACTATTAATTCCTTCTTTATTTTTATGAGCTCAGACACTAAACCGAAAAATGTGAATTATATTGATAAACACTAATTAAAAAACAAAATAGGTATCGCAAAATACATTCAAGAAACATAAGGAGGGATGGTTACCTCAATCTATTGGTCGGAATATCCAATAGTATATGAATAACAACACTTTCAAAGTAGTTACCACTACTTTGATGAATATTTTATATATAACAGTACTGTGATAACGAGAATATGAATGAACTTATGCATCATGATTCATGAGTGTGTGACTTGATTAAAAATAGTGTTCTAACAAGCAGATGAATAGTCTTCGAAAACGCGGGGATCTTCATAATATTATATATATAATTAGTTGATAAATAAAGTGATTTGTAAAGGGGGGCCATATTGTTTTGTTGATAAATAAAGTGATTTGTAAAGGGGGGCCATATTGTTTTGTTGCTGTCTTTTGGTCGGGATGTAGCTGTTTTCTTTGCTATTATTTCAAGTTATGGCTACTGGCATTTCTTGTGCCCACTATGTTATTTTAAGCTTTTCTTTTCTTCTATTTTTTTCAAAAAAAAGAAAAAGAAAACCATGCGTTCCGATAGAAGGATGCTTCTAAGTTCGTAATCAAAGCACCAACAACTCAAAGAAGATGATAGCTGTAATGAGTTAGTATTGCGAAAGAAATGGAGACATGGATAGAATTTTGGGAGTCATTTTTGGTCTCTAAATATATGATGTATTGTTCATTAATAATATTTTAATTTATTGAGATAACAAATATGTTTATATTTTTATAGTTTTATGGATTAAATTTGTTAGAAAATAAACACAAATACAAATCAGAATAATGAGAAATATACAAAATTTGTGTTCACGCGGTTTGATCGAATTACCTACGTCTACGATTATACTACAGAGTCGTTATAGTTTTTTTATTTATGTCTTGTGAATTACATATTGTTTTGGACTGACCCAATGGTTAAACATGGTCCAATCCACTTCTACTCCCAGAACGACTAAATTGCCTAAGTCCAGTCAATTTGGAGGAGCATTATCTTTTTGCCCCTCCACCGGGGAAGGTTGGTCGGTTGACCTTTAGGGCCAACTTCCCCTCCTTAGTAGTTCCTGTTTGTTATGCACAGTTCCACCATCCAAAAACAATCACTACGTATGTGCCCGCTACTGCGCCTATGCCTGTAGCAACGACTAGTTTTGGGCACCTCTGTCCATCCCAACAGCTAGTTTTTGAAAGTTACCTATTCTTCAAGGAACGATTATCTCGCTCCAAAAATATGGACCAATGGCCAAGCGCTGAGGCACTATAAAAACCCTCTCATTTGAGAGGGTCGTGTATTTAATATTCATCTTAATACACACATATTATGTATTTGCCCTCTTTTCTCCTGATTCTTACTTTAGCATCAAAGTGCCTTGCAGGTACACCCCCTTCTCATCTCTTGCACCCAGCATCACATACGTTGTCTCTGCCCCACTTTAGATTCTGATCAACCGTCAAGATCAGTGGCGCAAACTGTGGAGAATTATGTTATCCCCGTCTTTCTTCCATCATATATTCAAGACCAAAACAGTTCTTCCAAACTCTGATCATGGTCAGCCATGACAACACCCATGATGCTCGCAACTCTGCTTTCCTCCCCGTCAGCAAGACTGATACTGACGTAGCAACCACCTCTCTTGGGGGTGAGCCTACCAACAAAAGGATGGAGCCACCGCGTCTCTCTCCCCTGTTCGCGTCGATCACAATGAGGTCCAACCCATCCAGGACCACCAGCCAGTCCCAGCTCCGCCCAGCACCGACCCAGCCATGTTGGCTCTCATCGAGGCTCTCAATAAGACCAACATCCTAATCCTCCATCAGAACGCGAGGATTGGAGCCCTAGAAGATTCCAACCGTCCAAGATCCTCTCCGCCAAAGAAAGAGCTCTAAAGATCACGGAGTCCTCCTCCCCGACGTGAAAGAAACCGTCGGGCACCTCCCGAGCCAGAGGCCTAGGTCGCCAAAAAGCGCGACCACATCTCCCCCTGGAACCAGTACTCCCCGAGAACCAAGAGGACCATAAGGGATCAACGAGCAGAGTCCTAGCGTTCGCCTCTGCCCAGATCCAAGAGCCGAACACGTATCTGATCTCCTCGTCGAGATCATCATCCTACCTATAGATGAAGTCGCTGCTCTCCATCATGGTCCAGCAGTAGCAGCGATGACGAGTCTCACGGCCCGTTGTCACAGGAGATTATGGCTATGCGCCTACCGAATGGACTGGAGAAACCCCCATCTCTGGGCACGTATGGCGGTACTACAAACCCTGACAAGCACATCAAAAATATCAATGTGTTACTCGATTACCGTGGTGTTCGAGGCCCCATCAAATGTAGATTGTTCCCGACCACGCTGAGGAAGGGAGTGATGACTTGGTACAAGAGGCTCCCCGAAGAATCCATCATATCATGGAGGCAATTGGGAAGAATGTTCTCCAGAGATTTCACAGTCTCTCGCTGCCACCCAATGACTGAATCCTCCATTGAGGCCATCAACCAAGGGAAGGATGAATCTCTTCGAGCCTATATTGAAAGGTTCAACAAGGAAGTTGTCCAAGTGTCCACAATCGACGATGCGAAGAAATTCTTGCTCGAGTGCGGGCTCCGTCGCCGCACAGGATTTGCCAAAGCGGTAGGCATTCAACCTCCAGTAACGCTGGATGCCTTCCTCCTTAAATCGCAAGAGTACATCCAATACGAGGAGAAAGAAGCTGACATCTCTGCCCGGGACTCGAGGCACCAGGAGAGTGCCAAGTCCTCCAAGCACGATGAGCCCTCAACATCTCTCGGGGAGATAATTATTTTAGTTTTTATTTAATTACTAAATGATATATTCCATCGATTTTCTTAATAACTAAAGGGTATGCTACCTAGATTTATAAAAGGATTCTTTGACTAAGATTTTTCCTAAACCTAACTCATATATACAACCTCTCCATACTTGTAAACATCATTCTTTGAGATGGATATCCAAAAAGAAAAATTTTTTGTTTGTGTTGTTGTTCTTCTAATATCCACCTTTAATAAACCATTTTTCCGTTCTTACTATCCATCTCACATAATGTTTTTATCTGTGTTGTTTTGGTTGTTATTATTGTTGTTGTTCTACCTCTTGCTAATGTTTAATTTGTAAAAGGAAACATTTTTATATTCTTGATATATTTCATGTTTTATTACTATAAGAAGTTACTTATATTACCTCTGTTTATTTAGTAACCAAGGGGATACATCCCTATTTTAGGTTATTTTTTATTTAAAAAGAAATGATATTAGACCTCGGTTATAAATCGAGGGAAAAAATAATTCAGTTTTGTCTCAATATATCTTTGTCATCCATTTATAAAATAATATCGCTCAAGATATTCTCAACGCATCAATCCACAACAACCCTCTACGTCCAATCAGAACGCGAACAACACCCATGTTTATATAGGGTGCTACGGTATGAAACCCAAACGTTGTTGTGAAACCCTCTACGTTTAATCAAAGCGCACCATGAGATTTTGCATAAGTAAAAGTATCACTATGATAGATTGCAATAGCAAAAAAATTAGGTTTTTTAATATGTGATTGGAATGAATGTATTTACTTTGCCAACGATCTATGTGATGGATTGCAAGAGCAAAAATAAAATATGGTTCAAGGTTGGTTTTCTAACTTAATCTCTTATCATGTAACTGCAAATTTATTTTATTTATCTAATCCTTTTTTAACTTTATATCAGAAACAAATGCATGCAATACTCAATATCTGTTTTTCCACAAGGTTCAAATGGAGGGATACTAGTATTTTCCACCCTTGGATTTATAGTCATGAAGATGATTCTAACAGTGATGAAGATGATTTGAATTCACAATTTGTCTAACATTTGAACTTGTAAATTGAAACGATAAAATAATGTAATTTTGTGTATTAATAAAACATTAAATATACGTTTCTTTCATATATTAACAATACATGTTTCTTTTCGTTTTTCCAACAATGGAAAATAATAAATTTTGTATATTAATAAAACATGATATATATATATATATATATATATATATATATATATATATATATATATATATATATATATATATATATATATATATATATATATATATATATATATATATATATATATATATATATATATATATATATATATATATATATATATATATATATATATATATATATATATATATATATATATATATATATATATATATAAACTATTTCAATGCTCTATCTCCAACCAATATGGGACTTTAGGATCTTCCTAATACACCCTCTCATGCTCTGCACTCTTTTTGGGCTTGGTGCATGGATTTAAACGGTGGGTTGCCCAAGGTCCGATCGATAGGCTCTGATACCATGTTAAGAAATGTGGTTGGGCCTAACTCAACCCTACAAAACCGGTTTGTAAAGTGAGGGGTATGCTTTATCTCCAACCAATGTGGGACTTTAGGATCTTCCTATTATATATATATATATATATATATATATATATATATATATATATATATATATATATATATATATATATATATATATATATATATATATATATATATATATATATATATATATATATATATATATATATCCCTTTAGTTATAAAAATAATCGAGATATAAAGTGTCACATTTTATAAAATTGAATATGTAATTGTTGGAGATTGAATCACTACAGATTCAACGTTTTTTTCTCTTCGTTATTCCAAAATTGAGGGGTAAAGTGAAAAAAAATTTATGTCGCCTTTCGTCACCTCACCTGGATAATTAAGTTATAATCCACATCCCGTCCGAGGTAAGATGTATTTTTTGTTACGGTGAATCTCTAAACCATTCAAACTATCAATCTCACTCTCATAATCTTTTTTAAAAGAAAACATTAAGTTTTTGGTTATATTAAAATGTTTCATAGTTTTTTTTATCTAACTAGAGTTCCGTGAGAAAACCTAAGTCACCAATAGAGAATACCAACAACAAAGCAATTGGAGGAGGACAAACCTACAACTGGATGGCCAAGTTAAGACCTCAAGAATTCCACTTGAGCCCACTAATATTCAAAAGAGTTGTGCCTCAAATTTTGTGTATTTACCACCACTGAGGAGCTCGATAGATTATCAATCACTATAAAGCAATGATCCTTCATGCATGCACCAACACCCCAAACAAGAAAAATCAAATTTTCCTTCTTGACAACCTTAGTTTCACTGTCCATTTGATAATATCTGAAAGGTGAATGCTTTAGTACCCATAAAAATATGTTGGAAAATTTTTGAAAATATTAAATTGATAAATTACATTGATTTTATGCTAGAAAGTAAATGGTCATAGTTTCGAATCCTTGACTTGAATAATTTTTGGATTTATTTGTTAAATTAACAAAATAAATGGCCAATTGTCTAGAATAGAAACAGAGACCCTATAGTGATTAGGCATGTGGTTATAAAGTGCAACCATTAGATCAACACAACTTTTCATGAAAATGTTTGTTGTTATTGATATACAATGGTTAGCGAATGGTCATATTGAAATCATTGAAACATTATTTCTCCTCACCAATTAGTACAAATTTTCTATAAATAGAGATACTTGTTAGGTATAAAATATACACAAAAATTACTTGTTTCAAGTACCATAAATTATATCTAATTCATTCTTTTATTTTTCTAGTACACGAGAATAAATGAGATAACTTTATTTTATAAAATATTATTGATCGATATGTTTAATGTGAATGTGCGATTCATGTTAAGGCTTCTAAAGTATCCTGAAGAGGATTCGCTGGATTACCCATTTGCATCCAATTTGCCTAAATTGGTGGGGGAGAATCGAACTTAAAGCTTAGTGTAAACAAACGCTTTAAAATTTATTTTGTGCTATTTTCATCATAATATCTTCATCTTCTTCTTACTCAAATTTTGCAGCAACCTCCAACACAAGATCTAACAATCTTTAGGTTCGATTTTTGATTTAACTTATATTTTATATGTTATTAATATTAAAGTATGCAACTTTAAAGAAGATGATAACAACTTTCAATGATGGTGAAAGATACACAATTAATTTATATATTTTTTAAAATTATAAATTTTTGACTTATGATTTTTTGTGAGTAATTTGTGGTTAGAACTTTGACGGAGTAGCGAACATTCATGCTTCCTTATTCATAACCACGATGAAAGGTATATAATTCTATTAAATAAATAAATAAAGTCATAGTTATATATGATGTTTTAAATTCATCTATAATATTATATGTTAAAATAATGTTTTTTTATGTTAAGTTTAACATGTGACATTAAATTTATAGATGCATGATTTATAAATTATTCAAGTATGTGAAAATGAAATGATTATGAATATATTTGGTTTATGTGATAAACTTGAATGTAATATGCATGCTAAATATTATTATTTGATGCAATAATTTATTTTAAGTAATAATGCATTATTTGTGATTGAAATGATTTGGTGAAAACAAATCATGAATTTAAATCTATGATGCATGTATTTGTAGCATAAAATATTGTAAATAAAATGTTAAAAATATCAAGAACATGCTTAAATGGTATTTTATTTGTGAAAGAATTTATTAAATTTAAAAGGATTTATCGCATATTATATTTGTATCATAATATGAAAATATTATTTCTTTTTCATCTTGACTTTAAAAGTAATTTGGGTATGTTTTAGATTAGTATAATTTGACAAATATTTATTGAAAAATATTATAGAAAATATTAATAATGTGAATTCATTATTTATTTTGTATAATGACTTTTAATTGGATATACCATGTAACATTATTAAATATGAAACATAAATTTATCACATATAATTTGTGATACCTATGTTAGTATGCATAGAAGTGTTTATTTTAAAAGAATAGAAATAAATTCTATGTTGTTAATTTATACGGAGTTTATGAATTACATATTTGAACCCACTTCATAAAATAAAAGTTAGTCATGAAAAATTTGTATGATCATGGTTGTTGAAATGTTTAATGCGTTAAATATATTTTGGACATATTTAGTGGAAGCAAAATCTCAAATTAAAAAGGTTAACAAATGAAGAATGACATAAAAGTTTTGTATATGACAAAACGAATAACAAAAGTGTCATGGTAATAGTTTGTTAAAACTATCAAGAATATAAATATATTTTGTATATGACAATTGTATTAATATGACAAAAGTGTCATGGTTTAATTATAGTTGGTAGATACTGTTAAAAGTACATAAGTAATCATGTGCACGAATAATTAAAAGATTGAATATTCAAAGTTTGCTAAAACTTGAAAATCTTGCAATTCTTCGACGAAAGGATTGACAAGGATATGATGTCTTTGGATATAATTAAAAACAATGAAGACATCATTAGGAATGTGGAACAAGCCCATATCTAATTAATCTTTGATAGTAAAAATTCAACTCACACTTGATTAACATTAAGTCTTGAATTCAATGGTGAAAGTACACTATTAGAGTGATCGAAGTACTTGACTATAGATACATTCTAATGGGTAAAAGTACTTGGACCATAAGAATAAGTGTGGTAGGATGCAGCGGCGGAGCCAGAAAAATTATATAGCCTGGACAAAAAAATTTAAGAGTGCAAATTCACATTATAATATATAATTTGCCTAAAATAAAAGAGATGAAAGAGATCATGAAACATAATCTTACAATAGCATGTTAAATAAAATTACAAGGCAAATGTCCTTTTCGAGACTTCTTTGCTGTGAATGTTCGAATAATATCAACATCATCAAGTGACTTGAATATCTCCCGCTCGGTGTAACATACCATCAAGTCATTGAACCATACACAGTTGATCTTATTATGCAATTTAGACTTGATAATCTTCATTGCTGAAAAAGCTCTTTCAACGGATGTTGTCGACACCGGCAATATCAAAGCTAACTCAATAAGTTTGTAAACCAATGGAAATACCAAATATTTCTCAGTTTGAACCATCTTTATAGCCAAACTTTGAACATCTTCACAAGTGGAAAATGAAGCATTTCTTTTCACTTGAAGAACATAAGTGTCAAGTTGATCCCTTATTGTTCCACGGTCATCATCAGAAAAGTATACATGATAAATATCAGCAAGACGAGCAAGCTTATCAACATCAAACTTGGAGAAAGAGTTCTTGAGATCAAGACATGAGAAGAAATCAAGGATAATGTTACTTCCTTCACTAAAGCAGTGATCCATCTCCACACATATTTTGTCAATAGCAACATAAAAAATCTCTGCACGGTAATGATGAAGATTAGTGATAGTTCTTCCTTCCACCCTTGAACGACCCCGAACCGGTATTTCGTTATCCATATTTGGCACCAGAATACCTTTAGCAACACAAAATTCTTGGACATCAGCAAATAAATCATCCCAACCACTATCTCTCGTTGCGGCCAACCGAGCTTTGACAACATCAACTAATTCCATGGCAAACACAATATTAAGATCTTTTCTTTGCAAGACATGTGAAAGCTCGTTTGTAATACCAAACAACTTTAACATTAACTTCAAAATAAAAGCAAATTTAAAGCTCTCCATTTTTTCTATCAAACCTGCTGCTTGAGATGGTCCACGTCCATCTTCATCAACCATACTAAGCACATTTAACACGGAGGACCACATTTTATCCAAACGAAGCAATGTAGTATGATGTGAACCCCATCTAGTATCCCCGGGTCTAATGAGACTAGATGATTGGTGCAATCCCCTTCCTCTAAGTATCTCACCACTCTCAAGTTTATTTAAAATATCTTGGTGTTGTGCCTCCGTCAAAGCATTCCTCCTCTTACAAGATGCACTTGTTGTGGTCACAATCAAGGAGATGTACTCAATAGAATCATGCATAAATGAGCAACTACTAGCAACAGACACAACAACCAATTGCAAATGGTAAGCATAATAATGGACATAGAAATCATAAGGGTTTTCATCTAGAATCTTTCTTTGCAAACCATTAAATTCACCTCTCATATTTGAAGTTCCGTCATATCCTTGGCCTCGTATCCTTGAAATAGATAACGTGTACTTGTCAAGAATATCATAAAGAGCATCCTTTAATGACTCAGATGTCGTATCTTTGACATGATGTAGAGCAATAAATCGTTTCACAACATTCCCTTTGTCGTTCACAAACCTAAAACAAATTCTACAAGTTTACTTGGCAGCATAAAAAAATAGGTAATGAAAATTAGAAATTGGAAAATACAACTACTAACCTCAACATCACCGCCATTTGCTCTTTGACAGATATATCACGTGACTCGTCAATAAGCACGGAGAATTGCCTATCACTAAGCTCGTCCTAAATCACCTTGGTAACTTCATGTGCACAACACATTGCAAGCTCCTTTTGAATTTCACCGGAAATCATTGTGCAATTTTTTCCACCACGGTCAAAAGCATCTTGCACTTGTTCATTCTTAACTTTTACCCAATCTACCATCTCTCTAAAATAACCCTTATTTAGAGAAATAGAGGATTCATCATGGCCACGGAAAGACATGCCTTGTGCAATGAGATATCTTGAACAATCTACATAACAAGTTAAACGAATCTTATGCAATTCTTCTAATTCCTTGGTTGCTTTAACAAACTTACTTGCCACACTTTGTCTTTGATTATTGTAATCATCGTAGTGCTTGACACATGAGTTGTGAAAACTATTATGACTACCAACATGATCTTTCAAGCCTTGAGATGCATGCTTCCAATCTTTATATCCGCTTTTACTGAAGACTTCAAAATCAAAGTGCTCGGCCCTGCCGGGTTTCTTAAAGAGAAAGCAATAAAAACAATGAGTTGCATCCTTGATCTCATTGTATTCTAACCATGTATAATTCTTATACCATGATTTAATAAATGCTCTTTTAACACTTCCAAATGGAGTACGAGGAAAGCTTGGCAATTCTGGTTGCATTGGACCTTTCAATATATATGCCCTCCTCACTTGATCTTGAATATCCGGAGCATACTCATTAATTTGTTTCCTACGACCCGGATCACGCACAATCTCATTTGGGTTAAACTCATTAACCACATTAGGCGGAGGTGGTTCTGGTTCTGACTCAACCAAAAATCTCCTCATCTCTGGAAAAAAATCCAAACGTAATCACTTATAAAAAAAATTTAATTCATTATCACTTAATCAATCCAATTCCAAACATAATCACTTATAAAAAAATACTGAATTCATTATCACTTATAATAAGCATAGAAAATACAATTCCATAAGCACTTATAGTATGCAAATTCAATTTCAATTTCATAAGCACTTAGCATAGAAAATCCAATTCCAATTCCATAAGCACTTAGCATAGCAAATCCAATTCCAAACAAATTCAATTCTACAACTTACAAGCATAAAATAAGAAGGACATGGTATGTTAAACGTGCTCGTATATTTATCTTTAGTGAAAATGCAGTGTGTGAAGTTTTTTTTAAAAGCTTTTTAACAATGTTTATTATAATATTAAAAGTAAAAAGAAAAACAAGAAGGACATCGTACTTACGTTACAGGCATAACAAAAATAAGTTTCTTCTCTTCTTCTCTTTCACATGCGCGCGTTTCACTTTCTCACTCGACTCCCTCCGTTCTTTCACGATGTTTTCTTTTCTTTCGTCAACGACTCTCTCTCTCTCTCTCTCTCTCTCTCTCTCTCTCTCTCTCTCTCTCTCTCTCTCTCTCTCGACCTCTTCGCTGCTCTTGCGTCTGCGTTGTATTTCTCTCTGCGCGACGGACACGGGAAGTTTATGGTTCTTCTCACTCACGCTTGGTTTCTCGTCCGCGGATTCGTGGGTAGTGGTTCGTCGGTGTGAATCCGATGAAGGTGGCGAGTGTGTAGTGAAACAAGTTGAGGAAAAGGATGAACGGTGAACCCTACTTTCTTTTTCTATTCAATTTTCTTTTTCTTTTTATTTTCCATTTTTTTAAAACTTATTTTATTTTTTTAAACAACAGGAAAAAAATATTGGGCCCCCTAGAGCCTGGGCATGTGCCCAGCCTGGCCGGGCCCAAGAACCGCCCTTGGTAGGATGAGGTTTTTCTCTTAATAGACATATAACATATGTTTACTAGAATGCATAATTATGAGTGCATTTATATAGTCTACCTATATGAGAATGAAGTGGTGTCGTTTCATAGAGTTCAAGAGCTTAACTCTTAAATTCTCATTAAAAGGATATGAGACACAAAACCTTATTTAATATGTCATATTAATAATTTAATCAATGATACAGAGATTTCATGTGTGAGTTATGTAGGCTTATCTTAATAAATAATTGATTCACAACTTGTCTACCAATCTATTCAGGGATGAGTGAAAACTTAATTTACTAAGTATTGGTTTAAATCGTAAGATACATTATCTGAAACCATGAAAGTTATTGAATAATGGATTTAGATATATTTTAAAAATGATGGGGATTGTTGGAGAAATTTCTAAAATATTAAATTGATAAATAATAATGATTAAATTGATTTTATGAATCTTTTCAATCATAAATGACTATGTGTTTTAGTGGTTGTGCCTTTTCCTATAAAGTAAATGGTCATAGTTTTGAATCCTTGATTTGAATAATTTTTTGATTTATTTGTTAAATTAACAAAATAAATAGCCAAAAGTTGCAACTGTCTAGAATAGAACCAAAAATCCTATAATGATGGAGTGTATGGTCATAAGGTGCAACCACCAGATCAACATAACTTTTCATAAAAACATTTATTGTTATTGATATACAATGTTTAGCGAATGGTCACGTTGAAATAATTGAAACATTATTTCTCCTCACAAATTAGTACAAGTTTTTCTATAAATAGAGATACTTGTTAGGCATAAAATATAGACAAAAATCATTTGTTTCAAGTGCCATAAATTATATCTAAGTCATTCTTTTATTTTTCTAGCACACGAGAATAAATGAGAAAACTTTATTATGTAAAATATTGTTGATTGATATGCTTAATGTGAATGTTCGATTTATGTTAAGGCTTCCAAAGTATTCTGAAGGTGATTCGCCAGATTATCCATTTGCATCCAATTTGCCTAAATTGGTGGAGGCGAATTAAACATAAATCTTAGTGTAAAAACACACTTTAGAATTTATTTTATGCAACTTTTATCATAACATTTTCTTCTTATTTAGATTTTGCAACAACCCCAACACAAGATCTAACAAAATATTATGTACCAATACCCCTAATAACTTGTCTCCAATTAATAGTATCGTCTCGTTTTCACTTATGCCATATTATCAAAGGCGAAAACTGAACCTCACTAATTTTTATGTAATTAGTTCTTTATAGTTTATTTTTAATTTCCTAATCTTACTTATTTAGGTATCACAACTACCAATAGGTTCATAAATTCATTCCTCTTTGTACATGATTGATTTGGTAATGGTTGCAAGATTATAGCCACCAAAACAACAAAATTGTTCATTCATGTGATCTTCAACCTTAAGCCGGAATATACTGACTCGATAATAATATCCCTACTTACACTTTTTTTAGCAAAATTTTCAAAACAAAACTTTAGAAAATCAATTTCATTCATGATTTTAAATTAAATAGATTAAAAGCAACTAAATTTCAATAGAAAAACATAATTATATTTAAAACTTTAAACATGTAAATATTGAAGAGATTGCATCAACTACTTGCAACATTAATACATGTAGAATAGTTGACATATTCCAATTAAATTGTAGACTGATATAATAATGAAATTGCTTCACTTAGTGTCAATAGCTCGCTAAATCCTGTTTGATAAAAGAAGTTAGATATTTTTGTATGTCCGATATGGTGCTTTTTCTGTGTCCTCCAGGTGTGGAGGTAGATTCTTGGGAACCATTCATGTTCTACTTAGTGGAGAGATGCCCATGATTAGATCTAAGAATGAAGATCCTATGAATTGAATTCGTTTGAGGAGGCCTTGTCTAAGAAGGTTGGATCTCCTTACTTGACATCCTTTTAAAAAGATCTATGGCTTGGTAGTACTCCCCTTAAGGACAAATTTCATATACTTTTTCTCGTCTTTAAAATTCAAGATGGTTGTGTGTTTTAGGTGGATAAGTTGGATCAGAGGTCTGTAATTTTGGATTCTAAATAGAGACGTTGTTTTTTTGTTCACAAAGAATCTCTTGCCACTGAGTTATTATCTTCTCTTTAAAAGGCTCGTCTCTCTGTGGGGCATGATACATGAAGGTGGAGTTATGTATGATATGGATCTTCCAATGTGGCATCCGCTTATAAAGCCCTTGCTGAGAGTGTTGAGTTTGCAATCTCAAACCTTTCTATTGTTTGGATAACTGGACTCCATATAAGGTGCATGTTATCTTTTGGAAACTTCTATGAGATATATTCTATTATAAAGAAAATCTATTTAAGCATAACATTATTATTGATCTTAGCGAGACTTTGTGCACTTTTTCTACTGATCATGTAGACTTGAAATCTCATTTATTTATGACCTATAATATGATTTCTAGTGTTTGGTATAGAATTTTTGGGTGGTTAGGTGTGCAATTGGCTCTGCCAATGAATCTTTGTCTCGTCTTTGAGTTTTTTCGATCATTTCATCTTGGGGCTAAGATTAGAGGTATGTTTATTCTGATTTACCATGTCATAGTATGGACTATTTGGTTGAATCGTAATGATAATCTCTTCACCAATGTATCATCTAATGCAAAAGAGTTGGAGGACAAATGTATTTTTTGGCTTGGACCTGGCTCCACTATAATTCCCAACTGAACTCTTTATCCTTCCCTGGGTGACTTCAAAATCCTATCATGTTTCTGATCCAATAATAGATCGATATTTTTTTCTTGGCTCCCTGATTTTATGTGGTTGGTGTACTTCATAAGGCTCTGGTAACGCTTTCGGTGGATAGTGGTTTGAAATCTAGCTTGGTAATGTTGGGGTGTCATGTTGTTGGGTAGTTGGTGTAATTTTTCTCTACTATTTATGTTTGCTAGTTGTGATTGTTGGTTTTTGTATTATTTTTTCTTTGTTTTGTTGTTGTGGATTGTTGTTTTCACAGTTATATCCTAGCTTAACTCTTTTTGTCCTCTATTATCTTTGTATTTTATGTGTGCTTTAACATTTTATAATATATTATTTTACTATTGTTGGAATAAAATGATTTTCAAGAAAGATGGAAGAAGAAGAAGAAGAAGAAGAAGAAGAAGAAGAGAAAAAAGAGAGATAAATTGTAAACTAAATTGTGAAATTTTGATTTTGTATTGAGTGAAGTTATATTCATTTACACCATACAAGAGCCTTTATATAGGCAACTAAATCCCTAGCCTAAACTCTATACAAACCAACCCAAGTCCAGAACATACTAAATGTAACGTATAATACTATAAGTTACCTTTCCACACTATTATATGTTGTATTTGACTATGTCGAATATAGATGACTACTACAATTTCGACCCAGTCAAATGTTAGCTTTTAATCAAAACATCGAATTACAACTTCTAACACACCCTTTAATTCATGTTTTCGAGACTTCTCAGCCAGATGCTTCTTTTCAACTCGTCGAACCTGACTTTCTTCAAGGGCTTGGTGAGTATTTTAGCTAGTTTCCATTCTATCTTGATATGCTCAAGTTCAGGTTTTCCTTTGTTAACTTGATCCCTCAGAAAATGATACCTCTTTTCTATGTGCTTATTTTGACCATGACACACTAGGTGATTCGCTAGGTCGATAGCTGACTTATTATTGACAAACAACTTCATTTTTCTAGGTTCCATTATCTTGATCTCTTCGAGCAACATCTCTATCCATGTTATTTGGCATGTTGTATATGATGCCGCCACATACTCAGCTTTACATGATGAAAAATCCACAATGATTTTCTTTCTTTAGCTCCATAAGATTGGAGCGCACTCAATCATGAATATATAACCAACAATACTTTTTTTTTGTCTTGATCTCCACTAAAATATAAATTAGTGTAGCCATATACTTCTACATATATCATGGTCTTCTTCTTCCTTGGCATCATCACACCATGATCAATCATACCCTTTATGTATCTCAACACCTTCTTAACTGCAATAAGATGACATTTTTGAGGTTTCTCTCTTACTCTACTTAAGAATCTGACACTTTGACAAATGTTTGGCCTAGTATTGTAAAGATACCTCAAGGTTCCAATAATTTGTTTGTATAATGTAGCATTTAAAAACTCATCATTTGTCCCCTTCATCAAGTTTACTCTAGTATCTAATGGCGTAGTAGACGCATTACAATTGCTCACCTTGAACCTCTTCAAGATATCTTGGGCATACTTCTTTTGGTGCAAGAATACTCCTTCACATGTGTCTTTGAACTCCATCCCTAAGAAATATGAAAAATTCCTTAGGTTGTACATTTCAAATTCTTGCATCAACTTTGACTTGACTTTTCTTATTTCCGCTTCATCTGCACTTGTAATCAACAAATCATATACATACAGGAATATGTTGATTCGACTGAGACTGTTTGCATCATTGACATACACTTCAAGTCCAGAGACACACTTTTTGAAACCTACTTCGATCAAGAAGCTATATATTAGCTTATTCCAAGCTCTTGGAGATTGCTTTAAATTATAAAGAGTTTTCCTCAATCTGTAGACCTTTGACTCGTGCTCTTTGATTTCAAATCTCGGTGGTTAAATGACATATACTTCTTCTTTCAGAGGTCCGTTCAAAAATGATAATTTTACATCCAACTAAAGTATCTTCCACCCTATGTATGATTGTGTCGAGATAACAATTATGATTGTCTCTAGCCTTGCAACCAGTGCGTAGACTTTATCGAAATTAATACCAGGTTTTTGCAGAAAACCACTCGCCACTAGTATTGCTTTATGCTTGGCAATTTCTCCATTCAGCCTTTGTTTCAGCATGTAAACACACTTTACACCAATTGGCTTTTTGATTGACTTTTCGACAAGCCCCCGGGTATCGTTCTTCTCGATTGACCTGAGTGCTTCTTTCATGGATCCTCACCAATTCGAACCATTCATGGCTTTATCCAAATTGATTAGTTCTATTTTATCCATCATAATTGCTTCTTCTGATAAGTCAACATCTGCATCGAATGCTTGATATGGAAATCTCTCATATCCAGATAGCCTTGTTGACTCAGTTCTTGTTCTAGTCGATCGTCTAACATTCTACAGAGGTGATACTTCATTTTGATTTGTTAGGACTTCAGTTTGTTGATCTTCTTCAAACACGGCTGTAATTGTATCTGACTCCTGTCAAATTGGCTCATGACTCCAATTTTACCTTTTGCTTTCATTCATTAGAACATCTAGACTGAACACTAGTTTAGCATTATTTTATGAATATCACTTGTATGCATTAGTCAAATGATAACATATGAGAACCATAGCCTGATATTGATCATCTAGTTTCTTCCTCAATTGTTGAGGTACATGCATGAAGAACATTGATCCAAACACTCTAAGATGACTAACATTCGTCTTCACACGTGTACAAGCTTTATAAGGAGTCTTTTCGACCATCTATTTAGAATGTATATTATTGTCGAAGCCGCTTCCGTCCAAAATCTCTTTGGCATATCTTAAGCTTCCAAAGTTATTCTAGTCATGTTTAATATACTTCGATTCTTCCTCTCAGCTATGCCATTATACTGAGGTGTATAGGGTGCAATGACCTCATGATCTATACCTTTCTCATTGTAAAATCTTGCAAATTCTCGAGAAGTGTATTCACCACCGCCATTAGTTCTCAATTTCCTCAACTTGAATCAACTTTGCTTTTGACATGCAATTTGAACTTCTTAAACTGTGTGAATACCTCACTCTTCTTTTCAATAAGAAAAATCAACATATATCTAGTGAATTCATATATGAAGGTTAAAAAGTAGTAGTTACATCCATTCGACTTCACTTCAAATGGTCTACACACATAAGAGTGAACTAACTCTATCCTTTTCTTCGACCTTATTGGCACGTCATGCTTGAATGGTTTCCTTGCCTGCTTTGCTTGAAAGCATTCCTCACACACCTGAATCGATTCTTTCACCCGAGGCAAGCCACACACAATCTTCTTTTGGTTGAGCATATCTAAACTTCTGAAGTTTAGATGTCCATACCTATGATGCCATAGTCAGTTCTTGTCTTCTTCTGCAATCGAGGCAAGACACTTGTGATTAATTGGGTTAATCTCTACTTTGAAGGTCATGTTGTCTACCAATGGTGCCTTCAAAATCAGCTTTCCATCACTATGATACACCTTCATATAATTCTTTTTTATCTTTATTTTGTACCCTTTTGCAAGTAATTCTCCTACACTTATATAGTTACTTGTCATTGAAGGTACATACAACACATCTGTGGTGTTGGCTTTTCGACCATCCTTCCTGACAATAGATATATCTCCTTTTCCACTGGATGTGATGTGCCTGCCATCTGCAAACTTTATCACTTTCTCAACGGATTCATATAGCTTGGTGAACAAGGTTTTATTGCCAGTCATGTGGTTACTGCATCCTGAGTCCAAGTACCAGATGTTGATTTTCTCAGTGTTCGATTGAGTGTTGGCCATGAGTAGCACATTACCAAAATCACTATCTTCAGCATGTGCATGTTGCACTTCATTACTATCTTTCGTTTGTGCTTCCTTCTTTCTTTGATAGTCTCGAGCATAGTGACAAAATCCTTGATAGTTGTAACACTGCATTCTTTCATGTCAACTTTCTTCCCTGAATACTTGTTTCCCATGCCTTTCTTGATCGAATCAGAGTGATTATTTGAGTTCTTGCTTGATTTCTCATCATTAGCAAGATTATTTCTCTTCTCTTTCCTAGATTTCCTTGATGAATTTTACTTATAGTGTCTGTTCAGCCACCTTCTCCCTTTCTGAGTTCTTCTGCTTCAGCCTCATCTCATAAAGCCTTTAATAAATCTTGAAGTTCTTCTAATTTCATATCACCTAGGTTCTTGGACACTTTTTGACAATACAATGTAATCAAACTCCGTAGTTAGATATCTCAACACTTTCTCGTCTTTTGCAAATTACTGATTGATTCAGCACACGACTTCATTTGGTTCGTTAACACCACCGCACATGAAAGATATTCTGAGACTGATTCTTTCTCCTTCATTCGAGTCATCTAAAATTGTTTTCTCAACGTCTGCAATTTCACCCTCTTTAGATTTTCATCCCCGTCGTACAAACTCTTCAACTTGTCTCATGCTCATTTCACTATTTCTTCTTCAATAATCTTTTCAAACACATTAGAATCCATATAGTGGTGAATCTAGAATAAACCTTTTCTATTTTTCTTTCTTCGTTCCTTATCCACAACTTGTTGAACATCATCTGCATTCGCTTTCAATGTCGATACTCCATCATTCATAATTTCAGACACATCTTGAAATCTGAAGATGACCTTCATCTGCGCGACCCACCGTTCGTAGTTTTCCCCTTTGAAAACTGGTAGATTCGCTGAAAATTGCATTGATGTTGTTGTTCCGTTTTCCATTACAAATTTCCTCTAAATCGTAATCGGACTCCTTGATACCAATTTGTTTGAACAAAAGGATTTTCAAGAAAGATGAAAGGAGAAAAAGAAGAAGAGAGAGAAAATGGAGAGCAGCTATAAACAGAATTGTGAAAATTAAAATTTGTATTTAGTGAAATTCTGTTCGTTGACACGAGACCTTTTATATAGGCAATTAAAGTTCAGAATCAAACTCTATACAAACCGATCAAAGTTCAGAACATACGAAACGTGACATATAAAACTATAAGTTACATTTCAACACTATTATATTTTGTATTCGACTCTTTCAAATACAACTGATTACTACAACTTCAACTAACTACTTTAACTCAGTCAAATGTTAGGTTTTACTCAGAACATCAAATTACAACTACTAGCAACTATTAAAAAAAGACAGATAGTTAAACACAATTTCGTACATAGTTTTGATATCATCTTTAATATAAATTAATTTAAATAAAATAAATGAATTTGACTTCAAGGTACTGGTGTCCAACCAAAACTGAAAGTAACTAATAATTTATCAATTTAAAAGCCACAAGAACCTTTATTCCTTCCTTATTTCTACGAGCAGACACTAAACCACCGACCTGATTTCTGGATGAAACATATTATTAACTTTTTAACAGTAAACACTTTAATTAAAAAAATAGGTCTTATAAAGCACATTCAACAAACTTAACGAAGGATAAAGTGGTTACTATCTATAGGTCGGAATATCCCATAATAGATCAATAACAACACTTTTGATGAATTGTTTTAAATATAACTACTGTGATAATGAGAACAACAATGAATTCATGCATCATGAGTGTGACTTGATTAAAGCTAGTATTCTAAGAAGGAGATACAGTCTTCGAAAACGCGGGGATCTTCATTATATTATATATACTTAGACGATAAATAAAGTGATTTGTAAAACCGGCTAGACACCACTAGTCCTACTAACCATGCTTTCCGTTAAAAGGATGCTTCTAGATTCGTAGTCAAAGCACCATTGGTTCAGGTCATATAAGAAAAATAAATATACAAACAGTGATATAATAGATGTAATGAGTCAGTATTGCGAAAGCAATGCAGAGATGGATAGAATTTCGGGAGTCATTTTTGGTCTCTAAATAAATATATAATGTATTGTTCACTAATAATATTTAAATTTATTGAGATAACAAATATTTTTTTTAAGTTTATATTTGTATTGAATCGGTGTCATAAAAAACAAATCAAAATATAAGAAAAAGATTGAATTTCTTAAATTAACACAAGAATAAAGATTAGTTATAAGTATTTTACTATTCACTTTCTCTATTAGAATTCAAAGATTACAAGTGAATATCAACAACCTCTCTCTCTCTCTCTCTCTCTCTCTCTCTCTCTCTCTCTCTCTCTCTCTCTCTCTCTCTCTCTCTCAACAATTTAAGAGAAACAATTTATTTATAGACTACTAACCTAACTTAAGTTACAAGCTAACTTAAACAATTGGACTAAATAAATAGGCTTAATTCGACATGCTAACAATCCTAACATTTCAACTAATGCATGGTTGAGCATACTCCAACTACAACATGCAGGATCGGCATGTGAATAGATTTCGATTACATGTTAAACCTTTGGGAACCATGAAGTTATTCTTACCGAGACTAGAGTTCGATTCAAATACCACAAATCTCCACCTTGGAACAAACTCTACACTAACAAGGGAACAAACTAACTTTTATCATGCACCTTTATTAACTGTGGAAAAACTTGCTACTTGACAATGTCTTGATGATCATATCAGCATCATTGTTATCAGTCGAAACCTTCATCAACACTAATGTAAGAAAAAGACGAGAGATGACTAACCAATATTGTTTGTTCACCACCCACTACTATCAACTTTCTATTTTTTACAAACTTCAACTTCTGATGGAGGGTTGAAGTAACTACCCCAGCTTCATGGATCCAAAGACGATCCAATAGGCAACTATAAGCAGGATGGATATCCATTATCTGAAATGTAATCTAAAAAGATTGAGGACCTATCTTCATAGGAAGATCAACTTCCCCTATAACAGTCTTTCTAGATCCGTCAAAAGCCTCAACAACAACTTTGTTATACCACATTGGAGTACCTTGATAAGAAAGCCTAGATAAAGTAGACTTGGGCATCACGTTCAAAGAGGAACTAGTATCCACCAAAATATTGGATAAGGCATCAGCTTAATAATTTATTGAGATATGCAAGGCCAGGTTGTGATTCCTGCCTTCCTCGGGCAACTCTTTGTCATTGAAACTCAGATTATTGTATGCATTTATATTTCCAACAATACCATCTAATTGGTCAATAGTAACATAATGATATACAAAATCTTGATCCAATACCCTCCTCAAAGCATCCCTATAAACTTCAGAATTCATCAGCAAGGATAGAACAAAGATTTTAGACGGAGTTTTAAGGAGTTGATCAACAACCTTATACGCACTCTTCTGATCAGCTTCAAAACTTCATCAGCGTCAGATTTCTGATTCAATTCACTAGACTGTCCTGTCACAAATCCAGATAAAGACTGCACAACAGACACTTCAACTTGAACTGGCTTATCAACAGAAAATATTCTCAACCCTCTTGGGAGGCACAGAAGAAAAAAAACGACCATTACGGGTCACTTTACTAACATCAACAATGTTAACAACAGAAGAGAGAGATGGAATAGGAACTTCCTGAGCAACAGGAGCAACATTAATAACAGGTGTGACAGATGCCACATGTTATTGTTATTGGTTATTCCTTCCTCGAGACCTTCTATGTCTTTCTTGAGAAATAGAATTAGACTCACCTTCTTTCTTCTTGGAGAATCCACTTCCATACTTCTTAGAGTTACCACAAGAACCACCTTCTTTAACCAAACGTCCCTCTCAGACACCTTCTTCAAGATGCACTCCCATATTCACCATCTCAGTGAAATCACTAGGCATGCTAGCTACCATCCTTTCGTAATAAAAGGGACTCAGAGTTTTAAAAAAGAGCTTCGTCATTTCTTTCTCTTCTAGAGGAGGACTGATTTGAGCAGTAATCTCACGCCATCTCAGGGCGTATTCCTTGAATGTCTCCTTTACTTTTTGAGACATAGCACAAAGTTGACCTCTGTCTGGTGCCATATCCAAATTATATTTATAGTGTCAGAAAAGTGCTTCACCTAAGTCATTAAAATTAAGAATCTGAGTACTATCCAATCCCATGTAACATTTAAGAGCTACACTTATAAGGCTATCTTGAACGTAGTGGATCAAAAGATGATGATTATCGGTCTGAGTAGACATCTTCCTTACATACATCACAAGATGGCTCTGAGGACAAGAATTTTCCTTTCATTTCTCAAAATCAGGAACCTTAAACTTAGCAGGGATCTTCATATTGGGAACAAGGAAAAGGTCATGAGCATTCTTCCCAAAAAGCTCTTTCCCTTTCAACACTTTTATCTCTTTCTGTATTTCTTGGAATTGGTCTTGGAACTAATCTATCCTTTCATAAACATCAATGCTCTCACTGGGTTCAGCATGATAAACAGACTCTTTAGTATGTGTAACAGTATGAACCACAAGAGAAGGAACAATCATAACTAGTTGCACAGTAGGAACTTCAACTACAGGTTGATAACCTTCAGGCAACAAAATTGAGGGGCTTGCCCCAAGGGAAACCATTGGGCATCTGATGTCATGGAACACTGACTAGAGTCAAAGAAACAGGAGTTGATATGATCTCAAAAATCACAGTCACTTAAGGCCGATTCTAAGTTGTATGACGAGAAGAATGAGGAAGAGGTTGATTCTGGGCAGCAACCAAAGATTCAACCAAAGCGTTTAGTCTTTCCATTCCAGCTCTTAGAGTAGTTACCTCTTCACGGAGTTCTATGTTCTCTTATTCAAAATGATCCATCTTCCTCTGATAATTAGCTCGAGCATTATACTGATGAGACAACTTGTCTTCCGAGAAGACCAAGAGAAAGGAAATAAGACCCCTAGAAAACTCTCAAAAAGCAAGACCAAATGCAAAATGGTGCATAATATACAATGTAAATGTTTCATTTCTATTATTTTTCAAGGAACTTTAAGATATAAAGCAATTGCAAGCATCATAAAGCAATAAAACTTTTGAAATACTGAAAATCCTCATTTCATTAATAATTGGAAAGGATTACAATTTGAAGTACAAGTTTCAAAAGATCCTAAATACAAGAGGAAATATCTAGATCCTAAGGGTCCTAAGGAACCACATCTGAAAATGATCCAACTCCATGATGACACTTCCTCATAAGCCCCTCTCTCTCTCTCTCTCTCTCTCTCTCTCTCTCTCTCTCTCTCTCTCTCTCTCTCTCTCTCTCTCTCTCTCTCTCTCTCTCTCTCTCTCTCTCTCTCTCTCTCTCTCTCTCTCTCTCTCTCTCTCTCTCTCTCTCTCTCTCTTTCTCTCATAAGTACTCTTCATAGTAGCTTTCTCTATCACAAGCTGATCTACAATGCCTTTCTAAGCACCTGAAGTAGGAAGATGAATACTTTGAGATGGTGAAATGCTAGAGGAAAATAGATCTCCTTGCTCCCTCTGCCTCTTCACAGTATGTTTCTCAAGAAACTCTATTAAATCATATTTTTCTTTCAATTGCTTTTGCAATTCTATCTTCTCAAGATTTGAAGCATGAAACTTGTCTTCCCAAGTATCCCTCTCTTGCTTCATCTTGGCTAAGTCTTCTTGAAATTATTCCATGTTTTTAATAGAAATTGTAGGTGTTTTGGTTACCACTGGAAACATTGACTTCTCATAAGTATATGTCATATTGAGTTTCCTTTCTCTTTCCTTCACCCAAAGAGTATAAGGCTCCAAAGCTACATAGTTCTTCTTTCTAAGCTCACCCTTCCTCTTTCTATGGATATTTTTCGGAGCATGCACCGCCCTCTTCTTTAAACCTTGAGTATCCTTCCCTTCTTAGAAAAATAAACTCTCCAACAAAATGTTATTAGGTTTATCTTTCAAGGCATACCCAAATTGACGTATTGCTAAAATTGGATTGTATTTGATTCCCCATTGTGTACCAAGAAGAGGTACATTAGAGAACTCCCCACAACTATAAATAATCTTAACATTATCATATACGAAAGAAAACCAAGTGATATCAGCATTGGTAAAGGACATGATCTTTTGAGACCACCTCAAACAACTCTTGTTTTCCTTGAAGATAGGAGACTGTGACAAGTGCAAAATAAACTACTTATACAGTAGAGGTATACAACACACAATAGTTCCATTATCCTTGGAGGTCCTATGATGGATATAGAAAAAGTATCACCAAGAAAAGTTGGAATATGATTCCCAATCAAGAAGATTCTGATAGCATTAATATCAATAAAGTTGTCAATGTTTGGGAATAAGACCAATCCATAAATGAGTAAGGTTAAGATATCCTCAAAAGCCACCATGCTACCAGCACTAGCAAGATAAGAAGCTTTCTCAATCAAGAATTTTGAGTTCAACCCTTGAATACCTTCTTTGACAATAAGATTGACATCTACATCAGATTTCCTTAGGTAAATAGTTGTTGCAATAACTTGTGATTTAGGAACCTCCTCCAAACCACTAAAAGGAACCTTATCAGAAATTGGCACACCCATAAGATAGGCATAAGCTGATAATCTGAAAATGTGAAACACCAGTAGACAGGATCATAAAACTGAACTAGAGTATTAAAAAGTACATCTTCAACATTGGTGAATAGAATAGCCAAAAGTCTTCCATAGAGATCTTTGAAATCCACAGGATTAACCACTAAAGATGCTAACTTTCTCAACTCTTTTAGATCAGGAACTATAAAACTATACTTGTGAGTGTTCCTCCTTCCAATATCCATGATCACAAGGTCTGCGATGTTTGCAAAGAGAATCTCTAGGTTCCTTGAAAACTAAGTGAAATAGAATGTTCATGAATGCATGAGTGCATGATTATGCAACAATCACAAACAAGATCACAAACAAGGTTTAAAGGTTTGACGTCATGAGCATGGATTTAAGGGTATGGACCACCCACAAGGTATGTAGTAAGGGTAAATCACTTGTACAACAAGATTCTACAAGGTCCACAAAGTCGTGATTCCATCTTTCGGATATTACCGGCTTAAATGATTACTCGTCAGCCAATAATACTCTCAAGAGAAACTCGTCTGAGTGTAGTATCACGTAACAACTAATCCAAGTCCACACCTGAATAGTCACCACACTATATCTTAAAAGGTTAAGACGGGTTAAAGGGTTCTAAGGTCCCCAGCTTCTCAGGCTCTCAGGTTGAAAGTAAAATGCCTTCACAATTCACTTGTTCAACATTATTACCCTCAAGGAGGCCTCCACTAAGTTAGGGATCTCAAGTCATCTTATTAAGGATTAACTTCACGTAAGCCAAACATGACTATACCACTATCCTATCTTAAGTGCACTCAAGTCCGGGTATAGGACTTATCTCACCACTCAAATATCACTAAGCACCCAAAAAACAAAAGCAAACAACAGATAATAATAAAATACAGATAAACAAGTTAGGCTCAACCCACTTGGGACTACTCCCTAGCAGAGTCGCCATTTTTCGGTAGTGGTGAAAATTTTGAGATTAAGCTATTGGTTAACTTAACTCACAAAGAAAAAGTCACCATCACTCTTTATTGTTTCCAAAGGAATTGGAAGAGAACAAATAAAACTCACAGAAGTTTTAAAACAAAACTAATAAAATAAAGAGATAAGGGTACGGGGGTTGGTTATGCAAAGGGAAGGTGTTAGAACCTAAAACATATATAGTATTCTATAGGAACCTCTTGAAAATTTGTGTTTGGATTAAAACCGGCTTGTTTGCAAAAAGATTATGGAGATGAGAGAAAGAAATATGTTTTTGAAGATTTTTGCTTGACAAGACTTTCTGAGGCTCGTGCCTACATACCCACAAAGTTCAATGGAGGGTCAAAACCTCATAGTTTGCGGTAACAATAATAAAAGTGTTTCTTTTGATTGATTTTAAATGAATATACATTTCGTCATATTCGAGTAGAAACTCAACTTACTACCCACAATTAATGAGGAAAAAGCATTTGCATAATCTTGAGATAGAGGACTTTTGCTTAGATTGAAATCAACAAGTCTATCACTCAATATATAAGTGGAAAATGTCAACACTTCTCTACATTATTTTGGAAGTATATGAGTTGCATCACTACAATAACACAACTAATGACCATCCTTAAGAAAAGGTTTAAAAGGAAAAGGTGCACAGTGACACAAAAGATTTGAATGAGTTTTTGTGTTTTTAAGTCTTATGAAATTGTTTTGATATGTTTAAGATGTCTTAGCATTTGTTTAATAAAAAGCTTTTAAAAATCACTTGACAAAGTCAAGGTTTATTAAGAAAGTGGTTCAAGTTTAAAAACAAGAAGGTTTTGAAAAAGGAAGAAGATTTTGAAATTTTAATAATGGGAGGAGATGAAGAGACTATCCTAATGCATAAAATAGAGAGCAAGAAATAAATGGTTTCATTGTAAGGTAGCTTAAGAGGAAGTCTTTGTGTGTGCATTGTGAACTAACTAGGATCTAGCCAACACTTGACAAGAGTCAAAACCAATATTCCATTCCTTTGGAGTAGGCCATAAGCAACAAGTAAGCACATGATAAGTCAAGCATTAGTTGATAGAAGAACTCAAGCTCTAAGGTCAAAGTTATATATCATAGCCAAGTCTTCAAAGGTCTCAAGTATCATATGAATCCAATAGCATATGGAAAAGTAACCAAAGTCCATACGTCCAAAAATTAAACTCCAAGTCAAGCTAAGGATAATAACCATTACTCCAAAGATTAGAGAACCAAGTTTTTAGAGTTTTTTTTCCTTTATTAATGTCTTTAAAAGAAAAAGAAATGCCCAAGGGAAAAAGGAAACAGAAGCATAAATATAAACAATATGAAATGTAATGCTAAAAATAAATGCATAAAAGTAAAGAGTAAGAAATTAAATGACATAAAGTAAAGTTGGCACAATAATAATGTTAGTATTGATGTTAGAGTTTATGATCCGATTTGGGACAAATTTAGCGCTATGTTAAGCAATCGTAGCCTATTTGGAAGATCATACTATGAGAGGTTGGTTAATAACAATTTATGTACCATACATGTTAGAGGTATGATAGAAACCATACTCCTAAAACATATAGCACAAGTAAGAACCAAGGAGGGGTCAAGCACTAAGGCAAGGAGATTGATCCATTACATCAATCATTCTTCTTGATAATGTAGGACAAACTTATGCATCAATCCAAAGTAACTCACATGATACATGATGGAATCTAAATCATCCAATTGATCAAGAGAAAAGAAAAAGAAAAATAAGGAGAATGAGATGAAGAGAGAAACCAAATTGAATCATGACTTGAGATTCATCTATCATCATATTCAACCACCTTTTTTAGTGGATTAAGGTACTAAATTTATCATCAACCCAAAGTACTAAAAATGATTCAAATGATCATTTAATAATAAATTTGAATTGATGAAGATTCATCAAACCTCATCAACACCCAAAGTCCATGAGATTGAGAATGATTTTGACCAACCAAGCCCTAATCCAAGTCAAAAGAAGTAAAAAAAAAATATAAAATGCAATGATATACAAATAAAATGCATAAAATGATTTTTAAAATGATTTTAAAATGAAAATAAAAGGGAAAATAGAAATGTAACATCAAACTATCAAATAAATGGAAAACAAAAATATAGAGAAATCAGAAATGACTTAAAGTATCTTTAGGAATTTTTGGAATATTTTTTAAAACTGAAAACTATTTTTAAACCAATTAAAAAAAGGTAAATAAGAGAAAATTAAAAGAAAATAGAAAAAATGAAAATAAAAATCTCAAAAAATCACAAAAAGTGTAAAATGAGAAGAAATATTTCTAAGAATTTTTTGATAATTTTTGAGTGAAAATCTGAATTAAAATGAACTTTAATAAAATAAAAGCAAAATAAAACAAAACAAAGTAAAAAAGAGAAAAAAGGATAGCCATCAGATTGGAGTTATCTAGTCAAAGTATGTGCATCCAAGGGATCTGATCAAAAGGAATATGATAGACCTTAAGTGAAATAACACATTGTATCATTTTTAAACTAAAATAAACTCAGACTTCCGTTGCGCACTTCCGGTCATCTTCTCCGGTGAGTTGCTCACCAGAGTTTGGTAAATGGGAAGCTCAAGGCACGAAACCACCACCATTATAACCATATCATCAGTGTGAATTCAACTATATGCTTCATTTTCATTTATTGAAAACGAGCATGGAGAATTTTAAAGAAAACTCACTGAAAATGAGAACACGAAAAGTGAAATTAAATGCCATACACAATCAATCTAAGTAAGATAAGTTAGGGGAAAGCATCAGAGAGTATCAGACTACATTGTGGTAACTTGTTTGAGTGAAAACGAAGTCTCTAACTACCTTTTCCAAATACGATCAAAAGACACTGCAAGGTTGATTTGGTTAGCACAATTCAGAGGCTCTTAAGGCTTGGGAATTTTTGCAATAGCTTCAGAAGATTCCGAAGGTGCTAATGGAACCAAGAAATGGAGTTGAAATTTCTTAGAATTTGAAAACGAATTCTCAAAATTTCAGTGAAACGTGTGAGCTCGAGTAGAGATTTTGGTGGCTTTCTAAGCTTGAAATTGAGTGCAGAAGCTTCCTCTATTTATAACTGAGGCGAATGAATGAAATACGTGTGAAAATTAGTTAGAATTTGTGTGATCCCATGTGCAAAGTTTGTGATGAAAGCTTGATTCCAAAGTGTAACACGGTGGGAGAACTGACTTTAAACAATGTTGCGGATAGCAAGAGTCGCCACCGACTTTTATTTTATCCATAAGGAAAGGTTATAAAAGAACAGGAAAGACCTTAGAGAATATTTTGGGTCCGGGGGGTAGGTTATGAAAAGGGAAGGTGTTAGCACCCTTTTCATCCATGGTTATCCATGGGCTCTTAGGTACTTAAGCTCACTTTTGAATTGTTTTGAAAGTGTAGTGTGTGAATAGAAAATTTTCAGAATAGTTAATAAATAATCCATGTAAGGATGTGTTAAGAACTTGTTTGAAAACTTGTTGAAAATTTGTTTAAGTGTGAAACAGTTTTGAAGTGAGTAAGCACCTAGGAGTAACCTACCCTAATGTTTAAAGGTCTTTCTTATTCTTTATTCTTTCCTTTAGTAAGACTATCCCTACTATAATGGAGTAGGTAGTCCTTACTTTGGATGTTAAGGGACATGTGAGGGACAATTTGACTTTGAAGGCCATTGTGGGATGTAATAAGCACATATAAGGGACCATCATCATTTTTCGAAAGGGACTCGATTCGTAAAGGCAACCATAAGGGACTTTGATGATTTTTTTCTATTTGAGGGACTTGCTTTATACACCCCACTTAACCATTATTCGTAGGCAACTTGAGGGATATCCTTAGGAAGTGAGACGGCGATTAAAATCGACTTACGTGTGTGACGTGTTTATTTTAATTATCTTTATTTAAAAGTGATCTAAATTTATTTTAATATTACATACATGTTGTTACACTCCCTAATTACTAACCATAATAATTAAATAATTAAACAACTTTACATCCAAGAAACAATTACAAAATAATAAGCAAAATAATTAAATAGCAAAGATAAATAAAATATAAATAAGCAATAATAAATAATAAAGGGGGTTAATTCTAAGTTTACTCGGCAAGACATCGCATCTTGTGCCTACGTATCCTTACGGGAGTGGAATCAGAGTAATCGTAGTTCCCCTCAAAAGGGAGGTTAGAGACTTCTTGACTGTGGTCAAGGTCTCACGGGGAATAAACGCATCTTAAGGACACGCTTACGTGGAGTGTAGGAACTCCAAATCTCTACGTTGAAATGTTAAGTTGTAATTAGGGTTAAATTAGGGATTCCACGGCGGGAAACCCTAAAATGAGCGCGGCGGCTCTTTGACCTAATGCTAGGGGTAAAATTGTAATTTGGCCTGGGGCGAGGCGTTTGTGTAAATTAGGGTTTGAAAAGGGTTCGAAGTTTTGAGGACTATTGGCGCGGCGGCCCAAACAGCTAGACCTAATCCTTCGGAGGTGCAATGTGATAGATTAACGGTAAATGAATGTGAGAATTTTAATCATACAAACAGCGGAAAGTAAAAGTGGGAAGGTAAACGCGATTGTTGGTTCGCGAGGTTACAAATGAGAAGCAGTTACAATAATAATGAAAATTTGAATTAAAAATACACAAAAATAACTACTGGCAACGTAACAAGCTGCAAAACGAGGAAACAATGTTAGTAAACCGAATCAGACAGTCATTGGATGAATTATGAGACAAAAGTGCAAGATTGGAGTTTTTTTTGTTGTTGTTTATACATAAGGGTTTTTGATTTAAGTTAAAAAAGATGTTTAAATAGAAAAAAGATTAAGTTTAATTTTTAAAAAAATAGTTTAATTAAATTAAAAGGATAATTAAAAAAAAAAGATAAACGGAAAGGGGAAGGAGCTTAATCTGTTGAGGATCAAGGTGTGTGTGTGGCTGTGATGTGCACGGTGATTACCGTATATGCATTATCCAAATACAAGAAAATAAAACCAAAACAAATAAAAGAATAAAAAGCAACGGGATTAAATCCCTAAACCCAAATCCGACGTATTCTCCTCATCCTCTTCATCCCGATCGCGGTTTTCTCCATCTCTTTCCTTGATCTCCTTCGCTTAAGACCTGCAATCAAATAGAAACAACATGCTACACAGTTTTGGAAGTGAAATTGTACCCACGAACATGAGCCGGCGGCGACTGGAGGGATGCGGTGGCGAGGCGATGATGACCTTTGCGTCTGAGCTTCACGGCGATGGTGATCTTCCTTTGATCTGAGCTTCGCGGGGATGGTGATCTTCTTTTGGTCTGAGCTTCGCGGTGTCGGTTCCTCTTTCGTTGTGACGAGGTTTTTCGTATATCTGAGTGGATGCACTTCTTCCTTCGGTGATCTTTTTTCGAGTGGATTCCCATCATCCTTTTTATAGAGGGATTTGTTGGGCCTCCAATCATGAATGTTTTCAAAACTTCCTCATTGGGCGATTGTTGTCTGATCTCATTTGATGATTCGCTCCAATCTTTCCTTTTCTGTCTGATTTTGTCGAAGGGTGTTGGCTCTCGATTAGGGAAGTTTCGAATTTCCTCTTTCGTGTTAATTTGTAATATTCACGTTTGACTTTGTGACCTAGTTTCTTTTGCCGCTGAAAATAGAAACTTGCCATTCTGGGACTATGCTAACACTTCTTTTCTTCTTCTTCGCAGAGAATGCCATACCTGAGTTCAGATATTTGCTTTTTCTTATGCTGTGGTTGAGATAGGGTTGAGCTGGCGATGACGACATTGTGTCTGAGCTGAGGATTACGGTTGCCGCTGTTGCTTTCGAATGTCCGTCGATGCTCTTGATTCGGTAGGGTGTTGACGGCGAATCTTTCCGTTGTCCTCCTGGCTACTCGAGCCTTGCCCAATGATGAACCACCTGAGGGCTAAGAATACATCCTTCTCCTATATTTACTCTTGGACCTCGAATTGCTTTGGTGGTCAATATGTTGTTGTTGCTGCAGATGATGAACCGAGATTATTGATATTTCTATTGTTAACTGTAGCTTGCTTGCAACTGATATTTGCTATTGTTGTTCGCAGCTGGCATGCTTGGTGCTTGAGGTTGGTATTTGATGTACTGCTGTTGTGGATGTTTTTCTTGCAATTGACTTGGAGGTGTTGAACTGGTGTTGATACTTGCAAATGCTTGTAGATGACGCGAAAATACTTGCTTGCCGCTGCTGAGACGTTGATGCTTGCTGATGCGAAGAAAAACCTTTTGTTGTTTGCAGCTGAAATGTTGATGTTGATATGGAAGTATTTGCTGCTGCCACCGATGCGTTGGCTTACTACCGTTGCGGTGGTTTCCGATGGTGTGGAAATTCCTTTGTCATGATTGTTATGAATTGTTGAAATACTTGTTATTGATGTTTGCACGAGCTTGCCTGCTATGCTGGTTGTTGTCCTTTGCCAATGCAGTCGTTGCTCTTGTTTGTTGAAATATTTCCCATCATGCCGCTGTTACTGCTACCTGTTATTGTGTTAGTGATGATGTTATGCTTGTAGGTGATGGAGAAACCCTGTTGCTGTTGGCGTTTGCTTGTAATTTGTGATGTGACTTGGTGTTTGTTGAGCTGCCAGCGAAATGTTGATGTTGCGGCATTGCTTGCTGTCTGTTGAGAAAAGGCCTGCTGCTTTGGCGTATAAAACGCGCCTGCAACTGGTGCCGTTGTTTTGCTTGTCCGAGACGAAATCTTAAGCTGTTATTTGTTTGAATTTAACTGACTTTCCCCTCTCTTTCAGGGCCATGTTAACAGTTCGGAATCTACCGGTCTTAGCTTCGGTGCTGGGGAAGGTTTGGCGGTGGTAAGGATGGCATGAACATGGCACGAAGCGACATTCTGGAGTGGTTCATGGTAGCTTGTATTCAGTTTATTCGGAGTAGTTTCGGCGTATGTTGATTTCCTTAAATCTGAATCTACATATGCTTTCCGGACCTAACCAACGTTAACAGTGTTGAAATTTGCTGCAGGCTTTTCTGATTTACCTGAGCAGGTCGTAACTTGCGGCAATATTGCTGGTGTTGAGGCCATGGTATCAGATGTTGAAGACACATGCTACTGCTGCTGAAGTATGGAGCACTCTAGTGAGGAGACATTTGGCGAGCTTTTCCATGTTTACTATTATTTTTTATGCTTCGCAACCTTGTAAATTCGTAATATGATGTAATGGAAATGGTAACGGGGTTCAACATAAATTCAAACTGTTATTCTGGACCTGGTATTATGTACTCGCTAAAGCCATTACACGTAATGCATTAGTGATTAGAGTTGTATAAGCACCTGGATTACTGGCATGTTTGAGCTTTAGCAATGGGGATTCTAGTCTTTAGTAACATTTGGGCCTTGGACTTGCTTTGTACATAAGGCTTTGAATTTGAATGATATAAACTTGTATGAGGATTTTAATATTGACTCAACTTCAATGCAATGTCCTCCACTCATATGAGGTCCTAAAATAGCGTATTGTTTAGTGGTACCTATCTTTCGTACCCGAATATAACCGGAGTATGCCATAAAACGACGTCCTCTGGCTCTACTCAATGTAGCACGCATGGGAACTACATCTAATCTTGGTTGGATTTTGCAATCATAACACATAGCACAAAAGTGACTTTTCCTTCGAAGGTCAAATTAAAGACTTATTAAGAGGTTCCTGATAAAATCTGGTCCAGTATGCACTGACTGTTTCACCACCTCAACATACTTCAACTTCCACAATAAATCCACCTCTTATGACTTAAAAGGCCAACGGTGATACCGGGCTCGATAATTTGAAAGAAAACCAGAAGGCCCCTTTGTAGCAGCACACCGTGAAGTCTAAACACTTTACCCTGATATCCTTTCTTTCGTCTTAACTGGTATTTAACAGAATTTGACAAGGATCAAAGTCCTGATAATCGTAAGCACAGAGTCTTCATGACCTCTGAATCTTTTGTCGCGACCTACTTGAAGTCTTGGAAGTCCATTTAGCCTGATTAAAGTCAAAACCCTAGTTTTGGATGCACTGCTTAGGAGGTGCATTGTCTGAGGGAATTGTCAACTCTTCTGACCAATTGTGAACTTTGTGAACCTTGTGAATCCTCATAAGATATCTTATGATACTCATGGGAGGTATTGTGAAGCTTGTGAACCTTGTGAACATCATGAAGTGGCTTTGTAGACCTCATGACCCTTAGGAAAGCTTTGTAAACATTGTGAATCTTGTGAACCTTGTGAACCTTGTGAACCTTCTTAGAACACAAAGTCTTGTATTGTGAGGGCAAATTTTGGGGTGCAACAGCTGCCCCTGTTCAATTTTCTGAAACCTGAGGGGTTAGATTGGTATATTTGCCAGTCGTAACCTGGAAGGTTGAAGGGGATTGAACACAAAAGCCCAAAAATTTGCACTCACCAGCGCATGGAGTGATATTGATGGTTGGTTGAACATGATTGAGTGGGCTTAAAGATGCCACTAGGGGAAAGTTCTTCAGTAGTATAATGAGAACTGTCAGGAGTCTGGAGTAATACTGATGTAACAGCATGTCTTCATGAGGATAGAGCAATCAATAATGATAACCCTAAAGCAGTCTTGAAGTGATAAATCTGACCTCAGGAGGATAGAGCAATCAATAGCTCTAAAGCAGTCTTGAAGTAATAATGGCTTCAGGAGGATAGAGCAATCAATAGCTCTAAAGTAGTCTTGAAGTAATAGAATGGCTTCAGTAGGATAGAGCAATCAACAGCTCTAAAGCAGTCTTGAAGTAATAATGTAATATGTCTTCAGGAGGATAGAGCCATCAATAGCTCTAAAGCAGTCTTGAAGTAATGATTTCAGGAGGATAGAGCAATGGATAGCTCTAAAGCAGTCTTGAAATAATAATGTGATATGTCTTCAGGAGGATAGAGCAATCAATAGCTCTAAAGCAGTCTTGAAGTAATGATTTCAGGAGGATAGAGCAATGGATAGCTCTAAAGCAGTCTTGAAATAATAATGTGATATGTCTTCAGGAGGATAGAGCAATCAATAGCTCTAAAGCAGTCTTGAAGTAATGATTTCAGGAGGATAGAGCAATGGATAGCTCTAAAGCAGTCTTGAAGTAATGATTTCAGGAGGATAGAGCAATGGATAGCTCTAAAGCAGTCTTGAAATAATAATGTAATTTCAGGAGGATAGAGCAATGGATAACTCTAAAGCAGTCTTGAAATAATTAGATGGCTTCAGGAGGATAGAGCAATCAATAGCTCTAAAGCAGTCTTGAAGTAGTAATATGACCTCATGAGGATAGAGCAATGAATAGCTCTAAAGCAGTCTTGAAGTAATAGGATGATTTCAGGAGGATAGAGCAATCAGTAGCTCTAAAGCAGTCTTGAAGTCATGAGAGGCTATCAGGAGGATAAAATAACCTTGAGGTTACAATAAAGCAGTCCCAAAGTAATAAGAAGCTCATCAGGAGGATAAAGTAACCCTGAGGTTACGATAAAGCAGTCCCAAAGTAATAAGAAGCTCATCAGGAGGATAAAGTAACCCTGAGGTTACAATAAAGCAGTCCCAAAGATCATAAGCTTGTTTGTTGGATAATTAACCTGAAAACAAGGTAGCATTCTGTATAACAACATTAGTTTATGCTTTATGTATGCATGTATGACATGATGCACTTGGGTAATGTACTATAGACATATATGTTATGGTATGATGTAAATGATGTATGTATGATATGACACTGCTGGAAGTGTCTGGATATCCTTGTATAACAACTGCTGGCCAAGGAAAATAAATCCCGATTTGTTGAAGAATATATAACCCTCCGTCTGCTGGGGATAACAAGGTATAGATAACCTCCCGTTGTTGGGGATAACAAGGTATAGATAACTTCCCGTTGTTGGGGATAGTAGGGTATAGATAACCTTCGTTTTCGTTTGATAGTAGGATAAGTATAACATCCCATCTTCGTTCATCGTGCCCTTATTGGAAAGTAATTTCCCGTATATCCGTATGAGGATAAAAGAGATGGATATAAATTCCAGGGGAGATTAGACTTTGTGAAAATGGATTAGTCCTACTGATGGTTTGTAACTGTCTTGTAAAGATGAACCGGCGAAGCTTCGTTGAAATCCTTCCCTCGTTCGTCCTTAGTAAATACTATTACTGCATTTTCATGCATTTCTGGTAAACATCAATCATATTAAAAGCATACATGCATTTCTGGTAAACATCAATCATATTCAAAGGCATACATACATTCAAACACAACCAATGGACGTTTCGCTTATGTAAATAGGGTAAAAGTAAATCTGGATTCAAAAGATGGAATTTATTCATATCAAAAGTGACCCATACACGGGTAAGTTTGTACAAGGAGACATAAACCCTAGTAAGAGAATTTTGTCATGAAGTTTTACAAAAAGAATCAGCTATGTGGGAAATAATCCTATTGAGTTTCAATTCTACTATTGCCACTCAAGTATCTCATCTTCTTGCTGTTGAGACGGAAACGATTGGATTGAGCTTTATCTGTTTGAGCTTGAGTAAGTAGTACAACTGGTTGCGGTTTCATGAGCGATCCAAACGAGACATAGTCATACGCTTTAATCCCTAACTTTTGCATGGATTGCCCTTTCAGGTTTTCAATCCACCGGGATACCCTTTTTTGCCCAAGCCGCCTTTTCAGGTTTTCGACTTGCCGGGTGTACATCTTTTTATATATATATCCCTAATTTTTGCCCAAACCCTTTTGGTTTGCCGGGATGCCCTTATTTTTGCCTAGGCCTGTCAACCTAGCGGGTCTCTTTTTATGCGTAGTATTTTTTAACTATGTCGGCGTTTACAGGTTGTGGGAAGTCTTCACCATCCATTGTAGTCAGTATCATGGCACCTCCTGAGAACACTGTCTTGACTACAAATGGTCCCTCATATTGTCCAGGTTCTTTGGTAACAGACATAATGTCTTCATCAGGGAACTCAAAATTCATTGACTGGTAATCATCTACCGCTTGATGAGCCAAATGATCAGCAACAACACTCCCTTTAATGGCCTTCTGAGTAGTATACTGTATATCATATTCCGTCAAGATCATTTGCCATCTTGCAATTCTTCCGGAGAGAGCAGGTTTCTCAAATATGTACTTGATTGGATCCATCTTCGAAATCAACAAGGTAGTATGGGTCAACATATACTGTCTTAGTCGGCGAGCAGCCCATGCCAAAGCGCAGCAAGTTTTCTCGAGCAGTGAGTATCTTGTTTCACAGTCGGTAAACTTTTTGCTAAGGTAGTATATTGCCTGCTCTTTTCGACCAGACTCGTCATGTTGCCCCAATACACACCCCATTGAGTTGTCTAATACTGTTAAATACATAATCAAGGGTCTTCCATCAACTGGTGGCATTAAAATTGGAGGTTCTAGCAAATATTTCTTGATTTCATCAAAGGCAGTCTGGCACTCATCATTCCATTCCATCACCTGATCTTTCTTCAACAACTTGAAGATTGGCTCACAGATGGTAGTTAATTGGGAAATAAATCTTGCAATGTAGTTCAATCGTCCCAAGAAACCTCTAACCTCCTTCTCAGTACGGGGAGCTGGCATCTCTCGTATAGCTTTCACTTTTGCAGGATCCACTTCAATACCTTTTCCACTGACAATGAAACCCAGGAGCTTTCCAGATCTAACTCCAAAAGTACACTTGTTTGGATTTAATCTCAACCTGTATTTCTTCAACCTCTCAAACAACTTGTGCAGATGATCAAGATGTTGTTCTTCATTCTGAGATCTGGCTATCATATCATCCACATATACCTCTATCTCATGATGAATCATATCATGAAACAAAGCCACCATAGCACGCTGATATGTTGCCCCTGCATTCTTCAAACCAAATGGCATTACCTTATAGCAAAAGGTGCCCCACTGTGTCACAAATGTTGTCTTCTCCATATCTTCAGGTGCCATCTTGATTTGATTGTAACCAGAGAAACCATCCATAAAAGAGAATACCTTATGCTGAGCAGTGTTGTCTACCAGGATATCAATATGAGGAAGTGGAAAGTCATCTTTAGGGCTAGCCTTGTTCAGATCTCTGTAGTCTACACACATACGTACCTTACCATCTTTCTTAGGAACTGGTACCACATTTGCAACCCACTGAGGATAAGAAGTTACGGCCAAGAACCCTGCATTGAACTGTTTCATTACCTCTGCTTTGATCTTTTCTGACATTTCAGGACGCATACGACGAACCTTCTGCTTCTTTGGACGACAATCTTCTTTCATTGGCAAACGGTGAACCACAATGTCCGTATCCAACCCTGGCATATCTTCATAAGACCAAGCAAAGATCTCCACATAGCCACGTAGCATCTGAACCAACCTGCTCTTGACACTGTCCTCTAAATCAGCCCCTATCTTGACCTCTTTTCTGTTTTCTTCAGTTCCCAGATTCACAACTTCGACTGGCTCTTCATGTGGCTGTATAGCTTTCTCTTCTTGTTGTAACAACCTAGCAAGCTCTACAGGTATTTCACAATCGTCCTCGTCTCCGTCTTCAGTTTTGATAGATCGGATTCTCGAAATTGTAATTGGCAATAGTAGAACTGTTATCAACTGGATCCAGAGTGGATGAGGATCGGCATTTTAGTGACGTGGGTGTGTGTAAGAACACATAGCTGATAAAGCAAAAATAAAAGAAAAAGAAAGACAAGGAACACAATATTTACGAAAACGAAACGTCCATTGATTTTATGGAATGAAGTATGCAAATGAAATGACAACCCGTAACAAGCACACCATTGTGCCTCGGGTAAGGCACATGGCTTGAAAGTTTTAATTGTTCCAGAAATTATAAATTTAAAAACATAACACAGTAATAGTATTTACTCCTGACTAAAGGAGATAGGGATAACATCTTCAGCTGTCCAATTATTGAGTCCAGCACCCACAGTAGGAAAAATCCATGCCTCCAAGTTGTAGTCTTCATCTTGATCTCCCACAGCATTGATAACCCCTTGATTGGTGATACGAACAGCACGAGCACGACGAACAGCCTTCTGGGACTCTGCAGTGAAACCCAAACCAAACTTGTCAGACTTGTATGGAATATCGGGAAGCTGACCCCAAATAGTACAACCACCTTCTTCCACCACAGCTTTTGCATCATTGAGGGAGGCCATTGCCATTGTTGGAGGGTTTCTGATGACCACAGGAACCTTCTTCACAGCAGGAGGAGTCACACAATCCTTAACAGCCCAGGGAACCACTTCAAATGACTGACATGGAGTTTCAATGTATTCACCTTCTACTTCCAGATACTTGAAAGTGTTTACATGGCTGACAAAGTATTCTTCCTCTCCAAAGACAGTAACAACTTTTCCATTCACCGGATATCTCAACTTTTGATGTAACGTGGAGGTCACAGCACCTGCCCCATGGATCCAGGGACGACCAAGCAGACATGAGTACGAAGGACGAATATCCATCACATAGAATGTAGCAGTAAACACCTGAGAGCCAACCTTGATTGGAAGATCAATTTCCCCATGCACTACTCTTCTAGAACCATCAAAAGCCTTTACCACAATATTACTGGGCTTCAATACCGTATCTTCAGGACTCAGCTTGTTCAGGACTTCCTTAGGCAACACATTCAGAGAGGAACCATTGTCTATCAGCACATGAGACAGGGTAGTGCCCCTGCATTCAATTGAAATATGCAGGGCCCTGTTATGATCCCTCTTGGCAGGGGTCAAGTCAGCATCAGAAAATCCTAACCCGTTGTCATAGGTCAGGTGCGCAACACAATTCTCAAACTGGTCCACAGAAATTGCACTGGGTACATGAGCCATCTTTAGAAACTTGATCAATGACTTGGCATGAGCCTCAGAACATAATAACAGGGAGAGCATAGAAATCTTTGAGGGAGTATGCCCTAGCTGATCAACAATATCATAATCACTCTTGCGAATGATTTTCAATACTTCTTCCATCTGCTTAGAGAGGTCATCAGCAGCTGGCACATCAGTAGATACAGGCTCAATAACAGGACCCTTGCCCCGAGCATCAGTGGTGGAAGTAACAGCAGGAGTAACTGCACTCTTAGAAGCAACTGGAGGAGAGAAGACTCTTCCACTACGAGTGACCTTGCTAGATCCAGCAATATTATCAATGTCAACAGGCATATCAGGTAAAGGCTCCTGCTTGACACCATGGATGTAAACATCAGACCCATAGTGCCAAGGCACAGCTTTGTCAGATGTATAAGGGATAGGACCAGGAGTGGTAATGATCAGAGGAGCTACTCTGGCTTTAGCGACAACTTTCACAGAACCTTCAGCAGTAATCTTGATTGGGCCCTGACGAGTGATTTTAATGGGACCCTTTGAAGTGATTCTTAGTGGTACTTTGTCAACCATGTCAACCTCTTCAATCTTCTTACCCTGAGTCAGATGATCCACCATACTTTCTACAGATGCTGGTCTTCTTTCAAACACTATAGTATATTTATCCATGAGACGTTGAATCCCATGTCTCAAAATGAAGCAACTATCCGGCTTATAGGTACAATATAGACAATCTTCATGACAACCTGGAAAGATCCCAGCTTGTACTAACCTCTTTTTGATAACAGACAATGGTGTGCTCAACTCCATAACTGAATAGACATGCAGATCTTCATCAATATCTTCATCAATGGCGTTGACAGTCTTCTCGTGATTTGGCATTGGAGCTGTAATCACATTTGGAGTACCTGGTGGATCAAACTCAATTTCTCCAGCATCAATCATATCCTGAATTTTGTTCTTCAAGACCCAGCAGTTATTAGTATCATGTCCTGGACAGTTTGAATGATATGCACATCGTGCATTGGGATTGTACTTGGTAGAGGTAACATTGGGATTCTGAGGAGCCTCCCTCAGGGTAATAAGTTCAGCTTTCAACAAGTGTTGCAATGCCTGAGCCATTGACATGTTGATCTTCGTGAACTGTCTTCTAGCCCTCTGTTGGTTGCCTTGAGGCTGCTCTGTTGTTGCAGGAGTTGGATTTGAAATATGAACTGCACTAACAGACTGATGCCTTCTGTTACGATCAGGCTGACCATACACAGCATTAGATTCTTTCTTCCCAGTGGGAGGCTTCTTTGCAGCACCTGATGAAGAAGTGCCCACTTGGATCTTACCACTCTTGATACCATTCTCTACTCGCTCTCCTGTCATGATCAACTCAGTGAAGCCAGATGATGAGCTTCCAATGAGATGACTGTAAAACGGACCATTCAGCGTACACATGAACATATCAACCAACTCCCTATCAGTCAAAGGAGGTTGAACTCTTCCAGCTAAGTCTCTCCACTTCTGAGCATACTCCTTAAAGCTTTCTTTGGCACCCATAGACATGCTTTGAAGTTGCATGCGAGTGGGGGCTAAGTCAGCATTGTATTGATACTGCTTGTAGAAAGCTTCAGCAAGGTCATTCCAATCTCTGATGTTGACACTCTCCAACTGATAATACCACTCTAGCTGAGCTCCAGATAAACTCTCTTGAAAGAAATGGATCCACAACTTTTTATCAGCAGTGTGGGGTTGCATTCTTCTGACATAAGACCTCAGATGCAATTTGGGACAAGAGACCCCATCATAGACAACAAACGTAGGAACTTTGAACCCAATGGGTATGACCACCCCAGATATCAAGTTCAAATCCTCAAAATCCAGCCCAGATGATTTCTGTAATTCCATAGCATCCATTCTATCCACCAGCATCTTGAATTTGTCTTCGTTAGGCTCATGGTAGTAGTTAGCCTCAGAATCAAAGTCCCCCATAGTGTTGTGGAGACTGCCTCTCTCCTGCTCAGATTCTTCAGATTCATAGTCTTCAACATGTTCCTTGGTCTTGACAGGACCTTTGAACCTTCTTCCCATGTTGAGCAACCCAGCAGACCTTCTAGCCTTCTTAGTCTTCTTGGCCAGCAGTGTCTTCAATTCATCTTGCCCCTTGGATAGGTTCAAGATCAGCTCTTGGAACTGTGCATTCTGTGCCTGAAGATCCTTAACTGATTGTTCAAGAGCCATTGCTGAAATAAACAGCGAGAAGATGAGAAACCTGTGCACAATTATAAACCTGTGATGCAATGATATGGGAATGCATATGCAATGTTTTCAAGGACCGCAGGATTTAAATTTGCTTAAACAATCAAGAAAGTAACTTTTTATTAGTAATAACTTGTTTTGCCTTTTAGGCTTACAAAAAATGAAAACGAAATAAGTACAAAAGATGGGGTTTTAAGTCTCCCATGGACGTTTCCTCTTTGTGTTGAGGTATGAGTTGAGGTTTCGTTCCTCATGAAGTAGCTTTGTTAGCTCTAGGATCCTTGCTTGGCTTGCTTTGTAATGAGCCTCGAAAGTATCCCTTTTCTCTTTCAGTTGGATCCATGATCTCTGCAAGTCTTCCATATCAGTAGGCATGTCTGGGTGAAGGATGGTATAAGCTGTGTCTCCTTCAGCAACAGGTTCCATGGTAACTGGTAGGATGGCAGGATATGGCATCATGAGTGTCTGAGCACGAAATCGTACCCATCTGAGATAAGCCTCCATAGGAATGGTGTACTTAGGCTCCAGTGTCTTGCTGTCAATCCTGTTTACCTTTCCCCAAGCTCGTATGAATCTCTGACGGTAACCCTGAAGATCGTTGTCGTAGTCAAACACAATGCCCTGAATCAACATGTCATGTGGACCATCGCTCCGGGCGTAACCAAACTGTCGTAAAGCTAGAGATGGGTTGTAGGTGATGCCTCCTCTTATGCCTAGAAGTGGCACATTAGGAAACTCCCCACAACGGTCAATGATGGTGACATTCTCCATAGATCTGGAGCACCAATGGATGTCTGAGTGAGAAAGTGACATGATCCTCTTGGACCATCTGAACCCTTGCTCATTCTTCATTACTGAGCGAGGAAGGTGAGAAATAAACCACCTAGAAAGTAAAGGTATGCAGCACATCAAAGTTCCTCTTGCCCTTGTAGTACGGGTGTGAAGAGAATGTAGGATGTCTCCAAGTAAGGTAGGCACCGGATTGTGACTCAGGAATATGTTGATGGCATGAACGTCTATGAACTGATCAGGATTGGGGAACAACACTAAGCCATAAATCAATAAGGCTAAGATCTCCTCAAAAGCATCGTAGCTCATAGCCTTCAAGAACATTTGAGCTTTATCCACTAATACCTTGGCAAGAATACCTTTAACTCCACTTCTCGTCTCTAGAACAATGTCAGACTTCTTCAGATGTAGAGCTGCAGCAATAACTTCTGGTTTAAGCTCCTTCTCTAAGCCTGTGAATGGCTTCTGATCAAGAACAGGTATACCCAGAAGTTTAGAGAACTCCTCCATGGTTGGAACCAGCTGATAATCAGGAAATGTAAAGCAATGGTGCTTAGGGTCAAAGAACTGAAACAGCACACTCATCATGTCTTCACTGAACCCTGAAGTAACTAGATCCAATAAGTGACCATGTCTCTTGTTGAACTGGGAGTGATCAGGCACTAGGGAAACTAACTCCTTGAGCTTAGCAGGTATCCCTACAAAGTTGATCCTGATGGTGTTTCTACGAACAGAAGCCATGACCTGCAACAAAGAACAAAGATAAATCCTTTGGTCCTTGAAATGGTTAGGGAAAATGATATGCTTATGATGCATGATGATGTCATGATGTCATGCTCAATCACAAACATGTGGCACACACAAACAAGTCACGCCATAGCCCTAGGTTTAAAGGCTTGCATGAGGTTCAAAGGCAAGTACCCTCCCCTGAAGTTAGATGGTTCATCCTGTCCTACAAAAGTAACCAGGTTCTAAGGGATCTCAATATCATTGATCCTTCACAAGGGTGGTTGTTCAGAAGGCAACTTACTTGCCAACCAAAACCCTCCAAGTTTAAGATCTCAATGAGCGTAGTATCGAGTGTCAACCAACTTCAGTCTGCACCAAAGCCGGTTACCTCACTACTTTCTAAAGGCCGAGATGAGTTAACTAGGGTTCTAAAAGTCAGTTAGTGCATTGACAACATATGGCAGCCTCAATATTATCCTCAACTTGACTTAAGGAATATAAGCACCAACCAAGAAGTCGCACTAACTATGGCCACCAGATCAACCGTATCGATATACGTCGTACAGTTTCCTTGGTCTATTGCCATTTACCTAAGGTACACTAGATCCGGGTTAGGACCTTTCACACATAAGAGCACCCCAACAATATAATAATAAAGCAAACAAGGCAAACAATTTAAAGTGATCTTAATTCCTAAGGGTACCCCTCTTAAATAGATCCCCAGCAGAGTCGCCAGTTCTGTAACACGGTGGGAGAACTGACTTTAAACAATGTTGCGGATAGCAAGAGTCGCCACCGACTTTTATTTTATCCATAAGGAAAGGTTATAAAAGAACAGGAAAGACCTTAGAGAATATTTTGGGTCCGGGGGGTAGGCTATGAAAAGGGAAGGTGTTAGCACCCTTTTCATCCATGGTTATCCATGGGCTCTTAGGTACTTAAGCTCACTTTTGAATTGTTTTGAAAGTGTAGTGTGTGAATAGAAAATTTTCAGAATAGTTAATAAATAATCCATGTAAGGATGTGTTAAGAACTTGTTTGAAAACTTGTTGAAAATTTGTTTAAGTGTGAAACAGTTTTGAAGTGAGTAAGCACCTAGGAGTAACCTACCCTAATGTTTAAAGGTCTTTCTTATTCTTTATTCTTTCCTTTAGTAAGACTATCCCTACTATAATGGAGTAGGTAGTCCTTACTTTGGATGTTAAGGGACATGTGAGGGACAATTTGACTTTGAAGGCCATTGTGGGATGTAATAAGCACATATAAGGGACCATCATCATTTTTCGAAAGGGACTCGATTCGTAAAGGCAACCATAAGGGACTTTGATGATTTTTTTCTATTTGAGGGACTTGCTTTATACACCCCACTTAACCATTATTCGTAGGCAACTTGAGGGATATCCTTAGGAAGTGAGACGGCGATTAAAATCGACTTACGTGTGTGACGTGTTTATTTTAATTATCTTTATTTAAAAGTGATCTAAATTTATTTTAATATTACATACATGTTGTTACACTCCCTAATTACTAACCATAATAATTAAATAATTAAACAACTTTACATCCAAGAAACAATTACAAAATAATAAGCAAAATAATTAAATAACAAAGATAAATAAAATATAAATAAGCAATAATAAATAATAAAGGGGGTTAATTCTAAGTTTACTCGGCAAGACATCGCATCTTGTGCCTACGTATCCTTACGGGAGTGGAATCAGAGTAATCGTAGTTCCCCTCAAAAGGGAGGTTAGAGACTTCTTGACTGTGGTCAAGGTCTCACGGGGAATAAACGCATCTTAAGGACACGCTTACGTGGAGTGTAGGAACTCCAAATCTCTACGTTGAAATGTTAAGTTGTAATTAGGGTTAAATTAGGGATTCCACGGCGGGAAACCCTAAAATGAGCGCGGCGGCTCTTTGACCTAATGCTAGGGGTAAAATTGTAATTTGGCCTGCGGCGAGGCGTTTGTGTAAATTAGGGTTTGAAAAGGGTTCGAAGTTTTGAGGACTATTGGCGCGGCGGCCCAAACAGCTAGACCTAATCCTTCGGAGGTGCAATGTGATAGATTAACGGTAAATGAATGTGAGAATTTTAATCATACAAACAGCGGAAAGTAAAAGTGGGAAGGTAAACGCGATTGTTGGTTCGCGAGGTTACAAATGAGAAGCAGTTACAATAATAATGAAAATTTGAATTAAAAATACACAAAAATAACTACTGGCAACGTAACAAGCTGCAAAACGAGGAAACAATGTTAGTAAACCGAATCAGACAGTCATTGGATGAATTATGAGACAAAAGTGCAAGATTGGAGTTTTTTTTGTTGTTGTTTATACATAAGGGTTTTTGATTTAAGTTAAAAAAGATGTTTAAATAGAAAAAAGATTAAGTTTAATTTTTAAAAAAATAGTTTAATTAAATTAAAAGGATAATTAAAAAAAAAAGATAAACGGAAAGGGGAAGGAGCTTAATCTGTTGAGGATCAAGGTGTGTGTGTGGCTGTGATGTGCACGGTGATTACCGTATATGCATTATCCAAATACAAGAAAATAAAACCAAAACAAATAAAAGAATAAAAAGCAACGGGATTAAATCCCTAAACCCAAATCCGACGTATTCTCCTCATCCTCTTCATCCCGATCGCGGTTTTCTCCATCTCTTTCCTTGATCTCCTTCGCTTAAGACCTGCAATCAAATAGAAACAACATGCTACACAGTTTTGGAAGTGAAATTGTACCCACGAACATGAGCCGGCGGCGACTGGAGGGATGCGGTGGCGAGGCGATGATGACCTTTGCGTCTGAGCTTCACGGCGATGGTGATCTTCCTTTGATCTGAGCTTCGCGGGGATGGTGATCTTCTTTTGGTCTGAGCTTCGCGGTGTCGGTTCCTCTTTCGTTGTGACGAGGTTTTTCGTATATCTGAGTGGATGCACTTCTTCCTTCGGTGATCTTTTTTCGAGTGGATTCCCATCATCCTTTTTATAGAGGGATTTGTTGGGCCTCCAATCATGAATGTTTTCAAAACTTCCTCATTGGGCGATTGTTGTCTGATCTCATTTGATGATTCGCTCCAATCTTTCCTTTTCTGTCTGATTTTGTCGAAGGGTGTTGGCTCTCGATTAGGGAAGTTTCGAATTTCCTCTTTCGTGTTAATTTGTAATATTCACGTTTGACTTTGTGACCTAGTTTCTTTTGCCGCTGAAAATAGAAACTTGCCATTCTGGGACTATGCTAACACTTCTTTTCTTCTTCTTCGCAGAGAATGCCATACCTGAGTTCAGATATTTGCTTTTTCTTATGCTGTGGTTGAGATAGGGTTGAGCTGGCGATGACGACATTGTGTCTGAGCTGAGGATTACGGTTGCCGCTGTTGCTTTCGAATGTCCGTCGATGCTCTTGATTCGGTAGGGTGTTGACGGCGAATCTTTCCGTTGTCTTCCTGGCTACTCGAGCCTTGCCCAATGATGAACCACCTGAGGGCTAAGAATACATCCTTCTCCTATATTTACTCTTGGACCTCGAATTGCTTTGGTGGTCAATATGTTGTTGTTGCTGCAGATGATGAACCGAGATTATTGATATTTCTATTGTTAACTGTAGCTTGCTTGCAACTGATATTTGCTATTGTTGTTCGCAGCTGGCATGCTTGGTGCTTGAGGTTGGTATTTGATGTACTGCTGTTGTGGATGTTTTTCTTGCAATTGACTTGGAGGTGTTGAACTGGTGTTGATACTTGCAAATGCTTGTAGATGACGCGAAAATACTTGCTTGCCGCTGCTGAGACGTTGATGCTTGCTGATGCGAAGAAAAACCTTTTGTTGTTTGCAGCTGAAATGTTGATGTTGATATGGAAGTATTTGCTGCTGCCACCGATGCGTTGGCTTACTACCGTTGCGGTGGTTTCCGATGGTGTGGAAATTCCTTTGTCATGATTGTTATGAATTGTTGAAATACTTGTTATTGATGTTTGCACGAGCTTGCCTGCTATGCTGGTTGTTGTCCTTTGCCAATGCAGTCGTTGCTCTTGTTTGTTGAAATATTTCCCATCATGCCGCTGTTACTGCTACCTGTTATTGTGTTAGTGATGATGTTATGCTTGTAGGTGATGGAGAAACCCTGTTGCTGTTGGCGTTTGCTTGTAATTTGTGATGTGACTTGGTGTTTGCTGAGCTGCCAGCGAAATGTTGATGTTGCGGCATTGCTTGCTGTCTGTTGAGAAAAGGCCTGCTGCTTTGGCGTATAAAACGCGCCTGCAACTGGTGTCGTTGTTTTGCTTGTCCGAGACGAAATCTTAAGCTGTTATTTGTTTGAATTTAACTGACTTTCCCCTCTCTTTCAGGGCCATGTTAACAGTTCGGAATCTACCGGTCTTAGCTTCGGTGCTGGGGAAGGTTTGGCGGTGGTAAGGATGGCATGAACATGGCACGAAGCGACATTCTGGAGTGGTTCATGGTAGCTTGTATTCAGTTTATTCGGAGTAGTTTCGGCGTATGTTGATTTCCTTAAATCTGAATCTACATATGCTTTCCGGACCTAACCAACGTTAACAGTGTTGAAATTTGCTGCAGGCTTTTCTGATTTACCTGAGCAGGTCGTAACTTGCGGCAATATTGCTGGTGTTGAGGCCATGGTATCAGATGTTGAAGACACATGCTACTGCTGCTGAAGTATGGAGCACTCTAGTGAGGAGACATTTGGCGAGCTTTTCCATGTTTACTATTATTTTTTATGCTTCGCAACCTTGTAAATTCGTAATATGATGTAATGGAAATGGTAACGGGGTTCAACATAAATTCAAACTGTTATTCTGGACCTGGTATTATGTACTCGCTAAAGCCATTACACGTAATGCATTAGTGATTAGAGTTGTATAAGCACCTGGATTACTGGCATGTTTGAGCTTTAGCAATGGGGATTCTAGTCTTTAGTAACATTTGGGCCTTGGACTTGCTTTGTACATAAGGCTTTGAATTTGAATGATATAAACTTGTATGAGGATTTTAATATTGACTCAACTTCAATGCAATGTCCTCCACTCATATGAGGTCCTAAAATAGCGTATTGTTTAGTGGTACCTATCTTTCGTACCCGAATATAACCGGAGTATGCCATAAAACGACGTCCTCTGGCTCTACTCAATGTAGCACGCATGGGAACTACATCTAATCTTGGTTGGATTTTGCAATCATAACACATAGCACAAAAGTGACTTTTCCTTCGAAGGTCAAATTAAAGACTTATTAAGAGGTTCCTGATAAAATCTGGTCCAGTATGCACTGACTGTTTCACCACCTCAACATACTTCAACTTCCACAATAAATCCACCTCTTATGACTTAAAAGGCCAACGGTGATACCGGGCTCGATAATTTGAAAGAAAACCAGAAGGCTCCTTTGTAGCAGCACACCGTGAAGTCTAAACACTTTACCCTGATATCCTTTCTTTCGTCTTAACTGGTATTTAACAGAATTTGACAAGGATCAAAGTCCTGATAATCGTAAGCACAGAGTCTTCATGACCTCTGAATCTTTTGTCGCGACCTACTTGAAGTCTTGGAAGTCCATTTAGCCTGATTAAAGTCAAAACCCTAGTTTTGGATGCACTGCTTAGGAGGTGCATTGTCTGAGGGAATTGTCAACTCTTCTGACCAATTGTGAACTTTGTGAACCTTGTGAATCCTCATAAGATATCTTATGATACTCATGGGAGGTATTGTGAAGCTTGTGAACCTTGTGAACATCATGAAGTGGCTTTGTAGACCTCATGACCCTTAGGAAAGCTTTGTAAACATTGTGAATCTTGTGAACCTTGTGAACCTTGTGAACCTTCTTAGAACACAAAGTCTTGTATTGTGAGGGCAAATTTTGGGGTGCAACACAAAGTCATTAAAAAAGCAGCCAAAACTTTGTTATTTCAGCTCATTTTTGCTCAGCAACTATCACTCAACATCATCGACAAAACACGTGCAAAGCTAGACTCAATTTGGAAAATTTTGTGATTTGCAAACTCTGACCATGACCAATTTTCAGTTCCATGAGGCCAATTTCAAACCAATGGGATATCTTGTACACTTGACATTTAATGCTCATTCTTTTTGCAAAATAATCACATCATAACAAAAAATACAATGTGGAAAGAAAGTATTTATTTAGATACGTGAGAAAAAAATTATGTCCTTGTGAAGTTGACACCATGACCTATAATTAGAGGTCAAAAAATTTCTAAGTCCAAAATGACCTATAATGTCTTCAAACTTTTCATGGCTTTCCGAGCATATTCGGCCTTTAATCCTTGAAACAAACTTGTAGAGTGCATCAAATATGATGATTGAACAAAAGAACCACCCATAAAAGTTCAAAATTGAGAGAGTTATGACCTTTAGAAGTTAGAAAAATGTCACTTGAATTTAAGTCAAATTTCACTAAGTCCACAAAGTGACCTCTAATGTTTCCAAATTTTTGATGATATTCCATGCATAATTAGCTCTTGACTTGTAAATAGAAGTTGGAGGGGATGTCGAGAAGAGTCATTTTCCCAAAGAAGCACTAAAAAATGATGAAGCATGAAGAAGTTATGATATTTGGAAGTTGGACTTGAAATGTTGACTTTTTTGGTCAAACCTCTTTGAATAAACTTGCAACCTTGGACTTTTTCTTGCATTTTAAGGTACATTGGTGATCATATGAACTTAAAATGATATTCTATTGATTGTCCTTTTATTGCACTGACAATATACGACGCATTCGCTCCTATGTCATAGACTTTAGGGTGATAAGCATCTCAAACAAATTCAATTCACATCTGTTAAGGCGTTTCAGATTCATAATCTCTTCTCTCGCCCCCGTGCTATTGAGATCCCATTTTCCCATAGTATCGTGAACTACAGATGCTCTGATTCCTTATTCCCTAATGAGGATACGTAAGCACGAGGATTCCTATCCTTGGCGAGCACACTAACAACTAACTTCCCTTTTCTCTCGCCCAGTGTGATCGAGACTAACCTGTTAATCCAAACCTTTTGTCTCGCCCCAGTGCGATCGAGACCTTTCACCCGTAGTTAGCCAAACTACGTTTGCTCTAATTTCTCATACCAGATAAGGATACGTAGGCACAAGAAGATGATGTCTTGGCGAGCAACCTTCTCCCATTCACCCTTAGTTTTCTGAACTACGTTGACTCTGACTTTCCCATTGCACGAGGGAATACGTAGGCATAGGGCGGCGATATCCTATTGAGTCTCCTTTTTCTTTTCCCTTTCCCATTTTCGTTTAGCAGTAGCTTTTAGATAACTCACCCTTTAATTAGACAATAAGCATGGATCTCGTTGAGTACAACGGACGTGAGGGGGTGCTAATACCTTCCTCTTGCGTAACCGACTCCCAAACCCAAGATTTGGTTGCAATGACCTTGTCTTCTCCTTTCGTTTATGTTTTCTTCGATCGTTTCATGTTCCTCCTTTGGGATAAATAATGTTTTGTGGCGAATCTTCTATTTGTTTCTGCTGTTTTTTTTCCGCAGTTGCGACAGCTGGCTACTCTGCTGGAGACCCTAGTTCCCTATGCTAGTCAATTTTAGCGCTTGTCTATTTTATTTTATTGGGTGTTTATTTTCTATGCATATGTATGTTGTATATGTTGTACATTATCTATTTTATATTACTGCATTTGCATTTTACTGTTGTATTTGATTATTGTTATCTTATTATGTTGTTGTTGTGCTATTGGGTGGATTGTTCCATGAGAGATAACCCCTTACCCAGGCTTGAGTGCAAACTTAGGATTAGATTGGAGATTAGTGAGGACTTGCGTGGCGCTGGCTATGTAAATTTCGCACGAAATTCACATCCATACGAGGTTTTCTTTGGAGATTCTCTATCTTGTATGTCTGGTGCATATGATAGGGTGTTGACTTAGAGAGCTTATGACTTTGGAGACCGTTTATTGGGAAGTCAGTTGAGGCCTCCTCGATTGATGATGATGCTAAACCAAAAATGGTGAATGTATCATCGTTTCTTGACCTAAGAGTCCGTGATACTGATAACCTGTTAGGATTGCCACGATATCCAAGACTAGAACCCACATGTGAGAGGGGATGGGTTTTTGCAGGAAACCTTAACTTTCAACTAACCCAGTTTTCTGGTTTTCTTATCAGTGTGAACTTATCAGCCTGGTATTCTGGTTATTCTAGTATTCCAGTATTTTCTTCAGAGCAGACTTATGAGCTTATTCAGTCAGCAACACAACATTTATTCAGATATTTGTGGAAGCTTTGATCCCATGTCTGTTGCATCCATAATATTGAATTGCATAAGCATTTATGCATCATTTTGCACATCTTTACTCATCGAGAATAGAGAGCTCATCCGTCTTTTTGTCCGACCCGTAGTTGATTTCTTGACACTCGCATTGGACTTGAATAAGCTTTTGGAAGGATCATGAACTCATGAGAGCAAAACCAGTTTGTTACAAGGGCAGATGTTGAATTGATGAAGAATCAGTTGGATCAAGTTGTGGAAGCCATGACAGGAGGAGAGGACAATATTCAGAGAAATCCAATTACTGGGAATTTTATTCCACCCCTAGTGAACAATGTTGCTCAAGCTCAACATGTATGAATTCCTGTTGAGGATCAAGCTATACAAGAGCGTACCATTGTCCGAGATGGACATTCCTCTTCTCTTAATGCCACAAACTATCAGAGTTTTGCATTCTCTGTGCCAGATTTCTGAGGGATAGTTCCAAAGATAAAACCTACAGACCCATATATTGTTGACTTTATGAGAAGATATTGTGTGTTGGAGAAGAAGCTTGATGCCCTAGAGGGTCGTGATGCTCTTAATCTGAATGCTTCAAGCATGTGTTTGGTGCCTGGCCTTGTGATGCCTCCAAAGTTTAAGACACCGAATTTTGAGAAGTACAAAAGGGATAGTTGTCTGAAGCAGCATTTGGTGATGTTTCGTAGAAGGATGACCTCGTATGTTCGCAATGACAAGCTTATGATTCACTATTTCCAGGACAGTCTGAGTGGGGCATCACTGAGTTGGTACATGCAGTTGGAGAGTGGTTGCATCTGATCATGGTCAGACCTAACCAACTCCTTTTTGAAGAAATACAACTACAATCTTGATATGGCTCCCATTCACATGCAGTTTCAAGGTTTATCTCAAGCGGACAATGAATCCTTCAGAGGGTATGCTTAGAGATGGAGAGAATTAGCTTCTCACGTTCAACCACCACTTTTAGACAGAGAATTGGTTAATCTGTTCATGGGTACTTTGCAAGGTCCATACCTGGATAAGATGATTGGCAATAGGTCATTAAACTTTTATGACTTGGTAGTAGTTGGGGAACGTATGAGCATGACTCTGATGATTTACTTCTGAAGGATTTCTAGCTTCTAAAGTCGTCATCTTCTGAAGACTAAGTACTGAAGACTATGAAGACAGGGTTCTGCTAAATGAAATTCTGAAGACTCTAAAGACTTCAGTTTCTAAAGACAAGGGTTCTGAAGACTGAGTGCTAAAAATTTTAAAGACAAGGTTCTGGTGAACAAGTTCTAAAGACTCAAGACTCTGAAGACCCGGTGATTAGTTCTTGTATGCATGCTTCAAGCATCTCTATTCAGAAGCCTCTGATGTACAGAAGATAAGATCAAAACTTTACGAGGGAAAATAGTACATAGTACGTATCAAAATGTTCCATTCCATTACTATTCCATTACCTTGATTTGGTGGTACAAAGGACAACTTTTGTGTATGATTTTCATCCTTGCGTAATGACATTCCTTCAAGTCACCAGCTCACTCAAGGGTATTCCTGTTGTGCTCTCCAACGGATCTTTTACTGGCTATATAAGGACTTGACCACTTGAAGAAAATTGCATGAGAATGCAACCATAACAAAGCAAGCAAGAAAATAGTGAAACACAACATTAATGTTGTGTAAATTTTCTTTAAGTCATTTTTGATATTCATAGTGTTTATATATGCTTGTGTAGAAGCAATTCTTTATAAACATTTATTTTTCAAACAATTGTTTGTAATTCCTTAAGGGACCAGTTAGGTTAGAATCCTTAAGAAGAGACAATTAGTCTTTGTTGTTAGTCACCAGCAGTTGCTAGTGCAAATTATAATCAGTTGATTATAGTGGATTAAGTCCTTGTGTATAAGGAGAAATCACCTTGGCAGGTGGGCTGGATTAGCTTGATAGTTTACAAGTGAACCAGGATATATCATGTGTCTTTCTCTCTTGTTAGTATATTTGGGATCTTTGTTTGAGTTTCACAAAAACTTTTCATTTTTCAAAATCAAATTCAAACCCCCATTTCTTGTGTTTTCTCACACCTTCAGGGAAATCAGAGTGTGCTCTGCACTTATCGGGGTTTGCCTCGATTCCTCGCTCTGTCAAGTAGAAGCCAAGGAACTTGCCTGCTCGGATGCCGAATGTGCACTTCTCCGAGTTGAATCTCATTCTGCATCTCCTTGCCGTATCGAAGACCCTTTTGAGATAGGCTGTGTGGTCGACCTCTTCTCATGATTTTACGATCATGTCGTCCATGTAGACCTTGAGCATGTCTCTGATCTCGCCCTGAATGACTTTGTTCATCATTTGTTGGTAGGTCACATCGGCATTTTTTAGACTGAAAGGCATTACTTTGTAGTAATAATTTCCTGAGTCGATCATGAAAGCCGTGTATTGCTTGTCGGTGTTGCACCCTAAAATTTGCTCAACCTATTTCATTTGATTTATGTTTCAATTGCATTATCATTTGCAAAGTAAATCATGTACATAATCTAATCATTTGCATAACATAGCATAGCAAGGCATCCAACAGGGGATCAAGTGCCATTCTTATCTAAAGAAGCACATCAAGGGCTTTATTCAAGCTTAATACCATCCAAGTCATCAAGTCATGTTTGAAGCTTTGAGAAGTTTGATTATCAACAGGTGGATTTCTCTCCTAATCTGAGGTGTATTGAGAGTCATCAATGGGAGTATGAGATATGAATTGAGGGTATGGAATGTGTACAAAGCTTATGAAGTGCCTAGAGGGTCATATTGAAATGAGACAAGTCATTGATTCAATACAAGAGCCATAGTTGAAGTGCAGTCAACTAGGGTTTCATCTGGGTCAACCCTAGGTCAACTGAGTGATTAAAGAGAATCAAGGCTTAATTGGAGGTTGTGGAATTCATGAATTGATATGTGGATACATGTGTGGTGTTGTGCCAAGGATAAATCAAATAGGATCAAGAGGAGGAGGAGTTACCAAATTAGGGTTTCAGTGTAAAATCCCCTAATTTAGGCCTAACTTCCAAGCCAGATAAGTCAAAATGCAAGTTTTTCAAATGGACTCTTGGCCAACATGAAACTTGTAGAGCTTCTCAATAGCTTTAATTTTAGTACTATAAGTCTTCAAGAAGATTTGTAGAACTCAAGTTATGGTTCTTGCAAGTTATGGGTCATCAGAGGACACTGAAATTTATCTGTGAAAGTCATTTGACTTCCAAGCAACTTTTGCCCATCAAGGAGTTTTCAAATGGATTCTTGGACAACATAAGAGTTATAGATCATGATCTTAGATTTCCATATAGTACTAGAAGTCCTCAAGAGGATTTGTATAACTCAAGTTATGATCTTGGCAATCCAGGGGTATTTTGGGAAAGTTGAATTATAGGTCATTTTTCAACATAGGTCAAAATCTCCATTTTCCACTCCTCAAATGGAAAAATATTCAACATGAGATGTGTTTAAAATGATGTGTTTAGGCTAGGTAAGAGGTCAGGAGAGCTTGGAATGGCTTGCTTCACAAAATCACAAAAATGGCCTAAAATAAGGGTGAATTTTAAATGAATCAAGGGTGAAAATTGGGATTTTTGATCTACAAGTCCAAACCAAGCCACATGACATATCAAATTGATTGGAATTGTCATTTTAAAGACATTGGCAATATTACTTTACTCATTTGGGGTCAAAATCATGGAGTTGCATTTTGTTACTTAAGATGTAAGTTACATTTGCCAAACTTCACATAAGATCAAGTACATGGTTCCACTCCATTCTAACACACTCAGAATATCATCTAAGGAGAAATTAAGTCATAAACAAAGTGAAAAGCAAGCTGCTACATGAATTGATATGAACATAGCATGAAAGGAGATTTTCATGACATGAGAATTTGATCTTCTCATTGGATAGATCCAGAACTTTCCAGAACATTCATTCATGCTCTATATATACATATGAAGTGATTCAGATCACTGGCTGGTGAGAATTGAGGGAGAAAAGAGAGATTGAGTTCTGAATTTTTCATTTGCAATTCAGATTCGGTTACACACATTCCATCAATTTCAATCCAAATTCTTGATTGCATTAGCTTCCTTTAATGCTGGTGAGTGATTTCAGATCAAATCCAAGGCAAAATTGTGGAGGAATCGTGTGTTAGCCTTTGAACTTCTTCATCTGCAACTCAGAATCGGATTCAAGAATTCAAGGCATTTCAACCAAGTTTGTTGCATACAGAAGCTAGGTCATACTCCATTGAAGGAATCTGGAGCTTATTGAAGGTTGATTTGAAGCTTTTGCCACTCTGTTCATCAAGAAATTACAGGTATGTAAACTTCAATCCATGGCTTGATGTAGGCATGATCTTTAGGTTTTAGGTGGTTAGATAGCATGTAGATTGGTGTAGGAAGCTTTCTGGTAGCATTTGGTTAGGTTTCGAGACAATTTTGTAGATGACATAAATTTTGTTCTTGATCATATCTTGGTGTTCTTGATGCTATAACCTTAGTTTGATAGATAGAAATGCTCAGTGTAGCATGGTGATGAGTTTATACCTCTTAATTTTAGGTTTAGTGTGAATTAATTTCTGACCAAATCCTGAAGATCCAATCGTGTTTTGAGGAAGATGATGGTTCAGTGTTCATAGATTGCATTGTTAGATTGCTGGTGAAAAATGGAGTGATTTAGAGTAATTAGGTTTGATTTTTGGTGAAGATTCATGGCATGTACGAATTGAGGAAGATGAAGTTGCTCCTCTGTTCTTCCATGGCTTTTTCCCTCTAGAATTATTCAAAGGTTGAAGATGAATTTTAAACCCTTAGATCTTAGGAAGACCATTGACCAAAGCTTGATCTGAAGGCCACGATTGATTTCAGTTTGTGAAGGAGAGTCTGAAGACCTAAACACACCGTTCCATTTAATTTGTGATCTTGGGCTTAAGAAAAAAAGTGATACTAACACCCCCTTTGCCAAGGCCCACTAAAAACATACGTGACTGCATTGCTATTTGTACCAAGTTTTTCCCATTTTTCTTCTATTTTCATTATCATTTCTGATTAATAACTGGGCCTAGTAGTGCTTTTCTTCTTACACCCCCTTCATGGGCCCATCTTTGTTTTACACTGCATTGGATTGCTATTGGACACGCGCATTTTTCTTCTTCTCATATTTTCTTTTATTTCACATATTATTTTAGGTTAATTGAAAAAATCATTATTTTTAGATGGGAATTTTTTCCTCATTTTCATCAAGACATCTAGAAAATTATAAAATAATAAAAATGTCATTTCATACATTTTTCTATTTCTGGTGCATTTTACATTTAATTGCTTTTTATTTTACTTCCATTGTGTATATCCAACTTGCTGAATTTATTATGATCATTTCACTTTGATTTTTGGTGTAATTCTTTTTTCTATAGTTAGTATAGAGTATTAGGTTCCCCCTGGAATTTTATCACATTTTTGTGATTTAATTTTAGTTAGTTTTGAACAATAAACTTTAGGGTACTAGGATTAGGGTTTTACTTTGACATAGGTGCATTTCAACACATAGTTTTGGGGTTTTAAGATTGATTTATGTCTTGGGGTTTATATGGGGTATAGGGTACCTAGTTAGGATCCCTTAGAAATTAATCTAGGATTTTATGATGAGTTTTACTATTTTACTTGATTTTTGCAATTTGGTTGATATTGGTGTGTTTCCCACTTGGGATGTTGCTTTGTTTGTTGGGTTTTGGGCATTTCAATTGGGCTTGGGGCTTGATTTTTGCTTGTTGAGGCTTATTAAGACCTTGGATGATGATTGAAGACAAGGAATAGAGCTGGATGCATGAGGATTCCTCTCCTTGAAGATGGTTTGTTGAAGACTTAGGAGATAGGAGAAATAGGAAAGAGCTTTAGTTAGACTAAATTCCTTTTGCAAACATGGAAAGCATCTTGTGCTTCCATTCCTCCCTAGGACTAAAAGTCCTTCTAAGATATTCACGTCCCTCCTTTGGAGGGATAAGTGGCTTATCTTGGAAGTAGAACTTTGAGGGAACCAGTCTCTTTTGATGTTAAACACTTGTAGGCTTCCTTTGGTTGTCAACAAGCTGTTTAACATCCAACTTATCCTGTTAAGTGATTTCTTTTCTGGAGTGCTTGCCTTGAAGAAAGAAGCTTATTGAATACAAAAGGTTCGTTGCATTAAAGATTGATAAAGGAGAAGCTTGTGCATGTCAAAGCTGCTCAACTGTTGAACTAGGGTTTTACTGCTGTTTGAAGTTGTCTGCTGGTTGAAGTTGTTGACTGTTGGGGTTCATTGCTTGCTAAAGCTTGGTGTTTTCTTGGAGATGGAGGGCTTGCCTTGAAACTTATAAGTCATTGAAGATTGAAGTGGAGTCTTACTTGAAGATGTTACTGTCAATTGGCTTGCTGTTGATTATTTGCTGTTGTAGGAGCTGGTGTTGCTGTCAAAGCTGGGGTTGGATTTTATTTCTTTTTTTGTATTATTTGTTGGCTTGTTCAGCTTGCTCCCTTAGGCTTGAAGTGAAGCTGTTTCACTTTGCCTATTGTTTTCCCAGGTTCGAGGTTGAGCGGGACTCCCTTGCCTCGCTTGTATTGTTGCATCTCATGCATTTTACTGTTTACTGTATATGCTGTTTCTTTTCCGCCTATCCCCTAGGAACTCTGTTTCTCTCTGTGCAAGAGAGAAACATGACAGACATTAGGTTTTAACCCATGCATGACAACATTAGGTTAGTTTTGATCCCCATTTTTCAACCATAGGATTTTAGAGTGTCGTTCTCTTCTCATCTTGAAATGATCAAAAATACAATAAGATTTTAGACATCAATAAAAGACAGTTCTTGCGTAAAAGACTGGAAACCAATCAAAACGTCATTTTTGTCCGCTTGGACGGTTAATCAGGAGAAAACCTTTTTCATAAGGATAAAAGATAAACAAGACAAACGGGTGTCGTACGTAGCCCGAACTACGTTTGCTCTGATCTTTCATGCTGTATGAAAGTACGTAGGCATAGGATGCGATATCCTAGCGAGAAACCTTCCCACCTTCATCCGTAGGTAGGCGAACTACGTTGACTCTGATTTCTCGTTCCAGACGGGATTACGTAGGCATAAAGTGCGATCCTTTGCCGAGTCATTTTATTTTCTTTTAACCCCAGACCTGTAAAGTAGATAGAATAACAATCCGTACTAGAAAACAAGCATGGATCCCGTCGAGTACGACGGACGTGAGGGGTGCTAATACCTTCCCCTTGCGTAACCGACTCCCGAATCCAGGATTTGGTTGCGATGACCATTCCTTTCCCGTTTTGCGTTAGGTTTACTTCGAGTGTTTCCTTTCCCTCCGTTGGGATAAATAACGCACTGTGGCGGCTCTTCTGTTCAGCCAGCGCCGATTTTCACAGTAGCGACAACTGGAGACTCTGCTGGGGACTCCAACGGTTCCCTACGCGAGTCAATCCTAGCGCTTGTTTTCCCGTCGTGGGTTTTGTATGGATTTACATTTCTGTCTTTACTTTCCGCATTTTATTGTCAGCTTTATATTGTTATTGCTGTTGTGGGGATGGGGTGATCTATTGAGAGATAAGTCGGACCTGGGCTTGAGTGCACCTAGATTTAGTTGTGTAAAGTAGTGGGCGCGTGCATGCTTTGCATGTACTAGTGTCCCGCAAAATCCACGCTTGGACGAGGTTCTTCTGGTTGACTTCTTTTTCAACCCTTTGGGTTGAGGGGGTTGTTGGTTAGTTGGATTGTCGACTCTGGGGACCGATCATTTGGAAGTTGGCTAAGTGAGGCCTCTTCAGGACATGATGATGCCACACCTTCTGGGTATCGTATCATCAGTCTTGAAAGTCTGTGACGCCGACGACCGCATAGGATGCCATACCTCGTGTCAGTTATTAGGACACCTACCTGTGAGAGGGGTGGGGCATGCAGGTAACTTGACCTCCAGATTACCGGTTTTCTTGATTGAGGTTTAGTGGTGTTTGAGGACAGTGTCATTGGGTCTGTTGAGACCGGGTTGGAGCATTGCGGTTGATCTTTTGAGATCAGGTTTTGAGCAGTTTGTGGGTCTATTTGAGACCAGCATGGTGGATTGGGCTTCTCAGCCATGTGCACTTGATCCCTGTTGCATGTTGCATATTGCATTGTTGCATACTCATCCTGCATATCATTAACGTGTGTCTGTGCTGCAGGTGCATTTTCATACTCCTGATTCTAGTTGCCCGGATTTATGTCTGCTGATATTATGGATACCCTGAAGAAGACTGTTGCGTACAGGTTGCCTACTTCAGATGTCTCTGCTTTGTTTGGTTTGATATCTCTAGCTGATGATGATGTGAGGAGAAGCTTCAGGAAGAGCCATGGGAAGTTACTCAGATTGGTTTATAAACCATCCATGTATGAGCGCAATGGATTGTACACACTGATGCAGTTCTATGATCCTCCGCTGAGGTGTTTTACTTTCCCTGACTTCATTCTGGCTCCGACTATGGAGGAATATGCTGAGATCTTAGAGCTGACCATCCAGAATAGGGTACCTTTCATTCACATGGACGCTGAGCCCAAATTGGAGGATTTGGCTGTTGCCTTGCATTTAGACTCCTCAGAGCTGTTGTTGACATCGTGGAACAGAGTGTCTGGTTTTTCTCTCAAGTTCTTGGTTGGGAAAGCGCAAGAGTATGCCAAGAGTGGATGTTGGACTGTGTTTAATGCTATTCTTGCTCTGTGTATCTACGGCATTGTACTGTTCCCGAACCTGCCTGACTTCGTTGATCTGGATGCGTTCTATATTTTTGCTTCAGGCAATCCTGTGCCTACTTTGATTGGAGATTTCTATCACTCACTGCATTATAAGAACAAGAACAGGAGGGGCAAGAATGTCTCTTGTTGTGGGCCTTTACTGTATATGTGGTTTGAGAGTCATCTGCCCAAGAGGGGTATCTTCGCTGAGTCTGTAGATACGGTGGATTGGTCTAAGCATCTGATGAGACTTTCTTCAGAAGATATTGTCTGGTTTAATAAAGATTTGCTGGGATCTGTGATCATCTATAGCTGCGTCGGATATCCTAACGTTCCTCTGATTGGGAGGAAAGGGTGTATTAACTACAATCCTTCATTATTGATCAGGCAATTCGGGTATGCTTTGAAAAGCCCGCCAAAAGAGGAGGAAGTGCAAGAATCTCTGTACTTCACAGGTGATTTAAAGGGAGAGCTATTGTCCAATCTTCAGCATGCTTGGAATAATATCCATAAGAGGGGTAAGCCATTGTTGGGTAAGAATGATTGTCAAGCCTATCCCCCGTACAGAGTCTGGATCCAAGATCGAGCAAAGCAAGTGCGGATGCCGTTTCCTGCAGTATTACCTCCTGCTCCCCTCGTGGTTGAGGAGCCCACTACTGTGCCTATTGAGAGGTATGAACAGGTTGTGAAGGAGAAAGAAGAGCTGATGAAAGCCAACGAGAAGTTGGAGGAAGAGTTAATGCAACTCAGGAGCGAAAGGAATGAGGCCGTATATTCCTTCGAGCAGCAAACGATGCTGGTGAATCAACTAGGCACAGAACTGACTGAGCAACGAAAGAAGCGCGAGCGATTGGGAATAGACTTTAAGAGCTCTCATGATATGCTGGAGTCTAAGAAGAAAGCACTTGATATAGCCTACCGGGAGATCTCTGCATTCAACAAAACCTGGAACGCCATGCTGACTGGCAACAAGGAAAGAGAAGACAAGCTGAAGCTGCAGATCTCTGAGCTGGAAGGTCAGTTGAAAGCTAGCCAGAAGAGGTTGGATGAAGAGGTTACGCGGAGGTATGATGTTCAGAATGCCTTGAACAAAGTTATCAAGCGCAAGAAAGAGTCTGCATCCCAGAAACGGAAGCTAGAAGATTGCTTTGGGGAAGGTGTTTGGGAGGAATCCATTGGTGATCTCCAGCGTGTTGTCAGGCAAAGAGACTCGCTCGTCGAAGGGTTTCTTGCTCAGCCAAATCATCCCAAGACTAAGAGATTATTAGAGGAGTACCAGGCATATGGTCGCACTTGACTATCTCATGTATTGATGTGTATGCTTTATTTGCATTGTGCTGGCCATCATCAGGATTGTTGGTTGAGGTCATGCCTTCCTATTGTATGCTCAGTAGTACTGTATTCCTGACTTGACGGGCTTTTCTGCAATATATGAGATGTTTTTCTATGATTGGGTTTTGAGCTTCTTATTGCTAGCACTGTCACTGCACTGGCACTTTGGCACTAGAATCAGGGGTTGATCTCCCTAATGCACAGACACATTGCATTTGCATATACATTTATATTGCATTACCAGGTAATTATTGAAACTGTATCTCATTTCCTGCATCTCGACAGGTCTTTCAGGATTGACGGTCAGCGCCCACATCGATACTCTACCCGTACCAACTGCAAGAGAATTATGGATCAGATGCAAAACGAGATGCAGAAGATGCGCGAGAAGTTGAATATGTTCATGCAAGCAATGGAGAACATTGCCAAAGGCCAGGAAAGCCTCCAGACTATGGTACAGCCGCTTCTAGCACGGACTAATGAGAACGGCAACAATGACCACAACTCTGTGCATGTGGAAACTCTTCATGAGGATAGGACACCTACGCCTGTGGTTCCACCTGTAGTGACTCCACCTGCTGTGTTGGTGAACAATGGCACTGGCGCTGGCAACGTTAACACAGGGAATGGTAACGAGGCTGTCGTTAACAATGTGGGGTTTGGAGATGCCAATCTGGGTTGTGGTAACAACAACGGTGGTAATGGCTTTGGTAACAACGGGCTCGACTATAATGACCAGGGGTTTGAGTATGGCAATCAGGATGGAAAGTTTGGCTTCAACACTCAGGGTTTCGGATATGATGGGTTTGGTAATGCTAATCAGGGTTATGGTGGAAATGGTACTGGATTGACGCCTATCAACACTGGGTTTGGACCTGCTGGGGTCAACCAAGGTTTTGGTAACAAGGGACGAGGTCCTGCATTTAATCAGCCAAGGGTTGGTCGTAACACTGGTTACGACGGATACGGAAATGGAAATATTAATTGGGTTGAAGACCAACAAGAAGATGCCTTTTCTGGTAGAGGTATTGAAGGACCTGTGGATCCTGTGCAGAGGATCAGAATGCTTGAGGAACAAATGAGGGGTGTAGTGAATCAGAATGCTACTGGTTTAGATATGACTACAATGGGATTGGTGCCTGGCCTGAGGGTACCGCTGAAGTTTAAAGCTCCCACTTTTGATAAATATAAAGGGGACACTTGCCCAAAGGTGCATGTTCGCTCTTACTACAGACAGATGTCCGCTTACTCAAATGATGAAAGAATGCTGATGCATTTCTTTCAAGATAGCCTGTCCGGACCGTCACTGGAGTGGTATATGGGGCTGGAGCCCACTCAGATCAAAACATGGAAGCAACTGGCTGATGCGTTTGTGACACATTACAAATATAACAGTGACCTGGCACCGAACAGGGTCCAGCTGCAAGGCTTGTCACAGAAAACTGGGGAGAGTTTCAAAGAGTATGCGCAAAGGTGGCGCGACATGGCTGCAAGAGTGCATCCTCCTCTAGTGGAGAAGGAGATGAACAATATGTTCATTGGAACCTTCATGGGGATATTCTATGAGAAGTTGTTTCCTGTTGCGTTGGGCAGTTTCTCTGATCTGATTTTGATGGGTGAAATGATTGAAAATAGTATTAAGGTGGGAAGGTTCCAAGCTGGGGAGTCTACTTCGTCAGGAGGTAATAGAAAAGCATTTGGGGGTCGACGTCAGGGCGACACTAGTGCTGTATTTGGTGGCCGAGGCCAAGGCAGGGGCAGAGGACGGAATCAATATATGCATCCTCAACAAGTAGCAAGTGTTACCCTCCCGTTTCATCAACAACCACAACCACTACAACAGATACCACCACAGCAGCAATAATAGCAGCAGCAGAGGCCGAATCAGGGTCAGAGAAGATTTCCGAATGCAAAACCAAAGAGGGTGTTTGATAAGCCTCTGTATACGTATGCAGAGTTGCTTCAGACGTTGTTGAGGTTAAATCTGGTCGAGAAAAGAACGTTGGCACCACCTCCGGGGCCAGAACTCCCCTTTGGGTTCGATGCCAATAAGTATTGCGAGTTTCACTTAGGAGCGCCCGGACATGATATCGAGGGCTGCCACGCTTTTAAGCATAAGGTCCAAGATCTGGTGGACAGTAAGGCAATTAATTTTGGGCAGGTGGGCCCAAATATAGTGCAGTTTCCTATGCCCAACCATGGGGCAAATGTTGTTTTGACGGAAGAGGACTTGAATCTGGTAATGGATGTTAATAAGCTGCAGACTCCGTTGGGTGAAGTTAAGAGCAGATTATTGAAAGGGGGTGTGTTCCCGGGCTGTGATGAATGGTGCTTAAACTGTTGGACCCAGACTGGGGGTTGTGCAGAGTTGAAGAAAGGTATTCAGGCTATGATAGATGAAGGCACGTTGCAATTTGATAGAACGGCAGTTGAGAAACCTGAGGAAGTGGTATTTGATGAACAGAATGATGTTGCCATGGTGACGATTCCAAGGAAGACAATAACAATAACGGCGCCTGCCAGGCGGCCGACGATTACCATTACTAAAGCAGGGCCAGTCCCTTTTGAAAGTACCAAAGCAGTACCATGGACTTACAGGCTGGAGGTATATTGTGACAGTGAGAAAATTGATGTCAACGGACCACCAGCTGGGGTTGTAGACAATGTCGTCGGGACTGGAGGTATGACTAGAAGCGGGAGAATCTTTATATCGCCTGAGGTAGAGGCTGAAAGGTTGGCAAAAGGTAAAGGTAAAGTGAATGAGAGTGGTCCTGTGCAGAGGAATGAAAAAGAGACAACACTTAAAGATGTGGAGGAATTTATGCGTCTTATCCGTAAGAGTGACTATAAGATTGTCGAGCATCTTCAACAAACGTCGTCGAAAATCTCCATATTATCGCTTCTATTGTGTTCCGAAGCCCATCGGAATGCGTTATTGAAAATTCTAGACACGTCGTTTGTACCCCAAGATGTTTCTGTGAATCAGTTAGAGGGGGTGATGGCGCACGTGAATGCAGGCCATAGTTTGGGATTTACTGATTTTTATTTGACCCCGAGAGGGCGAGAGCACAATATGGCATTGCATGTGTCAGTAGAATGCCGAGGCACGGTCATGTCCCATGTTTTAGTAGACACTGGATCTTTACTGAATGTGCTACCGAAGAAAGCCTTGATGAAGTTAGATATCAAGGGGATCATCTGCACACCCAGTGACTTAGTGGTGAGAGCGTTCGATGGAATGAGAAGGTCAGTTTTTGGATCAATAACATTACCATTATAGGTGGGGCCTGAAATATTTGAAACTGAATTCTATATAATGGATATCCATCCGGCGTATAGTTGCCTGCTAGGACGCCCATGGATCCATGTTGCTGGGGCAGTCACATCCACGTTACACCAGAAACTGAAGTATATGGTTGGGGATAGCGTCGTCACAGTTTGTGGAGAGGAGGATATACTGGTCAGCCATTTGTCGTCATTCAAGTACGTGGAATTCGACACGAGATTCACGAGACACCCTGTCAAGCGTTTGAGGGATTGAGAATTAAAAGCAAAGAGCCAGTACCCAGTAAAGCGCCAGATGTGGCCATGTCGTCGTATAAGGAAGCGCAGGCTTTGGTACAGGCAGGTGAGACCCAGGGCTGGGGCAAGGTGTTGGATATTCCCGTGAAAATGGACAGATTTGGACTTGGATATCATCCTTCATCATCAACGCCTACCGCAGGGGCACCCCGTTTCAAAGGGCCAATAACAATTACGGCTAGTGGGGTATGTTACGAGACCATCAATGCTGTTTCAGATTCCGAGGAAGGGGACAGCGATTGCGACATGGACGCCTGGATTCAGCCGAGCGTGCCAGGACAAGGCCTTTGCAATTGGGCTATTCAGGAGACTATTCCTGTGACAACTAAACAGTAATGCTTTGTTTTATTAATTGTTGAATAATCCTATGTCCTACCCGGGGCATAGAGATTTTGCTGAGAGTTGTTTGGTTATGTACATTGCACTGTTTAAATCATTAAATAAAAGGCGTTTTTCATATACAAATATTGTGATCTCTGTTTTTCCTGTTTTTGTTTTGACAATAAAATGGCAATGTGGTTATTTGGTTTATACACGTTTTAAAGCATTTAACCATTTCCTTTGCAGGATTACATTTTCAGATGACATCTATGAACCACCTATGACTCACTTCGACTTTGAGCACCCGGTATTTCAGGCCGAAGAAGAGATTGTCGAAGATGGCGACGTGCCAGAAGAATTGACATGGCTGTTGAAACAAGAAGAAAGAATCATTTTGCCTCACGAGGAAGTCATTGAGATCGTCAATTTGGGGTTGGAAGGGGTTGAAAGGAACATCCGTATAGGGGTTGCGCTGCAAAGAGACATCAAGCAAAGGTTGATTGAGATGCTCAAGGAGTATAGTGATGTATTTGCTTGGTCGTACGAAGACATGCCCGGGTTGGATACGGATATGGTTGTGCACCGTCTGCCGCTAAAAGAAGAATGCCCACCGGTTAAGCAGAAACTCCGAAGAACTAGACCGGACATGGCTGTGAAGATTAAGGAGGAAGTTCAAAAACAGTGGGATGCTGGTTCCTAGCTGTTACAAAATATCCCTCATGGGTCGCTAATATTGTGCCAGTGCCGAAGAAAGACGGTAAGGTGAGAATGTGTGTAGACTACCGTGACTTGAACAAAGCGAGCCCGAAAGACGATTTTCCACTTCCTCACATTGATGTGCTGGTGGATAATACTGCTCAGTTCTCCGTATTCTCCTTCATGGATGGCTTCTCTGGCTATAATCAGATTAAAATGGCGCCAGAGGATATGGAGAAGACTACCTTCATTACGCCTTGGGGAACATTTTGTTACAAAGTGATGCCCTTCGGATTGAAGAATGCTGGGGCAACATATCAGTGTGCAATGACGACTCTCTTTCATGATATGATACATAAAGAGATCGAGGTTTATGTTGATGATATGATTGCCAAATCCCAGACGGAGGAAGAACATTTGGTCAATTTGCTGAAATTATTCAAGAGGCTTAGGAAGTTCAGGTTGAGACTGAACCCTAACAAATGCACCTTTGGGGTGAGATTGGGTAAACTGCTGGGGTTTATTGTGAGTGAAAAAGGAATTGAGGTTGACCCTGCAAAGATAAAAGCAATACAGGAAATGCCAACGCCTAAAACAGAAAAAGAGGTGCGCGGGTTTTTAGGGAGATTGAACTACATTGCTCTGTTCATATCTCACCTAACGGCCACGTGTGAGCCATTATTCAAGCTGTTGAAAAAGGACCAGGCTGTAACATGGAATGAAAATTGTCAAAAGGCGTTCGATAAAACAAAACAATATTTGCAGGAACCTCCTATTTTGATACCTCCAGTGGCAGGGAGACCCTTGATTATGTATTTGACGGTTCTTGAGAGGAGTATGGGTTGTGTTCTCGGTCAACATGACGAGACAGGGCGTAAAGAGCATGCGACATACTATCTGAGTAAGAAGTTCACTGATTGTGAGTCGAGATACTCAATGCTTGAAAAAACGTGTTGTGCGCTAGCCTGGGCCGCCAAACGTTTAAGATAGTACATACTGAATCATACAACCATGCTCATTTCAAAGATGGATCCTATCAAATATGTATTTGAAAAGAAGGAACTATCTGGGAGAACTGCCTGTTGGCAGATGGTTTTGACTGAATATGACATCCAATATGTTTCTCAGAAGGCTATAAAGGGGAGTGTGTTATCTGAGTATCTTGCTGAGCATCCTCTTGACGACTATCAATCGATGAGGTTTGATTTTCCTGACGAGGATATCATGTACCTAAAGGTGAAAGATTGTGATGAGTCGTTTCCGGACGAAGGACCAGAGTTGGGTTCCAAGTGGCAGATGATATTCGACGGAGCTGTGAATTCCTATGGTAGCGGAATAGGGGCAATCATTACTACTCCACATGGGTCGCACATCCCATTTACTGCTCGATTGACCTTTCCGGTTACCAATAATGAAGCCGAATATGAAGCTTGTATTATGGGGCTTTAAGAAGCCATTAATTTGCGAATCAAAAATCTGGATGTATACGGAGACTCGGCTCTGGTGGTGAATCAGATAAAATGAGAATGGGAGACACGCCAGCCCAATTTGATACCATACATGAATTATGCAAGGAGATTGTTGCCTTTCTTCGATAGGGTAGAATTGCATCACGTACCGAGAGCAGAAAATCAAATGGCTGACGCTCTTGCGACATTGTCTTCCATGTATAAGATTAACTTTTGGAACGAGGCTCCCCGGATTGTTATATCTCGGCTTGACAGACCCGCTTTCATATTTGCTATTGACGAAGCATCCGATGATAAACCCTGGTACTTTGACATCCAGAATTTCCTGAAGAACAAGGAGTATCCAGCTGGGGCATCCAGTCGCGATCAGAAGACTCTCAGGAGATTGGCTGGTAATTTCTATCTGAATCCGGACGGTGTTCTGTACAAAAGAAATCATGACTTAGTGTTGCTACGGTGTGTAGACGAGAAAGAGGCGAAGTTGCTCATGGAGGAGATACATGAGGGTACATTTGGTACACATGCTGGTGGGCATGCTATGACAAGAAAGTTGCTACGAGCAGGTTATTACTGGCTAACTATGGAAACAGATTGTTTCAAGTTTGCAAAGCGGTGCCATAAGTGTCAAATTTATGCGGACAAAATCCATGTGCCTCCGAGTCCTCTGAATGTGATGTCATCACCATGGCCATTCTCGATGTGGGGAATTGATATGATTGGTAAGATTGAGCCTACGGCATCTAACGGACACCGGTTCATTTTGGTAGCAATTGATTATTGTACTAAATGGGTGGAAGCGGCGTCATATGCCAATGTGACCAAACAAGTGGTAGCCAGGTTTATCAAGCGAGATATCATCTGTAGATATGGAATCCCTAAGCGGATTATTACCGACAACGGTTCAAACTTAAACAACAAGATGATGAAGGAGCTGTGTCAGAATTTTAAGATTGAGCATCACAACTCTTCTCCTTACCGGCCCAAGATGAATGGCGTTGTTGAAGCGGCCAACAAGAACATAAAGAAGATTGTTCAGAAAATGGTTGTGACCTATAAGGACTGGCACGAAATGCTACCTTTTGCTTTGCACGGTTATCGTACTACGGTACGCACATCAACCGGGGCAACCCCGTTCTCGTTGGTATACGGAATGGAAGCAGTGTTACCGTTGGAAGTTGAGATTCCTTCCCTGAGGGTATTACGAGATGTCCAACTTGACGAGGCAGAATGGGTGAAAGACAGGTTGAATCAGCTGAGTTTAATGGATGAGAAGAGGCTAGCTTCTCTAGCATACGGTCGGTTGTATCGGAGCCAATGAAGAAAGCGTACGATAAGAAGATATGTCCTTGCAGCTTTCAGACAGGTGACCTTGTGCTGAAAAGGTTTCTCCCGCCACATACAGATCACAGGGGCAAATGGACTCCTAACTACGAGGGTCCATATGTTGTCAGAAAAGTCTTCTCAAGAGGAGCATTGTTGTTGTCCACCATGGACGGTGAAGACTTTACGTCGCCTGTGAATTCGGACGCAGTTAAAAAATACTTTGCTTAAAAGTTGACCCGCTGGACAAAAAGGAGAGTCCAGGCAAAAATGGGGCATCCCGGCGAACCAAAAACAGAATAAAAGGTTCGGGCAAAAGTTAGGGATAAAATTGAAAAGAAGTACACCCGCGAAGTCGAAAACCTACATTGGGCGGATTCGGAAAAAAAGGGTATCTCGGTGAATTGAAAACCCGCAAAGGGCGGTTCACGCAAAAGTTAGGGATTTAAAAAGCAAATGACTGCGGTCCGAATTTGATACTGCATGGCTTGGTGGTTTGGAGAATACTTGGGGGTTCGTCTATCAGATACAATCTCTTCCGAAAATTGAATACCGGGAAAGCAACGGAGTCAGGCGAGTCATAGGAGGATCAGCTCATGATGTTTGTCTGCACCATGTTGCCGACATGTGTACAAATTGGATTTGTACTTGTTTACTTATGCTTCTTGTGCATACTCGTATAATTGTTGTGCGTAACTTCCTCATTTCAGGAGTTGCATCCAGTGTGCAAAACTTCGCCTATTTAGAGGCCCAACCAATAAAACATGTTATTAAGTATTTGATGTTTGTCCTTTACTGTTTTGTATGTGAAAAACGTCGATGTTTTTGATAAAACTAGCATTTGCATAACTTTGTTGGCCCTTGCCAATAATTGCTAAAACTTCGAATTGACTGAAATAATGTCACTAACACTAACCTGAATAGATTTGGTTGCATAGACTTGTTTTGTCTTGTTTGCGTTGTGCAGGGTTCTTGTCTATTGGAAGTGGACGATCAGAAATTGGTAGCCCCAGCCAGAGGCTCTTAAAAGACTTGGCCTTATTGGACGCTAATCCTCATGCAGGTCGTATCTCATCCCAAAAGTTTGAGACGATGGTATCCTTTATCGAAAGAAGGATTAACTCCCCAGAGAGTAGGCGCATGTACAATCCCTAGGCGAGAGGATTCCCACGGTGATTGACCAAGTCAGAGTTGGTTCAGAAGGATTGATACCATAGAAGTTGGTTTTCTTTTCTCCCCACAGGTTGTCAGGCCGGGGATCAGAATGGTTATCCTCAGCAGAGTTGATAGTTCCGAGTTTATAAAGTGTGCTCAAACAGTATTGGTTCCTCCAAAAGGATTCCTTATCCCCAGTAGGGTCATTTATTCTCCCCAGCTGAGATTCACCGTCCCCGGCGAAGTCAATTTGTTTTCCCCATGAGAGTCATTTCTTCCCCGGCGGAGTTTTCTCTCCCCAATAGGTGTTATTCTTTCCTCCCAGTGGAAATTGAAGGTTAAATCTCTCCCCAGCAGAGTTGGATGTATGTCCAGGCATTTATTTCGCTGGAATACTGTGTGATACCCGTTCATCCCCAGCAAGGCGGTATTTGTTCTCAGCATTCCGTGTTGATGGAGCAAGCTTGTCAAAGCTTCCCCGGCAGCTTGAACCTGCATTCACATTTGCATATAGTGTCATATTACCCAAAAATGCGTAGCATTTCCATGTTGTATGGAGCATTACGCCATTGTCAAACATACGCATTTTGAAACATAAATCAGGTTGGTTAACCTTTTGCTTTCAGGTGTTTCTCAGCAGGAGTATGGAGTTACGGCTCAGATATATTACCAGACAATTGAGGTCTCAGCGTGAGACCTGTAATGATATAGTTCATCTTATTACATTCCCGACAGAGTTATTGGGTAGAGTCTCTCTTATCCAGTCATTGGAGCGTTTCGTCGAGATTACTGTCACGTCAGCATATCAGGGTTTCATAAGATCAGGGTTTCATAACATCAGGGTTTTAAAGGATTTCAGAAGCGGTCACTCGACGTCGAGGAGGGCGTCTGGCATCTTATTTTCAAAGTATCCCCAGCGGAGTCTGCTACGGTAAAGGTCAAGCGGAGTTAAATTCCCACGGGATGAGAGAGTTTATCCCCAGCAAGGTCACTGGGATTTCTCCATATTGACGAAGTGTGTCCGGACGTGGACGAAGTTGGTGCATATAAGAATAGTGTTTTGCGGATTGACGGATTTATTTTCCGTATTGATGATGATTTCCCCGGTACAGTCCAGACGAGGATAGTTTTGGATTTCCTAACAAGGAAGGGTAGGAGGCCGAACGAGGGTGGTTTTTGTATTTCCAAACGAGGATGTATATGTTTACAAATAGAGGATTTTGATTCCAGACGAGGATGGATATGATTCTTATCGCGGTTAGTTTATATTTCCGTACGAGGATAGAGTATAATTCCGTAAAGGGAAGGGTATGGAGCCGAACGAGGAGGGGTATAATTCTTATTGTTAATAGTTCGTAGTTCCAAACGAGGATGGGCATGTTTCCAATGAAAAGGTTAAGATTCCAAACGAGGAAAGAGTATGTTCCTTAAAGGGGAAGAGTGTAAGGTTCCAAACGAGGATAGGGTATGATCCCATACGAGGAAAGGGTATGATTCTTAAAAAGGATAGTTGTTGATTCCGAATGAAGATAGTTTTTTGATTTCCAAATGAGGATAGGGTATGATTCCATACGAGGAAAGGGTATGTTAGAAAAACGCAAGATTCCTTACGAGGAAAAGGTATGTTTTAATGAAGAAAAGCTATGATTCCGTACGAGGTTGGGTATGTTTTCTTACGAGAAAGAGTTGGTTATTTCCAAACGAGGATGGGTAGGTTTCCCAATGGAAGAGTTTATGTTTCCAAACGAGGATGGGTATGTGTGATAATGAAAATTAGTAATTCCAAACGAGGATAGGGTATGGTTCCAGACGAGGAAGGGAATGATTTTTACGGCGAATAGTTTGTGGTTCCAGACGAGGATGGGTATGATTTTTACGGCGAATGTTTAGTAATTCCAAACGAGGATAGGGTATGGTTCCAGACGAGGAAGGGTTATGATGTTTACGGTGAATATTTTGTGATTTCCAGACGAGGACGGGTAGGATTATGTCCGAATGAGGATGGGTATGGCTTCTAATAGGTTCGATTTCCGTACGAGGATGGGTATGTTTTATAATGAAAAGTTTCATTTCCGTACGAGGATGAGTATGTTTCGTAGTGAGAGTTTTGATTTCCAAACGAGGGAAGGGTATGATCCCTAAATAGGGAAGTGTTTACAAATTCTGAACAAAGAAAAAAGAATGTTTAGATTGTCGAACGAGGACGGGTATGATTTCTAAGGTGAAAAGATTAAGTCTTGACGTGGACAGGTTTGGTTACTCTTTGTGTCAACAAAATAATGGTCTGACATGGACCATTTATCCTCAAGCAGTGGTGCAGTTTATTTTTGCAGTTGGCAAATTTCCAAGTTTATTGGTATTCAACCGTCTCATACCTCGATTGTTTGAAGGTCGTTCGCTCTTCACCCAGTCGGGTACAAGCCATTTGAATAGGGGCAGTTGTTGCACCCTAAAATTTGCTCAACCTATTTCATTTGATTTATGTTTCAATTGCATTATCATTTGCATAGTAAATCATGTACATAATCTAATCATTTGCATAGCATAGCATAGCAAGGCATCCAATAGGGGATCAAGTGCCATTCTTATCTAAAGAAGCACATCAAGGGCTTTATTCAAGCTTAAGACCATCCAAGTCATCAAGTCATGTTTGAAGCTTTGAGAAGTTTGAGTATCAACAGGTGGATTTCTCTCCTAATCTGAGGTGTATTGAGAGTCATCAATGGGAGTATGAGCTATGAATTGAGGGTATGGAATGTGTACAAAGCTTATGAAGTGCCTAGAGGGTCATATTGAAATGAGACAAGTCATTTATTCAAATACAAGAGCCATAGTTGAAGTGCAGTCAACTAGGGTTTCATCTGGGTCAATCCTAGGTCAACTGAGTGATTAAAGAGCATCAAGGCTTAATTGGAGGTTGTGGGATTCATGAATTGATATGTGGATACATGTGTGGTGTTGTTCCAAGGATAAATCAAAGAGGATCAAGAGGAGGAGGAGTTACCAAATTAGGGTTTCACTGTAAAATCCCCTAATTTAGGCCTAACTTCCAAGCCAGATAAGTCAAAATGAAAGTTTCAAATGGAGTCTTGGCCAACATGAAACTTTTAGAGATTCTCAATAGCTTTAATTTGAGTACTATAAGTCTTCAAGAATATTTGTAGAACTCAAGTTATGGTTCTTGCAAGTTATGGGTCATCAGAGGACACTGAAATTTATCTGTGAAAGTCACTTGACTTCCAAGCAACTTTTTCCCATCAAGGAGTTTTCAAATGGATTCTTGGCCAACATAAGAGTTATATATAATGATCTTAGATTTCCATAGAGTACTAGAATTCCTCAAGAGGATTTGTAGAACTCAAGTTATGATCTTGGCAATCCAGGGGTATTTTGGGAAAGTTGAATTATAGGTCATTTTTCAACATAGGTCAAAATCTCCATTTTCCACTCCTCAAATGGAAAAATGTTCAACATGAGATGTGTTTAAAATGATGTTTTTAGGCTAGGTAAGAGGTCATGAGAGCTTGGAATGGCTTGCTTCACAAAATCACAAAAATGGCCTAAAATAAGGGTGAATTTTAAATGAATCAAGGATGAAAATTGGGATTTTTGATCTACAAGTCCAAACCAAGCCACATGACATATCAAATTGATTGGAATTGGCATTTTAAAGACATTGGCAATATTAATTTTCTCATTTGGGGTCAAAGTCATGGAGTTGCATTTTGTTACTTAAGATGTAAGTTACATTTGCCAAACTTCACATAAGATCAAGTACATGGTTCCACTCCATTCTAACACACTCAGAATATCATCTAAGGAGAAATTGAGTCATAAACAAAGTGAAAATCAAGCTGCTACATGAACTGATATGAACATAGCATGAAAGGAGATTTTCATGACATGAGAATTTGATCTTCTCATTGGATAGATCCAGAACTTTCCAGAACATTCATTCATGCTCTACATATACATATGAAGTGATTCAGATCTCTGGTTGGTGAGAATTGAGGGAGAAAAGAGAGATTGAGTTCTGAATTTTTCATTTGCAATTCAGATTCGGTTACACACATTCCATCAATTTCAATCCAAATTCTTGATTGCATTAGCTTCCTTTAATGCTGGTGAGTGATTTCAGATCAAATCCAAGGCAAAATTGTGGAGGAATCGTGTGTTAGCATTTGAACTTCTTCATCTGCAACTCAGAATCGGGTTCAAGAACTCAAGGCATTTCAACCAAGTTTATTGCATACAGAAGCTAGGTCATACTCCATTGAAGGAATCTGGAGCTTATTGAAGGTTGATTTGAAGCTTTTGCCACTCTGTTCATCAAGAAATTACAGGTATGTAAACTTCAATCCATGGCTTGATGTAGGCATGATATTTAGGTTTTAGGTGGTTAGATAGCATGTAGATTGGTGTAGGAAGCTTTCTGGTAGCATTTGGTTAGGTTTCGAGACAATTTTGTAGATGACATAAATTCTGTTCTTGATCATATCTTGGTGTTCTTGATGCTATAACCTTAGTTTGATAGATAGAAATGCTCAGTGTAGCATGGTGATGAGTTTAGACCTCTTAATTTTAGGTTTAGTGTGAATTAATTTATTACCAAATCCTGAAGATCCAATCGTGTTTTGAGGAAGATGATGGTTCAGTGTTCATAGATTGCATAGTTAGATTGCTGGTGAAAAATGGAGTGATTTAGAGTAATTAGGTTTGATTTTTGGTGAAGATTCATGGCATGTACGAATTGAGGAAGATGAAGTTGCTACTCTGTTCTTCCATGGCTTTTTCCCTCCAGAATTATTCAAAGGTTGAAGATGAGTTTTAAACCCTTAGATCTTAGGAAGACCATTGACCAAAGCTTGATCTGAAGGCCACGATTGATTTCAGTTTGTGAAGGAGAGTCTGAAGACCTAAACGCACCGTTCCATTTAATTTGTGATCTTGGGCTTAAGAAAAAAGTGATACTAACACCCCCTTTGCCAAGGCCCACTAAAAACACATGTGACTGCATTGCTATTTGTACCAAGTTTTTCCCATTTTTCTTCTATTTTCATTATCATTTCTGATTAATAACTGGGCCTAGTAGCGCTTTTCTTCTTACACCCCCTTCATGGGCCCATCTTTGTTTTACACTACATTGGATTGCTATTGGACACGTGCATTTTTCTTTTTCTCATATTTTCTTTTATTTCACATATTATTTTAGGTTAATTGAAAAAATCATAATAAATTGAAAAATCATTATTTTTAGATGGGAATTTTTTCCTCATTTTCATCAAGACATCTAAAAAATTATAAAACAATAAAAATGTCATTTCATGCATTTTTCTATTTCTGGTGCATTTTACATTTAATTGCTTTTTATTTTACTTCCATTGTGTATATCCAACTTGCTGAATTTAGTATGATCATTTCACTTTGATTTTTGGTGTAATTCTTTTTGCTATAGTTAGTATAGAGTATTAGGTTCCCCATGGAATTTTATCACATTTTTGTGATTTAAGTTTAGTTAGTTTTGAACAATAAACTTTAGGGTACTAGAATTAGGGTTTTACCTTGACATAGGTGCATTTCAACACATAGTTTTGGGGTTTTAATATTGATTTAGGTCTTGGGGTTTATATGGGGTATAGGGTACCTAGTTAGGATCCCTTAGAAATTAATCTAGGATTTTATGATGAGTTTTACTATTTTACTTGATTTTTGCAATTTGGTTGATATTGGTGTGTTTCCCACTTGGGATGTTGCTTTGTTTGTTGGGTTTTGGGCATTTCAATTAGGCTTGGGGCTTGAATTTTGCTTGTTGAGGCTTATGAAGACCTTGGATGATGATTGAAGACAAGGAATAGAGCTGGATGCATGAGGATTCCTCTCCTTGAAGATGGTTTGTTGAAGACTTAGGAGATAGGAGAAATAGGAAAGAGCTTTAGTTAGACTAAATTCCTTTTGCAAACATGGAAAGCATCTTGTGCTTCCATTCCTCCCTAGGACTAAAAGTCCTTCTAAGATATTCACGTCCCTCCTTTGGAGGGATAAGTGGCTTATCTTGGAAGTAGAACTTTGAGGGAACCAGTCTCTTTTGATGTTAAACACTTGTAGGCTTCCTTTGGTTGTCAACAAGCTGTTTAACATCCAACTTATCCTGTTAAGTGATTTCTTTTCTGGAATGCTTGCCTTGAAGAAAGAAGCTTATTGAAGACAAGAGGTTCGTTGCATTAAAGATTGATAAAGGAGAAGCTTGTGCATGTCAAAGCTGCTCAACTGTTGAACTAGGGTTTTATTGTTGTTTGAAGCTGTCTGCTGGTTGAAGCTGTTGACTATTGGGGTTCATTGCTTGCTAAAGCTTGGTGTTTTCTTGGAGATGGAGGGCTTGCCTTGAAACTTATAAGTCATTGAAGATTAAAGTGGAGTCTTACTTGAAGATGTTACTGTCAATTGGCTTGCTGTTGATTATTTGCTGCTGTAGGAGCTGGTGTTGCTGTCAGAGCTGGTGTTGGATTTTATTTCTTTTTTTGTATTGTTTGTTGGCTTGTTCAGCTTGCTCCCTTAGACTTGAAGTGAAGTTGTTTCACTTTGCCTATTGTTTTCCCAGGTTCGAGGTTGATCGGGACTCCCTTGCCTCGCTTGTATTGTTGCATCTCATGCATTTTACTGTTTACTGTATATGTTGTTTCTTTTCCGCCTATCCCCTAGGAACTCTGTTTCTCTCTGTGCAAGAGAGAAACATGACAGACATTAGGTTTTAACCCATGCATGACAACATTAGGTTAGTTTTGATCCCCATTTTTCAACCATAGGATTTTAGAGTGTCGTTCTCTTCTCATCTTGAAATGATCAAAAATACAATAAGATTTCAGATATCAATAAAAGACAGTTATTGCGTAAAAGACTGGAAACCAATCAAAACGTCATTTTTGTCCGCTTGGACGGTTAATCAGGAGAAAACCTTTTTCAGAAGGATAAAAGATAAACAAGACAAACGGGTGTCGTACGTAGCCCGAACTACGTTTGCTCTGATCTTTCATGCTGTATGAAAGTACGTAGGCATAGGATGCGATATCCTAGTGAGAAACCTTCCCACCTTCATCCGTAGGTAGGCGAACTACGTTGACTCTGATTTCTCGTTCCAAACGGGAATACGTAGGCATAAAGTGCGATCCTTTGCCGAGTCATTTTATTTTCTTTTAACCCCAGACCTGTAGAGTAGATAGAATAACAATCCGTACTAGAAAACAAGCGTGGATCCCGTCGAGTACGACGGACGTGAGGGGTGTTAATACCTTCCCCTTGCGTAACCGACTCCCGAATCCAGGATTTGGTTGCGATGACCATTCCTTTCCCGTTTTGCGTTAGGTTTACTTCGAGCGTTTCCTTTCCCTCCGTTGGGATAAATAACGCACCGTGGCGACTCTTCTGTTCAGCCGGCGCCGATTTTCGCAGTAGCGACAGTCGGCTTTCACCATGGGAATCTGGTTGTATCCCGAATACGCGTCCATGAATAATAGTAATTTGGAATCTGCATAAGTGTCGACCAGTTTGTCGATGTTAGGCAATGGATATGCATCTTTGGGACATGCCCGGTTAAGATCGGTATGTTAGAACACAGATTGGTGTTTAATATATCTCATTGTTTTGATGATAACATTAATGAAATTTTGTATAAAAGAAATATATACTCTAATTCTGTTCAAGTGTTTATTTGTTTCAGATATCAAAATTAATATTATTTTGGAACCAAGAACGCCTATGAACACCACAGAACGATAAAGCTCTGAGCGTCAGAAGCAATACATCAGAAGACTCTGAAGCACAGCTTGAAGTAACTCTGAGCAAAGCTGAGAAGAATGTGAGCAAAGCTACATATGTAAAGTTGCAGAAGACTCTAAGCGTAAAGGCATATGTAAAGAATTAGAAGACTCTAAAAGTACTCAACGTTGCAAGTACAAAGGCTTTGATAAGCAAGTCTGCTCTGATAAAGATATTCACGCTAAAGCACTTTGCTGCAACACTCTAATAGAGTAACTCTGATAGAGTAACTCTGATCTGAAGAACTAGGAACATCATCAGAAGATCTGATGCAAGACGTTCCAAAGTTGTTGAAGAAGACGTTCCAAAGTCGTTGGCATATTCCTTGTCCTTATCCAAATGACTCTTTTCTCATTTGTGCTTGACACAGGAATTCAAACAAAAAGGATTTGTCTGAACATTCCCTTTTTGAGAAAGGAAAAGTCAATAGAAGACAAAAAGCAATAGAATGCTCAGCATTGCACAATCTTTGAGAAATGGACTTCAAAGTATTATAAGAGCAAGTCTCAGCATCACTTCAATGTTGACGATTCATTTTTGACAAATCACTTGACAAGTTATTCAACTAGAAACTCATACAAACATTCTTCAAGCTGAATAGTTTTTATTTCGTTCTTAAACTTGTGTAAAAATTACTGTTGTAATATAGCTTTATAGAAGCAATTCTTAAACACATTGTTAGTTTATCTTTTGTCAAAGATTCCTTAAGAGACCAAGTGTGGTCAGATTTCTTGAGAAGACAAAGACAGTTGTCTTAGTGGTTAACATTGTAATCACTTTGATTTAGTGGATTAAGTCCTTGTTGAGAAAGGAAAATCACTTGGGTAGGGTGGACTGGAGTAGTTTGAGTTCAAACGAACCAAGATAAAAATACCTTGTTATTTTTCTATCATCCTAATTGTTTTTTAAAACTCTTATACAACCCCCCCCCCCCTTCTAAGTATTTTTCCTACCTTCAGTTGGTATCAGAGCCTAGTTCTGTAAGTGTTATCACTTAACCGTGACAGAAAAGATCCTGTTGGGAAAAACTCTTGATCTATTTTTCTTGATCTATCATGGCTGAAACTTCAACTTCAAACAACAACAAATATGATGATAGAGACAGAATCAGCACCAAACCTCCCATGTTTTATAGTGAGAGGTTTGATTATTGGAAAGATAGAATAGAAAGTTTCTTTCTAGGCTATGACGCTGACTTATGGGATTTGGTGGTTGATGGTTATATTCATCCTACTAATGACGAAGGAAAAAAGGTTGACAGAAAGTATATGACTGATCAACAGAAAAAGGATTTTAGAAATTATCACAAGGCGAGAACCATTCTATTAAATGTTATATCTCATACTGAGTATGAGAAAATAACAAATAGAGAAACAACATTTGATATGTTTGAATCTCTAAAAATGACGCATGAAGGAAACTCCCAAGTGAAGGAGACAAAGGCCTTAGCGCTCATTCAGAAATACGAAGCCTTCAAGATGGAGGAATTTGAATCTGTGGAAGTTATGTTCTCAAGATTTCAAATTCTAACTGTTGGTCTGAAGGTTCTGGACAAATGTTATTCTACTTCTGATCATGTCAAGAAGATAATCAGAAGCTTACCAACAAGGTGGAGACCAATGGTGACATCGTTGAAGCTTGCAAAGGATCTGAATAAGATCACTCTGGAGGAACTTATTAGTTCCTTAAGAAGTCACGAGATTGAGCTGGAAGAAGACGAGCCTTAGAAGAAAGGTAAGTCTGTTGCGTTAAAATCTAACAAATCTGCTAAAGCTTTGCAGGTAATTGAAGAAAGCTCTGAAGAATCTTCCTCTGAAGAAGATGAACTGTCTTTGCTGTTCAAAAGGATAAACAAACTCTAGAAGCATAAACAAAAGAAGTTTAGAAACTTCAAGAGATCTGATCAACGTGGAGAATCTTCTGGACACAAGAAATCTGGAAAGAAAGATGTAGTGTGCTTCGAGTGTAAGGAGCCAGACCACTACAAAAATGAATGTCCCAAACTTCTGAAGGAGAAACACAGAAAGAAGTTTGAAAAGAAGAAAAAAGTTCTGATGGCCACGTGGGATGATTCACATGACTCTGAATCTTCATCAAAGTCAGAAGATGAATGTGCTAACATGGCACTGATGGCTAGCATGGAGGACCACAAAGAAATAGCTGAATCTGGATTAGAATCAGATTCAAAAGAGGTATTTTCTGAACTTACCAGAGCTGAACTTGCTGAAAGTTTATCTGAATTACTTGAAAACTACAGTAAGATTAAACTCAAATACAAGAAGCTTCTGAAGCATCTTGCATCTGAGAGTAATAGTATAGAATCAGAAATTGTTGAGCTGAAAGCTGATAACTTTCAATTAAAAACTGATTTAGAAAATGCTCAACAAAAATATGATTCAGATATTGTGTCATGCTCTAAAAACATTTTAGAAGAGTATGATTATAGTTTTCAGAAATTTCTGTCCAAAGGCCTAGAGAGAAGCAAAATGGCTTCCATGATCTATGGCGTAAGCAGAAACAACAGAAAAGGAATTGGATATGAATCTCCCTCTGGGAAGGATTTAAATCCAAAACCTGTTGATAAGATGATCATTAAGTATTTTCCTCTATATACTCACTTTGAATTTGGTCACTTAAATGATGTTAAGCACACACGTTCTGATCTGAACAACTTTGTGTTTAATAAACCAAAACTTCATCCGAACAAAGATGCTTTTAAGGGAAAGAAGTTTAGACAGAACTTCAAACCTACTAACCCCAGAGGACCCAAGAAAATATGGGTACCTAAGGATAAAATAATATTTGTTGCAGATATCCTTAGCAGCAAAGTTGAGACACCAATCATGGTACCTGGACTCTGGCTGCTCGCGACACATGACGAGAAAAAGTCTATGTTCCAAAGCCTAGAACTTAGATCTGGAGGTGACGTGAAGTTTGGAGGGAACCAGAAGGGAAAGATAATTGGCTCTGGAACTATTGGTAATGGTAACCTCCCTTCCATATCTAATGTCTTACTTGTTGAAGGATTAACATATAATCTATTGTCCATAAGTCAAATAAGTGACAATGGTTATGATATAATCTTCAATCAAAAATGTTGTAAAACTGTGAGTCAAAAAGATGGTTCAATCCTCTTTAATGGAAAAAGGAAGAACAACATTTACAAAATTAATCTTTTAGAACTAAAAGTTCAAAATGTAAAATGCCTTCTGTCTGTTAACGATGAGCAATGGGTCTGGCACAGAAGATTGGGGCATATTAGTATGAGACGTATATCTCAGATTAATAAACACAATCTGGTCAGAGGACTTCCTTATTTGAAGTTCAACTCAGATGCTTTTTGTGAAGCATGTCAGAAAGGAAAATTTTCAAAATCTTCCTTCAAAGCAAAAAATGTTGTCTCTACCTCTAGACCATTAGAGCTGTTTCATATTGATCTGTATGGACCAGTGAAAACTGCATCCATCAGAGGCAAGAAGTATGGATTAGTCATAGTTGATGATTACAGCAGATGGACATGGGTAAAATTCATGAAACACAAGGATGAGTCACATTCTGTGTTCTTTGACTTCTGCAAACAAGTCCAAAATGAAAAAGAATTTAAAATTGTTAAAGTCAGAAGTGATCATGGTGGAGAATATGAAAACAAACTTTTTGAAAAATATTTTAAAGAAAATGGCATTGCACATGATTTTTCTTGTCCTAGAACTCCTCAACAGAATGGAGTTGTAGAAAGGAAAATAGAACATTGCAAGAAATGGCCAGAACCATGATTAACGAGATTAACATGGCAAAACATTTTTGGGCAGAAGTAGTGAATACAACTTGTTATATTCAGAACAGAGTGTCTGTAAGACCTCTTCTGGAGAAGACTCCTTATGAATTGTGGAGGAATAGAAAGTCCAACATTTCTTATTTCCATCATTTTGGATGTGTTTGTTTTATTTTGAATACTAAGGAAAATCTGAACAAGTTTGATTCTAAAGCTCATAAGTGTTTCATGCTTGGATATTCTGAACGCTCTAAAGGCTACAGAGTATACAATACTGAGACACAGATTGTAGAGGAATCAATTTATGTTGGATTTGATGATAATCTTGGCAATCAAAATCCAAAGCAGCTTGAAATTTCTGCAGATAGAGAAGTCCTTATCACAGACTCTGAAGAATCAGAGGCAGACAAAGCTCAAGGAGAAGCACCAAAAGCTGCTTCAGATGCTACTCCTTTAGCTGCTCAGCTGGACAAGTTAAACATTTCTGAAGAACCCCTTCTGAAAGGATCCTCCAAAATTAAGGCCTCTCATCCAGAGGAAATGATAATTGGAAAGAAGGATGACCCTATCAGAATAAGATCCTTTCTCAGATCATCTGGAACGTAATTGTTTGGCTTGGTATCAATCATTGAACCTACATTTGTGGATGAGGCTCTGCAAGATAATGATTGGATACTTGTTATGCAAGAAGAGCTTAACCAATTCTCAAGGAATGATGTTTGGGATCTGGTTCCAAGACCAAATGGATTCAATGTCATCGGAACAAAATGGGTCTTCAGAAATAAGCTGAACGAGCAAGGAGAAGTTATTAGAAACAAGGCTAGATTGGTTGCTCAAGGATATAGTCAGCAAGAAGGTATAGACTACACAGAGACATATGCTCATGTGGTAAGGTTAGAATCTATTCGCTTGCTTATTTCTTTTGCTGCCCAGAATAACACCACTCTTTATCAGATGATGTTAAAAGTGCTTTCTTAAATGGCTTCATAGAAGAGGAAGTTTATGTTCATCAACCCCCTGGTTTTGAAAATGGAAAATTTCCAGAACATGTTTTTAAACTGAAAAAATCACTTTGTGGCTTAAAACAAGCTCCCAGAGCTTGGTATGAGAGGCTGAGTAATTTTCTTCTGGAAAATAATTTTATCAGAGGAAAAGTTGATACTACTCTCTTCCATAAATCAATTAAGAAAGACATTTTAATCTGTCAAATTTATGTTGATGACATTATTTTTGGAACTACCAATATTACACTTGGAAAGGAGTTTGCTCAATCTATGCAGGCAGAATTTGAAATCAGCATGATGGGAGAACTCAAATTCTTTCTGGGAATTTAAGTGAATCAAACTCCAGAAGGCACCTACATACATCAGACAAAGTATGTAAAGAAGCTTCTGAAGAAATTCAACATGACAGAAAGTAAGCTATCAAAGACTCCAATGCATCCAACAAGCACTCTAGGTAAAGAAGAGGTAAGTAAAAAGGTAGATCAAAAGCTCTACAGAGGTGTGATTGGTTCTCTTCTGTACTTGACTGCTTCTAGACCTGATATCCTTTTTAGTGTTTGTCTATGTGCTAGATTCCAATCAGATCCTAGAGAATCTCACTTAACAATTGTTAAGAGGATTCTGAGGTATCTGAAAGGTACTACTAACGTGGGTTTGTGTTACAGAAGATCTGATGAATACAGATTAGTTGGATTCTGTGATGCTGATTATGCTGGAGACAGAATAGAACGTAAAATACTTCTAGAAGTTGTCAGTTTCTGGGAAGTCATCTGATCTCATGGTTCAGCAAGAAGCAACCCACAATAGCGCTTTCAACAACAGAAGCAGAATATATTGTTGCTGCTGGTTGTACCATACAGATGCTCTGGATGAAAAGTCAACTAGAAGATTATCAGATACATGAGAGTAACATTTCTATCTTCTGTGATAATACTTCTGCTATTTGCCTTTCTAAAAACCCTATTTTACACTCTAAGGCAAAGCATATAGAAATTAAACATCATTTCATTAGAGACTATGTTCAGAAGGGAATTATAAGTTTGAATTTTGTTGATACAGACCATCAATGGGCTGATATCTTCACAAAACCCCTTACTGAAGATAGGTTTAAATTTATTCTGAAGAATATTAGTATGGATTTTTGTCCAGAATAAAAATATTATTCAGAAGCAAATTTATTCAGATGCAAAAATGATTAATGTCTATATTCTGAAGTGTTTCATCTGATTATTTCTTTTATGTTATTTATTTTTGTGAAACTCTGAACTAACAAGTCTCAGAAGATCTGAGCGTTGATTAGTGTTTCTTATTCTAAAGAGATTCAGAAGCATATCTACATCAAACACGTGTCACATGAAATCTGAAAAGGTGGAGTGTAAACAATGAGACGTCGTTTAGAGGTACTGTTTGAATTCTCAATTTTCTTGTTTTCCTCCCCACGCTTGTCAGAATCATTAAATGCTTTTAAATCATTATTCTTTTTTATGTGACTTTTTGTTTTAAATTAATTTAATTAAATGATGAACGTGCGAATGTGTGCCCTAATTTTTTCCCCTATATATTCCACAACACAACACTTCTCACACTTTTCACTCTCTCTCACTTATATGCATTTTTGCTTGCTTCATTGCTTCTTCCTCTCTCCCAAACCCAAATCTCAAAGAAGATCTCGTTATCTCACCACATCAACAATGGCAACTTCATCTTCAACCTCTCAACAGTTTGAATCAACAATGGCTGTTGTTTCTTATTCTAATATGGGTCCTACTCCGTTCAAAGAACCTGTAAGAACTCTTCTCACACCTGTTGATCAACTGGAAGTTTTATGTGAGTTCTTGGTAGATTTTGAAAGTATTGCTGAAAATGGTTTTGATTTGCGCCCAACTGTGTCATCACAAGGATGGACAAAGTATTTTGATAGACTGATAGGTCCAGTTTATCCTTGTTTGGTTAAAGAATTTTGGATCCATGCAACCGTTTACCCCAAATTCATCGTTTCTTCAGTTCTGGGTAAAGAGATTATCATCACTAAAGATCTAATTCGCAAGTTGATAGGATATGAGGAAACAGATGGTGTTACTCATCTTCCAGTAAGTCATATTGAAATGGCTGACATGTATAGTGAAGTTTTCTCTTCTAGGGAAGTTTCAAACAAAATAAATGATTTAAAGGTTCATTACAAGATCTGGGCTAAGATCTTCTTAGGCTGCATACATCACAGAAAATCCACAAATTCTCCTGACTACATCAACTCAGATCAGTTGTATTTCATGTACTGTCTGGGTAAAGGCATCAAGGTGGATCTGCCTCACTTACTCTTTACTCATCTGTGGAGTCATGTGAATCAGTCCAGTGAGATAGTCAGAAAGAAGCACCAAATGATCATAAACTGGATCCCTATGGGAAGACTGATCTCAGATATTCTGACTGAGAATGGATTAGTGTCGCATCTGACAGAGGCTGGTCAGAAAGAAGAGTTAGCTTCAATTGTTGGGAAGCCTCTGAATGGAAAGAGTCTCCAGAGGATGAGAATAGTGGAAGAACATACTTCTACACCAATTCAGATCAACGCTGAAGAAGTAAGCCAGAGGAGAATTCCTTTAGATGATTTTCCTATGTTCACTGCTGAAGAACCAAGGGAAATTATTCTGCAATACATTGCTGATTGCTTAGCATAAGGAACCCCCTTGCCACCAGATTTGATCAAAAGAGCAAATGAATCAGGTCCAGACTTCTATGGAGAGAAGAAGAGAAAGAGAAGAAAGGTCTCAGAGGAAGGACCTTCGAAGCCTAAGAGGAAACCTTCTGGAGAAGCATCTTCTGGAAAGCCAAAACGCTTCAAGAAGCAGAAAGGTAACCCTTCTGCACATTTACCTTCTATTTCAGAACAAGCAATAGTAACACCAACATCTGAACCTCCTCCTCCTTATGACTCAATTCCCACACCTTCTCCTCCTCACACTTCTGAACCTATATCATCTCAACCACAAAACTCTGAACCCATTTCTTCTGAACCAAAAAAATCATAACCACTACATTCTGAACCTCAACAACAAAAATCATTTGAACACACAACTTCTATAACATCCACACCTTCCTTCAACATCCATCAGAAAACTACTTATGATAAAACCCCATATTATATTCCACAAACATCTGCACCAAACACTTCTGTAAATCAACGACCTGTTCATCCCCCATCTGAAAATCAAACATCTGAACCACCTCAATCAGAAACCATACCTTCTGATCCTGAACCAAATGTTCTTGATCTCCAACCTCTCACGACTGTCTTTCCAGTCTCATCTGGATCATCTGAATCTTCTGATTCATCTGATTCCGCTGATTCTGATATATCAGATGCCATCTCTTCATTTCTCAAACCTTTTGTTTCTATTCCATCAGACCCTGAGGATGATACCTTTTCATCTGAACCAACCCCATCTGACCCTAAGGTTTTGAATACCTCTTCTGTTCATATTCCATCTTATCCTCCTGTTATTATTATCCCTTCTTTTTCCATACCTTCAACCTCTGCTACCCCTAAAACATCACCATTAGAAGCCTATCTGAAACCCAAACCAAGACTTGATGTTGGTACACTGTTTGCTGGTTTTGAAAAAGAAATAAAAATATGGTTATCTTCTGTTAAGAAGGAATGTCTTTCAAGTATGAACACTGATGATTCTGAAGCTATCTGAAGAGATTCAGATCCAGATTCAATTCTGTAGCTTCAAATCTTCAAGAGATTTGCTCTGACGATGCAAAGGTCAAATTTGTTGAAGCTGTCAGACACACTCTTCTGATAGTTCGCAGAAATCCAACTTTGCTTCTGGAAAACACACCTGTAAAGGATGTGTGTCTTCCTTCTGAAGACTTGGCTGTATCTGAGACTGCTGAAGTGTCTAGGCCTGAAGAAGTCATTCCAAAAGATTTTGCTCCTGGTCCAGAAGAATCTCTTGACTCTGTTCAACCTTCTGACATGATTGTAGAGAATGCATCTACTTCTATGGTTGTTCACACTGCATCTGCTTTTGCATCTGCTCTTGAGTCATCTGAAGTGAAGAAAGAAGATGGTGATCTGAATGCTAAGTTTGCTCAGCTAGAGGCTAGCAACTCTGAGATAAGATCATGGATGGTTAAGCAAGAGAAGACCACTGAAGAAATCAAGACTTGGATGGTGAAGCAAGAAGAATCCACATCTGAGATAACAAATCTTCTGAGGATTTTGGCTTCACGGTCTTCATCTTAGTTTCTTTTTTGTTTGTGCACTTATGCGTTAACTGTTTGTCTTTTCTGGATTATGTTTATCAAATGCTTCTGTGTATGTTAGGTTTTTCCAATAGAATCTATCTTATGACTTATTGTTTTCCTCTGCTATTTTTTTTCTGTCTTAAATTTTTTCTTAATCAGGTAATTCTTTTTGATATGACAAAAAGGGGGAGAAAATGGTAATTTTGATAATTCACATAAACAGATACCAAAAGGCAACTCATACATGATATATCTTATCTAATCATTTTTTTTTAGTGTTTCATAGCTAATAATTCTCATCTGATAATTTTCTAAGAATTAACTCTGAACAAAAGTCTGAGAATCCACAAGTGTGCTCTGACGTTGAAAAGAATACAAGAGATGAAAGGGAAGTATTTATTCTTTCTAGAAGTATTCATTTCAGAGGGAGATTAATATTCTCAGGGGGAGTAATATTTTCTCTATTTGGACAAAATTTCCCATAGTTTTTGTCATCATCAAAAAGGGGGAGATTGTTAGAACACAGATTGGTGTTTAATATATCTCATTGTTTTGATGATAACATTAATGAAATTTTGTATAAAAGAAATATATACTCTAATTTTGTTCAAGTGTTTATTTGTTTCAGATATCAAAGTTAATATTATTCTGGAACCAAGAACACCTTTGAACACCACACAACGATAAAGCTCTGAGCGTCAGAAGCAATACATCAGAAGACTCTGAAGCGCTGCTTGAAGTGACTCTGAGCAAAGCTGAGAAGAATGTAAGCAAAGCTACATATGTAAAGCTGCAGAAGACTCTGAGCGTAAAGGCATATGTAAAGAATCAGAAGACTCTGAAAGTACTCAACGCTGCAAGTACAGAGGCTCTAATAAGCAAGTCTGCTCTGATAAAGATATTCACACTAAAGCACTTTGCTGCAACACTCTAATAGAGTAACTCTGATAGAATAACTCTGATCTGAAGAACTAGGAACATCATCAGAAGATCTGATGCAAGACATTCCAAAGTTGTTAAAGAAGATGCTGTTCAAATAAAGGTCCGTTGGCATATTCCTTGTCCTTATCCAAACGGCTATTTCCTCATTTGTGCTTGACACAGGAATTCATACAAAAAGGATTTGTCTGAACATTCCCTTTCTAAGAAAGGAAAAGTCAATAGAAGACAAAAAGCAACAGAATGCTCAGCATTGCACAACCTTTGAGAAATGGACTTCAAAGTACTATAAAAGCAAGTCTCAGCATCACTTCAACGTTGACGGTTCATTTTTGACAAATCACTTGACAAGTTATTCAACTAGAAACTCATACAAACATTCTTCAAGCTGAATAGTTTTTATTTCGTTCTTAAACTTGTGTAAAAATCGCAGTTGTGATATAGCTTTTTAGAAGCAACTCTTAAACACATTATTAGTTTATCTTTTGTAAAAGATTCCTTAAGAGACCAAGTGCGGTCAGATTTCTTGAGAAGACTAAGACTGTTGTCTTAGTGGTTAACACTGTAATCAGTTTGATTTAGTGGATTAAGTCCTTGTTGAGAAAGGAAAATCACCTGGGTAGGATGGACTGGAGTAGTTTGAGTTCAAACGAACCAGGATAAAAATACCTTGTTATTTTTCTATCATCCTAATTGTTTTTTAAAACTCTTATTCAACCCCCCCCCCCCCCTTCTAAGTGTTTTTCCTACCTTCACGGTATAGTCAACACATGTACATCATTTTCCTTTAGACTTCTTAACAAGTACAACATTGGATAGCCAGGTTGTGTACTGGGCTTCAGAAATAAAATTTGCCTCTAGGAGGTCATTTACCGCTTTTTCAGCAGCATCCGCTTTCTCGAGAGGCTGCCTACGCCTATGTTGTAATATGGCATGAGCGACCGAATCTTGATAAGCTGGTGGCGAGCTACATCAAGGTCAAGCCCGGGAATCTCCATGGATCTCCATGTGAACAGGTCAGCATTCTCCCTGAGGCATACCTTTAGCTGCTTCCTCGCCAAGTCGGGGAGTCCCGTGCCAATTTTTACGCTCCTTTTGGGATCGTCACCGAGGGTCATGAGCTCTGATCAGTGGGTTTTAGTTGTGTATTTCAAACTGTGTATGTCGTTTGTTTTTCAATGTTTCGTCCGTTTTCGAGTCTTTTGTTCATGTTTTAATCATTATTTTCAGTCGTCTTTGAGAAAGTCTTATTTTGAGGTTTGTATCATTTTATGCCGCTTGTGCGTTTGATTTGGTTGTTTTTAGTGTGTTTTCAGCAGGAAGTGGTGATCCAATATCCGTGCCGTTTCGGGGACAAAGATCGCCGAAGAAGTGGAAATCAGAGGCCTGACACGACTCGTGTCAGGAGGGTCATGGATGGAAGGATATGGCCAAGTTTAAAGAGGAAAATGGCAGAACAAACGTGCAACACGGGTGCCCGTGTCACGCAACATGGCCCGTGTTGCAGCCCCTGAAGAGGAAGAGCACGCCCCCTTGTGCAGCAGCCTGACACGGCCACTTGTGTCCCATGACATGGCCCGTGTCAGGGCCACTAAAAGAAAACTTATTTTTTATCTTGTTTTTATGCTGGCTGAGCTGTCTCGGAGGGCATCTTAGGCATTTCGTGATGTAATTTGAATTTGAATATATTATCCGCATTTTGGCTAAGACTTTTTTATTTTTGAATTTTGGATCTAGTTTTTACACTTGAGAAGGAAATTTCTGGAGAAGAAGGATCGATCAAAAGCGGAAGCAATTGATGATCCAAGGACACTAGTCCCTATTGTAATTGTAGAAGCACACTTCAATATCAAGGTTTTGATGATGTCAACAGAGACCTAAGCTCATTCCATGATTGTAAAAAGTCAAAGCTGTCAAATTGATCAAGATACTTACACTATATACCCGTGGGGGTATATGTACTAAGAAGCTGCTTGCACTATATATTCGTGGGGGTATATACATTGAAGATAAAACCAGAAGCATGTCATCTATGGAATGTTGTCAAGCAAATCAAGCATCATGTGCAAATGTTCATACAACTTTCAAGATTTAGACTCAAGGCTTCGGTATATCAATATTCACTCCTTTAATTGATATACAAGTGTTCAAATACTTATCATATTTACATTTTGCATCTGCATGTTTTAAAAAATCATTTGGATTGGTATAACACTTTTTAACTTAGTATTTTTCTGAGTTTTAACAATGTTAACCGATTAACCATATGGGTTAATCGGTTAACGGCCTTAAATTTTGAATTCTCAGGGCTAACGTTCAAGTGTTAACCGATTAACCTATATGGTTAACCAATTAACACTGAATGAATTTTGAAAAAATTGTTTCTGTTAAAATTCAAATCTTGTTTGAATGTTATACCTTTTCATTATTTGATTCATACTCAATTATACCTTTTTGAAATGGTGTTTTGCTCATATAAATTCTGAAAATTTCAAATTGAAAAACACCTCCAATAAATTTTCAAAATAATCATTAAATCAAATTCACTACTTTTCAAATATTTTCAAATATTTTCAAAAAGTGTTCATATTGTTCATACCATTTCATATCCAGAATTTTGAACACCTGTATTGATATTGAAAAGTGAATTTTGATCAAAAGGAGAAGATCAATCTTTGTATTGATATTATTATTATATCACTCTCAAATTAAAAAATTACAAGAATTATTTCTTTGTGACTTGTGATTCAGGATTGTTGAACACAAGGGTTAGTGCTTGCAAGAGGATTGTTCTTGTACACTAAGTTGTTGAAATAGTTGTTAGATAGTAGGCCTCACCGGTTGATGGTGTGATAGGTTATACATTCTAAAACTATAGTGAAAACTCTCTTTCATGTGGAAAAGGGAGTGAAGTACCTTAGGATTATGAAGGGAACCACTATAAATCTCTGTGTCCATTTTTCATTATGCTTTTACTGCTTTCATCATCAAGATCATAACCAAGTAAAATTCAAGAATATCGAAAAACTGGAAGAAGTTTCTAAAGCCTAATTCACCCCCCCCCCTCCCTCTTAGGCATACTCTGAACTTACAATTGGCATCAGAGCAGATTAAGGTAACCGGTTCCTAACGATTTAGTATGGCTTCCGCTAGCACTAACCCGGTTTTCAAAGACGGTGGAAGTAGTAACAAACCACCATTATTCTATGGAGAATATTTCGATTTCTGGAAAATCAGAATGAAGGCACATCTTGAAGCCCAAGGAGAAGGTATATGGGAAGCAATCGAAGAAGGACCACACAATCTAGTAAATGTGGTCAATGGCGTTGGAACCGCAAAGTTGAAAAGCACATATGATGAAGACGATAAGAAAAAGATTCTTAATAAAAAGAAAGCAATCAAAATACTCCAAAGCGCTCTTAGTATGGACGAGTTCTTCCGTGTATCACAGTGTAGATCGGCAAAAGAGATTTGGGACACCTTGGTGGAAACGCATGAAGGAACCGCAGAAGTAAAAAGATCAAGACTCAATACGTGAAGTTAAGAATATGAGATGTTCTGTATGCAGCCCGGTGAATCTATTGTTGCCTTACAAAAAAGATTTGTTCATCTAATAAATCACTTGATTGCTCTCGGGAAGACCTTCACCAATGATGATCTGAACCTGAAAGTTCTAAGATCCTTAACAAGAGAATGGCAACAAAAAGTGACCGCTATCTCGAAAAAGAAGAGTCTCTCAACGATGACATCCGCATCCTTATTTGGCAAACTTCAAGAGCATGAATTGGAACTTGGAAGGCTCGAGAAGCACGAAAGTCAAGAAAAGAAGTCCAAAGGAATTGCCTTGAAGATTGACACAAAGGATGACAAAGACGACGAGACTTCCGAAGATGAAAATTCCATGCTTCTTGTAAAGAAGCTTGGTAAGTTTTTTAATAATAATAAAAATTCCTCTTTTCCTAAAAAGAATAGACATTTCAGGAAAAAGGATGCATCCACATCAAATCAAGAAGTCACATGTTACGAATGTGGGAAGTAAGGTCACATAAAGCCGGATTACTCGAAACTTGCAAAGAAAGGAGGATTCAAAGGCAAGAAGGATTTCAAAAATAAAAAGGCCTATGTTGCTTGGGACGATAACGAAATAAGTTTATCATCAGAATCGGAAAGCGATAAATGTGCAAATATGGCTCTTATGGCGTCACATCATTCTGATGAAGAAATTGATGAGGTTAGTAACGATTTTTCTATTTATGACAATGATGCACAAGAAGTCATAGATGAACTTATAAAAGAATGCAAGACTTTGTATAAAAGCATTTCATCCCAAAAGAAAAGAATTTCATCTTTAGAAGAACAAAATAATGCTTTTATAAAAAATATTGAAAATGAAAAGCAAAAATTGATGGATGAAAAACAAAGTCTTGTATGCAAAAATTGTGAATCCTTATCTTTTCAAATTGTTCAACTTAAAAGAGTTTTGGAAAGATACGAAAATGGTCAAATTGGCTTGGAGGAAATTCTTAGGCACCAAAGATATCCTAATGATAAAAGTGGACTAGGATATTCTAAGTTTTCCAAACCAAGCACAAATAAAACCATTTTTGTGAAAGCAAGTGAACAAGTTGTTAAAGAAAAGGCAAACAATTCTAAAACTATGCATCAAAGTCATAAAAAGAAAAGAATTATGAAGAAAAAGAATTATGTTCCTAGATATAGAAGTCATTTTCAACCTACTTGTTTTTATTGTGGAATCAAAGGTCATACACCTAATGCTTGCTATGTACGCAACATTGGTGTTGCTAAAGGGTATTATATGTGGGTTAAAAAGGGTACTAACTACCAAGGATCCAAAGCAATTTGGGTACCTAATACTACTTGATTTTGTGTTGTAGGTATGCTTGAAGACAACTTTTAATCAATGGTATCTTGATAGCGGTTGTTCTAAGCATATGAGGGGAGACATAAACAAATTTTCAAGTCTATCATTAAAGGCCAAAGGATACGTTACTTACGGTGATGATAATAAAGGAAAAATTCTTGGAGTTGGAACCGTTGGTGCACCTCCATGTACAATCATCGAAGACGTTCTTTATATGGAAGACCTTAAACACAACCTATTTAGCATAAGTCAATTGTGTGACAAAGGATTCCGAATCAACTTCACAAAGGATGAATGTTTGATAGAACATGAAGTCACCCATGACGTCTTGCTAAAAGGTAAAAGATTTAATAATATTTTTATGATCTCTTTTGATGACTCTTCCTTGAAGGTAAAATGTCTTATGGAAAACAACAACGAGGCGTGGCTATGGCATAAAAGATTTTCTCACATTCACATGGAGCATTTAAACAAGTTGATAAAGCATGATCTAGTTGTTGGTCTTCCGAAGATAAAATTCATCAAGGATAAGCTATGCAACGCATGTCAAAAGGGGAAACAGACCAAGACAACATTCAAATCCAAGCAAGTGATTTCTACATCAAGACCACTTCAACTGTTGCACATGGATCTTTTTGGTCCATCGAGAACGAAAAGCTTCGGAGGTAGTATTTATGCTTTAGTTATTGTTGATGATTTCTCTCGATACACATGGACATTATTTTTAGTGCAGAAAAATGATGCTTTCAAAGCATTCAAGAAGTATGCGAATTAAATTCAAAACGAGAAGTCACTCACCATAGCCTCCATAAGAAGCGACCATGGTGGAGAATTCCAAAATTCAGATTTTGAAGATTTTTGCGAAGAGTATGGAATTTCTCACAATTTTTCCGCACGAAGGACTCCTCAACAGAACGGTGTCGTAGAACGGAAGAATAGGTCACTAGTGGAGCTTGCTAGAATAATGCTTAGAGACTCGAATCTTCCTAAATATTTTTGGGCAGAGGCGGTTAGCACGGCGTGTTCCGTAAGCAACCGTGTCAATATTCAACCAATTCTCAAGAAGACTCCGTATGAGCTGTTCAAGGGTAGGAAACCAAACATAGCATTTTTCCACATATTCGGATGCAAATGTTTTGTTCTCAACAACAATAAGGACAATTTCGGTAAGTTTGATGAGAAGTCCGACGAAGGTATATTTCTTGGTTACTCTCTTTCTAGTAGAGCTTTTAGAATTTTTAATAAAAGAACTCTTACTATTGAAGAATCCATTCATGTTTCTTTTGATGAGACTAGCCCCTCGAAAGAGGATAATATTATTGTGGATGATGATGATGATATAGTAGAGTCTTCACAACAACAAGAAAGAACTACAAAGGATGGCATCTTCCTCAACCAATCCAAGTATTGCAAGGAATTGTTGAAGAAATTCGATATGGATAGTTACAAGGTGATGTCCACTCCTATGGGATCCGGAACGTACGTTGATCAAGATGAATCTGGTACTCCAATTAATATTACAAAATATCGAGGTATGATCGGTTCATTATTATATTTGACGGCAAGCCGTCCTGACATTATGTTTAGCGTTTGTTTGTGTGCACGCTTTCATGCAAGTCCGAAGGAATCACATCTGTTAGCTCCTAAATTCGACGCCTCATGTAGAAGGACGGAATCCAAGAAAAAAGGATCAAAGATAGCTTAAGAACGAGAAGAATGGTCGAAAGAAGCAAAGTAGCCAAGTCGAAGGACTCACTCAGAAGCCAAGGGTTCGACCGCTTGCTGTAAGGGATGATTTGTCGAAGGATTTGAAATTTAAATATTGGAGGGAACGGTTTTGCTCGTTGAATATTGAGAGAGACACGTGTCACTTTATGAGCAGTGGATCCATGCATTTGTGACAAATGGCGCAAGGAGGTGATAATGGAGGTTATTAGAGGTTATTTTTTATTACTATAAATAGGGTGTCTTAGACATATTCAAAGGGTGTTGTACTTTACTATTGTACAAATTACTCTTGAAATTACTCCAAGTATCCGAGTGTAGAGAAAGCGAGTATTGTAGAGAATGTACGTGATGTAAACACACCATCTTTTAACTTAATGCAATTTACTTGTTTTTACTTTAAATTTTACAAAGTCTTTTATTGTCTTTATCCCTTTTCCCTTACTTTGTCTCTCCCCTTCCTATGCAATTCTTTTCTCTTCGTCCTCAATTTGACTTCTTTTCTCCTAACAAACTTTCCTCTCCTTTATTAGAAGCTTCATTTTGTCTTTAAATTCACCCTTAGTCGAATAGATGTTCCTTTAGAATTATTTCACCCCAATATTGTTCGAGTGTGGAACTTAAATAGACTCTTAAAACAAAAATAAATCTTTTAGCACATGTCCTAGGATCAATCTGATCGATCCTGTGAGTCACCAAAGTTAGATTTGGAAGATCAGCGGTTGTTTTTCGATTTTCAAGGGAAACAAAATCGCATGCCTAGTGGGACAGTGCTAGAAAATCTATTTTATAAAACTAAACTTATAAAAATTTTGCAGTTATACTGGTCCCTTTTCGTGAGAGGTACATTTTTATGTTACTAAGAAGTGGTAAAATTGCCGCTATAAACGAAGAGACGCGACCAAGACGAAGTAGTAGGAACATGGCTACAGATACGAACCACCCAGATAACTCCAACCATCAAGGAGACAGTTCCAGTGAGGGGATAACAGATGAGGGAGTTCCCCCTCCGATACCGTCGACGGGAAAGGAAACGGTGCTTCCAGTAAGGCTAGTACAGACGCCTTCCATACTTGGGGTAGGATCGACAGTGATAAGGCCTTATACTCAGCCAGTGTTGGAATACGTTGGTCACCAAACGTCGAATCCTTAGATTTTGTTAGGAGGAAGTTCGACGTCCAGGCAATTTGTTCCCCCTGGTTTTTCACAGTCACCAAGAAACCCCTCATATGGGATGCCCACTGCTATGATGCAAGGGCTCCGAAGTGCACCTCCTATATTCTCAGATCAGGCGATGGCTTCGCCGCTACAGGGGTCAGGGTCAGGCGTGAACATGGGTCGAAACCCCCAAAGCCAGAGTTTAGGGTATTCGACGCAAGGCCCCAATTTGACCAATACCTCAGTTGCCTGTTTAAGGCAGCAGATGGACAAAAGTAACCTACAAATGGTTCAGACTTTGTCGCAAACCATGGGTAAAATATTTCAACCATTAATCCAAAATACAACCCAGATCAATCAACAACTGGCGGTACAACTAACAAGGCTGGCTGAATTCATGGGGGTACCTCCCTTAACCAGAAACCAAGTCGCGTAACGGATACCCCACGAGACAACTTGGCGAATATGGCAGAAGTCGACGTAGGAAACCAAGGAAGGATGGCCCCTCCGTTAGTCGAAGAACTTAGGGAAGAGCCTTTGCAAAACCAGCCTTGTGGCTTGGGAGAAAGGAATCCAGGAGTAGTGGTTGTGAATCGAAACCAAGACGCAGACAATGTAGTCCAGCATGTTCGTCGAAACAACATAGCCGTTGACAATAATCTAGTGGCCATGGTCGAGAGAATTATGGCCAGAAATGGGTTAAACACTGGTTTCACCAGGCCAAACTACACTTCACCTATAGTAGACTATATCCTTCAGGCGGAGTTACCTCCTAGGACGAAAGTACCCAAGTTCACTAAGTTTTCAGGAGATACGACGAAGTCTATCGTCGAACATGTGGCTCGTTACCTAATCGAGGTTGGAGAGATAGCTGTTAAAAAGTATATTTTCGACAAATATTTTTAATATCGTATCCACAGAGATTGGTGTTACTACCGCCGTTCTATAATTTCGATTGTTGTAAGTTCAAAAGGTATTCGAATTGTTTGTTTATGACTAAAGTATTCTTTTTACTTATAAGAAAATTAAGACAATAAAATTGATTTTAGAATAGAGTTTAGAAGTCTTGTCAAGATTGAGTTTCACTATCTTTGTTCTTTATATGTTCTTAATACCACATGCATGCATTCAAACTCCAATGATAAAATTCAAGTGTCCTCTCAATAATATTTATGTCTAAATAAAATTGTGATGGTTACTATATAAATCCTTAGACAATCTCTCCATCTAACTATTGATATAATAATCTTGAATGTTTAACACAATAGAAAAGTAGTGAATAAATCTATCTCTACAATTTATTCTCTACTTGGAAAAATATCTTAGGTCAAGAATCAAACTATCTTTCTCAATAATAACTTAATTCTGAATTTTCAATGTAAAGAGAAAATATAATTCCTTATATCAAATGTAATTTGTTACATGCAATGATAGTAATGTTACATAAACAACATAGGATAGCTACTACCTCAAGCTTGACAAGAAAGAAGTTTAGCTACTCATCATCTTCATTGATTCCATGGAAAATTCTTCAAGAATTTCTTCTTGCATGCCAAAACTCTCCAAGAACAAGAAAAATCTCTTCCAAAATCTCTCTAAGATATCCTACAAACCTAAGAGATGCTAAGACTAAAAGGTGGAATGATTATGTCTTACATGTAAGGGAAAAGTGTCATAAATAAGCTATGGGGAACCACCCTACAAAAAGTGGTTTTTCTCCCAAGACATGACATGTGTCACCAACTTTGCATGTGGCTGATTTCACCCAGTTCGCGGCTCGAAGGGTGGTCGCGGCGCGAACAGTCAAAAACAGAATTGCTTTGTTTTGTTTGTGTTTTCTCATCAATTCCTTTTCCAAGCTTTTATCCTCAAGAGTTGCTCTGGAGATCATTCTGTTCTTGACATACATTCTACAAAAACTAGAGAAAAAGTGAAATATCTAATCGAACAAAATAAAATAACTTAAATTAAATGTTTACAGAAATTGTGATAAAAATTGTGTGAATTTAATAAGAAATTGGTAAAAGGGACCGATAAAAATATATAAAAATTAGTATCAATTGGTCCCTAACAATAGCGAACGATGAAAGCCTTAGGATAAAATACTTCCCAAGTTCTCTTACTAAGAACGCCTTTACCTGGTTCACAACACTTCCCCCTAACACGGTGTGTAATTGGGTCCAGTTAGAGCGTTTGTTCCATGAGCAGTTCTATATGGGTCAGACTAAAATCAGCTTAAAAGAACTCACTAGTGTGAAGCGTAAGTTTTCTGAGCCGATAGAGGAATACCTTAATAGGTTCCGGTTGCTCAAGGCCAGATGCTTCACGCAGGTCCCTGAGCATGAGTTGGTCGAAATGGCCGCTGGGGGTCTTGACTACTCTATTAGGAAAAAGTTTGATACCCAGTACCTAAGGGACATGGCCCAATTAGCTGATCGAGTTCGACAACTCGAAAGACTCAAAGACGAAAAGGCTAAGTTTAATAAAAATAAAAAGGTAGCTTTTGTCGAATATAATGAGAACGTCGAAGGTCTGTGTGATGAGTCTGTGAGTTTCGACGATAGGGAAGTGGACCTTGCTGAACTTAAGCAAGGACCGCCTTACCTGTCCAAAGTATTGGCTCCCCCACAAGGGAAGAGTTATGTAGAATCTGAAAAGAATGATAGGTTCCCAAAGAAAACATATACTTTCGACATCACAAAATGTGATGAAATCTTCGATTTGTTAGTTAAAGACGGACAAATGATAGTGCCTCTCGGCGCCAAAATGTCGTCCATAGAACAAAGGAAGAAAAGAGGGTTTTGTAAATATCATAATTTCTTGGGTCATAAAACATCTCAATGTTTTATTTTCAGGGACCTTGTTCAGAATGCGATCCAGGAAGGACGTCTAAAGTTCGGAGAGAAAGCTGGTGGCCAAATGAAGGTCGACTCAGATCCTCTGCAAACGGCAGACGCAAATTACACAGAGCCAGTCGAGGCTAATATGCTCGAAGTTGCCGACGGCTATGACTTTTCAATCGAAGTAACATAGGTTGCTGGTGATCCCATAGACGGAGCTGTGATGGCGAAAGTTACCATCAGCTTCGGACAAAAGAGTTGTGTCGAAATGGAAGTTAATAGTTGTGACCAGAGGGATGAAACCAAGAGCCCAAACAACAAGAACAATCTGGGTTGGGAGATATTGACCAAAGAAACGACTGATGACTTTGTTAAAATTGATCAAGCCACCAAAGGCGTGGAGTTAAGCTTGAAGAAGCTTAATCTGGCCAAAGAAATTGAAATTAACATGGTACAAATCACTCAACATGAGGAGGTAGCGGATAGTGAGACGAACTACCAGGAAACACATACAAGGGAAGCCTACCCAGAGCAGGAGGAATCTATCGTTTCTTTCCTTCACCGCTGCCAGGAGAAAGGTTCTAGTGCGATGCTTTGTCCCCGATGCAGTGCCATATTCGAGAAGAAGGCTGCACAAAAGCTAGAAGGGACACGAAGGCTGAGGCAAGAAAACGAAAGGCCGAGATTCGACCCTCGAAGAGGCCTTCAGCAAAGATCTGACCCTCGCATAAGGCCTCCTACGAACAAACCCACCGGCTTTAAACCCAATGTTGAGGCCACTGATGGGAAGTGGACGAAGCCCAATGAGGACAGGCAGCAAGGGCAGAAGAGATGGAAAAACTTTGAAGTACAACGAGGATCGTCGCTAAGCTATCGAAAACAATTTCAGTCTTCAAAGGTTGTTCATGTGTCAGAAAATTATAAAGGGAAAAATCCTATGTCTCGGTCCCAATGGAGACGCGAGCAGAGAAGAAGAAAAGCACATAGAGAAGGTGCACACAAAGACCAACCACAATCCAGCACCAATATCCCCATTGAACAGGAGGGCCGAACAAAGGCCTTTGGGAAGGCACCTGTAGGAAGAAAATTGTTTCCAACACAGGTCGAAGAACAGAGGAAATAGGTAGACAATGAAATGACCGATAATTTTGATGAAGACTCTGATGATACGCTGGATATTTTGGTCAACGTAGTATCAGTAATTCCCAGGGAATTCGACAGGATTTCGGTAGTCGAAAACTTAGACACTTATGCGGACTGGGAAATAACGGCTCATAAGCCGGTATGCTATTATGTAATGAACAACGGCTGCGTCAAGGAGAAAAATGCCTTCTTTGAATGGCCAACAGAGGCGATGAAAAACCATCTGAAGCCTCTCTATATTACGGCACAAATAGAGAAGGTCCCAGTTAACAAAATACTGGTGGATTGCGGCGCTACGGTAAACTTAATGTCGCATTTTCTGTTGAACAAAATTGGGAAAAGTGAGACAGACACCAAGCCACACAACATGGTGTTATCAAACTATGAAGGAAAAGTGGGTTCGACCATGGGGGTCATTCAGGTGAATGTCACGGTCGGAACCATCACTCGCCCGACTGTCTTCATGGTGGTGGAGACCACTGCTAATTATAATCTATTGCTTGGAAGAGAGTGGATCCATGGAGTGGGGGCAGTGCCATCCTCGATGCATCAGAGGATTTCCATCTGGAGACCAGATGGCATTGTCGAAAACATCGAAGCAGATCAGGGATACTTCAAAGCACCTGTAAACCACATTGATAGAGGACAGTTCGACAAACATTTGGCCAGTATAGGGCCTTGTGAACCTGCAGATTTCGACTTTACACCTAACGATGAAGTGTATTGTTCACTGTATCTACATCCCGTTGAAGGTTTCCGATGGGGCAAGGAAGTTCCAGGCGAAAGGTTACCATGCCTTGGCGAACTTCCCGTAGACCCCACTGGCTGGGGAAGTGAGTTCGATGATGATGACTGAGGCCGCAGCGCTTCAAAGGATTTCGGCCTACGTGGCCGAAACTAAACTACAAACGGCTTTGGAGGCCGCTAATAACAAAATGGCTGAGGGAGCCAATGAGAAATCCAAAGAAATAGGTCCAGTTAAGTATTTCGACCTCAAGATTCAATACGAGGGGCAGAGACTCGACGCCATATATGACGATGAGCCTTTGGGTTTTGAAAAAGATCCCTTGGCCAGAGACGTTAAAATGTGGGCGCAAGATCCACTGGAGGAAGTTGACCTGGGAGATGGAGTAATCAAAAGGCCAACTTATATCAGCGCCAACCTCGACCCCCAACTTAGGGTCGAAACCATTCAGTTGCTACGAGAGTACAGGGATTGTTTTTCTTGGGACTACGACGAAATGCCAGGTCTAAAGAGAGATCTAGTCGAGCATAGGCTACCAATCAAGCCTGGAAAAAATCCAGTCAAGCAGAATCCAAGACGTTTCGCCCCTGAGATCCTCTCAAAGATAAAGGAGGAGATCGAAAGACTCCTCTAATGCAAGTTCATCCGTACGACCAGGTATGTCGAATGGCTAGCAAATATTATACCAATCATTAAGAAAAACGGATCTTTAAGAGTCTGTATAGACTTTAGGGATTTGAATTCAGCAACTCCTAAAGATGAGTATTCGATGCCAGTGGCAGAAATGCTAGTCGATTCAGCCGCTGGCCACGAATACCTTAGCATGCTGGATGGATATTCTGGTTACAACCAGATTTTCATCGCTGAGGATGACGTTCCTAAAACGACGTTCCGTTGCCCAGGGACCTTAGGCACTTACGAACGGGTAGTGATGCCTTTTGGCCTAAAAAATGTTGGGGCAACGTACCAGCGGGCGATGAATTCGATTTTCCATGACTACATTGAGTCCTTTATGCAAATATACATTAATGACATTGTGATAAAATCTGTGTCAGGAAAGGCTCATGTGGAACATCTGCGCAAATCTTTCATGAGAATGAGGAAGTTTGGCCTCAAGATGAATCCCCTCAAGTGTGCATTCTGCGTGCAAGCAGGAGATTTTCTGGGTTTCGTAGTCCACAAGAAGGGGATCGAAATCAACCAAAACAAAATGAAGGCCATCATGGAAGCGAAAGCGCCATCCAATAAGAAGGAACTTCAATCCTTGCTGGGCAAAATAAATTTCCTAAGAAGGTTCATATTGAATCTCAGTGGAAAAACATAAGCCTTCTCGCCATTGCTTCGAGCCACTAAGGAGAAGTTCGAATGGACGAAAGATCAGCAAGAGGCTTTCGACAAGATCAAAGACTACTTGACTCATCCTCCGGTCCTTGCACCTCTATGTCGAAATAAAAGCATGAGACTGTACATAGCAGCGCCAGACAAAACTCTAGGGAGCATGCTCGCTCAAGAGGATGAAAGTGGCGTCGAAAGAGCCATTTACTACCTTAGTAGAGTTTTAAATGATGCAGAAACTAGGTATAGTGAGATAGAGAAATTATGCTTATGTTTGTATTTCTCATGTATGAAGTTGAAGCAATATATAAAACCACTTGATGTTTACGTTTCGTCACATTTTGATATTATCAAGCACATGTTGTCCAAACCCATTTTGCATAGTCGAATTGGTAAATGGGCATTAGTATTAACTGAGTATTCATTAACTTATAGACCGTTGAAAGCGGTCAAAGGGAAAATAGTGGCAGACTTTATTGTCGACCACTCCATAAATGAAAGTACCCTAAACTTTGTTGAACTAGAGCCTTGGAAGCTATACTTTGACGGGTCTAGTCACAAGAATGGGACAGACATAGGTCTATTGATCATTTTGCCTGACAAAATTCCAACAAAATTCAAGTATAGAGTCGAGGGCCTATGTTCTAATAACGAAGCTGAATATGAAGCTTTGATCGCCGGACTTGAAATTTTGTTAGAATTGGGGGCAACCCAAGTCGAAATAATGGGAGATTCAGAGTTGGTTGTAAAATAACTAACAAAGGAGTACAAATGCGTTAAAGAAAATCTCATTATGTATTTCGTAATAGCCAACAGACTACTCAAAAAATTTGAAGTCTGCACTATTCGACACATACCACGACTACACAATCAGATAGCCAACGACCTGGTGCGAGTTGCCTCAGGATACAGGGTCTCGAAGGAGAACTTGCAAGAGGCAATCGAGGCCAGAGGTAAGGTGGTGTCTGTGGGCTTGAGACCGTCAGACTTGGAAGTCACGAAATTTGGCTACGCTGACGAGGAAACCTTTGAGATTTTTACAGTCGAAGGTCTGACAGACAAAGATTGGAGGAAACCTCTGGTCGAATACCTTCAGAACCCTTCAGTGACTACAGAACGAAAGATAAAATATCAAGCACTAAGCTATGTCCTGTTTGGGAATGAGCTGTTTAAGAAAACTTCTGAGGGAGTTTTACTTAAATGCCTCAGTGAATCTGAAGCATACTTGGCGTTGTTCTCGGTCCATGGTGGGACATACGGAGCACACCAAGTAGGCTATAAGACGAAATGGTTGCTATTTCGCCAGGGGATGTACTGGCCTACGATGCTAAAAGATTGCATCGAGTTCGCCAAAGGTTGTCAGGAATGCCAAATTCACGCTGGTATACAACACGTCCCAGCAAGCGAGTTGCACTCCATAGTCAAGCCATGTCCATTCATAGGTTGGGCTTTAGACCTAATAGGAGAGATTCAACCTGCGTCTTCCAAAAACCAGAAGTACATTTTGGTAGGGATAGACTATTCTACCAAGTGGATCGAAGCTATACCTCTACCGAAGGTAGACCAAGAAGATATTATCAAATTCATTCAAAAGTATATCATCTACAGATTTGGGCTACCAGAGACAATAACGACGGACCAAGGGTCAGTATTCACGGGTAGGAAGATGCAGGAGTTTTACAGAGAAATGGGATTTAAACTCCTCACCTCGACGCCTTACTATGCCCAGGCCAATGGCCAAGTCGAAGCGGCGAACAAGGTGATAATTGGCATGATAAAGAAACAGATTGGAAGCAAACCTAGGAATTGGCATAAGACGTTGGATCAAGTCTTATGGGCATGTCGAACATCCCCGAAGGAAGCAACCAATACTTCCCCCTATCGAATCACCTTCGGCCATGACGCATTATTGCCGGTAGAGATACACATACAGTCAGTAAGAATTCAAAGACATCATGAAATCCCTCGAGAGATTTATTGGGACATGATGCTTGATGAGTTAGTTGATTTAGACGAAGAGAGATTAAAAGCTCTAGAACTCTTGAGAAGACAAAAGAAAAGAGTGGAGAAATCATATAACAAGAAGGTCAAAGCAAAGACTTTCCTGGTTGGAGATTTGGTATGGAGGGTAATCCTGCCCATGGATCGAAAGGCGAGGTCCCTAGGTAAGTGGTCCCCAAAGTGGGAAGGACCATTTCAGGTATCGAAGGTATTCTTCAACGGGGCATATGAAGTGACAGAGCTGAGTTAGGATGAGAGGGTATTAAAAGTAAGTGGCAAATATTTAAAGAGGTATAAGCCTGCACTTCGAGAGGTAAAAATATCAACAGAATAATAGTCAAAGATAAAGCGAAGCCATAAATGGTAATTTAAAATATGCCAAAATGGCCCAATGTCTTACAAACAAAATAAAAATGGCTTACAAAGGCCAGTATAATCTGCTCTATACTAAACCTAACAAATCAAAAAGGAAGATTCACCTTCATCTTAAGGTAAGTCGATTTTTGAAGTTCGAGACGGCTTTGGCATTGAGCCTTATCTGTCCTCAGCTAGGCAAATTCAAATTCCAAGCGACGGGCTTCTTCATCGTAGGTAACGGCATGCTCAAGCTCAGCTGTTAAGGAGGAGTCGTTGAAGGAAGATAATTCAGCGTTTTTCTTCTTAGCCTTCTCTATCTTACCACAGAGCTTTTTAATCTTCTGCTCCCAACAGGCAATGTTCGCCTCGTTAGTCAGGACCTCTTGTTTATTTTTCTCCCTCGTTTCTTCCAATTCAGCAATCTTCTCCTCAGAGTCGACAACTCGTCTCAATCTCACCCTCAATCTGGGGCAACAATTGATAGTCTTTATAAACCTGGTCGATCAGGGTACCAACTTCTTGAATAACACTTGCAGCCTCAGGAGTAAGGGATTTAATGTCCACTTTTTGAAGAAGAGCTTTAAGGGGAAGATGGCTGGCTGGGCCCATCTGCAGGAGGGTGAAAAGATCCCTTTTGAAAATCTTTTGCTTAACCTTGTCGAGGGTGTTGTCAGCTGGAGGCTTTGAGGTTTGCCCTTCGAAGGTCGAAGTACTGGGAGTACGGCTAGAAGAATGACTTCTCCTACTCAACAAAAGCCTGATGTATTTTCGAGGGTTGGAAACCTTCAACTTATCCAGTTCGGCGGGAGTAAGTTGAGTTTCGCCTGGGAAGGGGTTCGTCGGAATATCCTTTGGGGTAGAAGGAACAAGAGTCTGTGTTGTTTCAGCAGTTGTAGGTTCTTTGACAGAGATGTCCACAGTTTTCAATTCTTTATCTTGGCTTTCCTTTGCTTTGTCGCCATCCTCCTCCATGTCATCCCCAGTGCCTTTGTCACTAGACTCATGCAATTCAGGCTGAAGCTTAGCCTGGTCCTCAATGGCTTGATCACCCTCAAACGCCTTTTCATCTGCAGCTACTGCCTGACCCAAAGGAGAATTGGTCGTATAAGCCAAAGTTGTTTTCCCCTCCAAAGCGTCGACCTCATCATCCGCTATAATGGGATCAACCTGAGCATTGTTGTCTTCATGATCAGAGCCATCCGTTTGAGACTACTGGGTAGTGGTCTTTGCAGAAGATGGAGGGGCTGTGAAAGAATCAGGTTTATTAGTTTCACCAAGAGAACTCACACCAGAACCCAAATCAGAGGTGGGATGATATGTAGGATCACCTTAGTTATTCAAGGGATAAAGCGACAGAGAAACCGCAGTGGGATTAGATTGTGAAGCTCCAGCATCATCCTAGGAAAGGTGGACATTAGAAAGAATAAAGACTAAAGAATCAGTGCAAAGGCCCAAGGAAAGGTAGATGCGCAACATACCTTAACAATTTCGTCAGCAGGACTCGAATTGTCACTTTCCATGGGGACAGCAGCTTGGATCGAAGCATCCCCTACGGGAGTTGGAGTAGGTTCTTGAGGAGGATTGGTGGGTTGAGGTGTGTTGGTTACAACAGGAGCGAATGGAGCATCAGGAGCATCCACGTCATGGATAATCTTTCTTTTCCTTTTCACTTGAAGATTCTCACGAGGAGACCTATCTTCGTCGTCAGAATCAATGATGATCTAGGGAGAAGCCCTTTTTAATCTTCTTTGAGGGGTAGGTGGTTTCCGACTAACCTGAAAACAACATAAAGTGTCGAGAGTAAGATAAGGAGGTCGAGATAGTAGAAAGCTGTGGGAAATTACCTTCTGATCTTCGTCATTGACTTCAGTTCTGGCTGTTGGGGCAGCATGTTTCGGAGCAACTGAAGAGTAGATGATACTGAAAACAGTTAGCATCAATAAAGCTCATAGAGGAAAGTCCAAATCGAAGAGGGATGAACCTTCAAGAATGTCGGATTCAATGCGAACATCTCCAATACTGACATGAAGGTGTTCTTTAAACGTATCGAGTGTATGTTTAGTCGGAACCACCCGTTGTGCTTTGGGCTTAGACTGCTGTCGAAGAATTTTTATAGCGTCTCCACAAATGAACCAATATGGGAATGGAGGGGCAAGGGCCACGCCAAAACCAGCAGTTGGTAGTCTAGGGACTTTTGGGGGGAAAGTTTAAAGGCAACCTCATACCATTTCTCGTGAGGAACAGAAGAGGGAATCTTTAAACTATCCAGTTTTTTGGAAAATTTTTCTTTCAAAGTGACAGCAGCCTCACGGATGATTCGACTAACATCATCGGGTCGATAGGCAGTTTTGAAATACTTCTGGAAGGCTTGAAAGTCTTTGATATGAGTAGACGTATCTTTCTTGATCTTCTCTTGCACATCAATGAAAGCTTGGTCAATCAAGCAAGCAAAACCGGAGGCGTCAAGAAATTCTGAGGTGTAATGTTTCGACCACCAGTCATAGAAGTTTTGGGAACAAAAGTAAGAAGGTTCAAAGTGAACAGGTGTGAGGTAGGACTTATGGGCGTGGCACGCCAGTTGTGTCGAACAGTCCAGAGGAGATAACACAGTAAAAGGGAGAATGATATGTGATTTCTTGTCATACAAGCATTTGGGCAAGGTTTGTATTAACCCGAATTTCCTGGACACCAAGTTCGGTTGATAGGCTAGCAAGATGAAGTGACCTTTAACGAGGTTTAGTTTGTGAATCAGTAGGCGGGGAATGAGGAATCTCTCCCAAATCAGCTTCGACTCCTTTTCCTGTTTCCTTAAGGGAGCAGGAAAGGGCCTGGTAAACCACTCTAGGCCACGTTTTCGTTCTGCAAAGGGAGCCATCTTCACAGTAAACTCATACCGTTTCGCAAACATATGAACAAAGCTGGATAAATTGGATCGAAGGTGTAACACGGTGGGAGAACTGACTTTAAACAATGTTGCGGATAGCAAGAGTCGCCACCGACTTTTATTTTATCCATAAGGAAAGGTTATAAAAGAACAGGAAAGACCTTAGAGAATATTTTGGGTCCGGGGGGTAAGTTATGAAAAGGGAAGGTGTTAGCACCCTTTTCATCCATGGTTATCCATGGGCTCTTAGGTACTTAAGCTCACTTTTGAATTGTTTTGAAAGTGTAGTGTGTGAATAGAAAATTTTCAGAATAGTTAATAAATAATCCATGTAAGGATGTGTTAAGAACTTGTTTGAAAACTTGTTGAAAATTTGTTTAAGTGTGAAACAGTTTTGAAGTGAGCAAGTATCTAGGAGTAACCTACCCTAATGTTTAAAGGTCTTTCTTATTCTTCATTCTTTCCTTTAGTAAGACTATCCCTACTATAATGGAGTAGGTAGTCCTTACTTTGGATGTTAAGGGACGTGTGAGGGACAATTGGATTTTTGAAGGCCATTGTGGGGTGTAATAAGCAAACTGGAGGGACTATCATCATTTTTCGAAAGGGACTCGATTCGTAAAGGCAACCATAAGGGACTTTGATGATTTTCTTTTTGAGGGACTTGCTTTATACACCCCACTTAACCAATATTCACAGGCAACTTGAGGGATATCCTTAGGAAGTGAGACGGCAATTAAAATCGACTTACGTGTGTGACGTGTTTATTTTAATTATCTTTATTTAAAAGTGATCTAAATTTATTTTAATATTACATACATGTTGTTGCACTCCCTTATTACTAACCATAATAATAATTAAATAATTAAACAACTTTACATCCAAGAAACAATTACAAAATAATAAGCAAGATAATTAAATAGCAAAGATAAATAAAATATAAATAAGCAATAATAAATAATAAAGGGGGTTAATTCTAAGTTTACTCGGCAAGACATCGCATCTTGTGCCTACGTATCCTTACGGGAGTGGAATCAGAGTAATCGTAGTTCCCCTCAATAGGGAGGTTAGAAACTTCTTGACTGTGGTCAAGGTCTCAAGGGGAATAAACGCATCTTAAGGACACGCTTACGTGGAGTGTAGAAACTCCAAATCTCTACGTTGAAATGTTAAGTTGTAATTAGGGTTAAATTAGGGATTCCACGGCGGGAAACCCTAAAATGAGCGCGGCGGCTCTTTGACCTAATGCTAAGGGTAAAATTGTAATTTTGCCTGCGGCGAGGCATTTGTGAAAATTAGGGTTTGTAGTTTGTAGTTTTGAGGATTTGAAATTGAATGTGTGAAGTTTTACGGACTATTGGCGCGGCGGCCAAACAGTTAGACCTAACCTTCGGATGTGTGCAATGTGACAGAAATAATAGTAAACGCGTGAGATAATTGAATCATGCAAACAGAGAGATAATGTCATAATTTAAACCATGCAAGCAGAAATTTAAAGGCAGAATTTAAAGAGCGATTGTTAAGTTCGCGAGGTTACATGAGAGGAGCAGATACAATATGATAATGAAATTTGAATTGAACAATAATAAAATAAAATAAATAACGGTTCTAGTTATTATTTTAAAAAAAAGATTTTAGTTATTATTTTAAATTTATCTAAAAAAAAGTTTTTCTTAAAAATAATAGGTTTTCATATTAATTTGGAAAAGATGTTAATGTTATTTATTTTAAAAAACAGATTTTTATATTATAACAAATTTTAATAAATTAATGATAACAATAATAATAATAATGGTAATAATAATGATAATAATGATAATAATAATAATAAATAATGATAATAACAATAATAATAATAATAATAATAATAATAAAGCAATAATGAATTTTAAATGTGCCAAATAACCCAACAATGTTGCTAACGCAGAAATGCGCTCATCGCAACCAGATCTAAATCGGACGAAACAAAATTTATCGCAAAGAAAAAGAAATTAAGCAAAAAATAGTATTATTGCTCACACAAAAATGCGATCATCGCAACCAGATCGAACTAACACAAATGTCACGCGTCATGCACACAAATGTGCAAACATCGTATTGACATAATTCGATCAAAAATCTTATATATATAAACTCTAACAATTTAAAAATTATATATATATAAACGTAACAGTAATAGATAAAGAAAAAGAAATAACGGTAATAGATGAAGAAAAAGAAATAACGGTAAAAGATGAAGAAAAAGAAACAACAGTAATAGATGAAGGAAAAGAAATAACGGTAAACGATGAAGAAAAAGAAACAATAGTAATGGATGAAGAAGAAAACTAAATAACGGCAAACGGCACTCACTCCTCTTAGGTTTTTTTTCATTCTCCCCCCTTTTTTCCAACAAGGCAACACATGTATATATAGGGAACAAATTAGGGTTAACACCAAATTGTCAATAATGTCCCTAAAGCCCATTTTAAAGCCCAAACTAAATAATTAGTTAAGAAAAAATAAAATTTAAATAATTTAAAATAATTAAAATAAACTTAAAATAAAAACTAATAATCCTATTGATTCCTAAAATAAAAAATATTATAAAAAGAACAAAAATTTTTCAATATTTTTTATTTTATGATTTTTTGGATATTTTTATGAATAATTTAGAAAAAAGTGAAAAAAATAATATTTTAAAAAATGATTTAATTAAAATACGAAAATAATAATTAAATAATAATAAAAAACTATTTTTGTTATTTTTTTAATGAAAGATAGAAAAATTTAGAGTAAAAATAATAAAAAACAAAAAAAAGTGACAAAGGTGAGATTCGAACTCTCAACCTCTCACACTCATAACTCCTTACACATGTCCTCCTGCCAATTGTGCCATTTTTACTTTTTAGAAAAAAAATGCATGCCATATGATATTTACCTGCAAAAAGTCAAACGACTACACAAATTTGTTAGTAATTGATTAAATGCAATGAAATGCGACGACAAATCTTAGGGCAAAATTTGGGGTATTACAGTTATTATGATAATATTTCTCACCCAACCTCTCTTTGATGTTGGCAAAAAAAAATCATGAAGTTTGACTTTGGTTTGACCACAGTTGACCTCAGTTTGACCTTTTAACCGCATTGACTGCTTTTGACTTATCTGATCATCTGACTGAGCAAACTTTTGAGAAAAGTCTTGAAACTTGACATGGGGGTTCTTATACACATATAAGATGTTATGAAGCTCACTTGAAGTCTTGGAAGTCCATTTAGCCTGATTAAAGTCAAAACCCTAGTTTTGGATGCACTGCTTAGGAGGTGCATTGTCTGAGGGAATTGTCAACTCTTCTGACCAATTGTGAATTTTGTGAACCTTGTGAACCTTCTTGGAACACAAAGTCTTGTATTGTGAGGGCAAATTTTGGGGTGCAACAGCTGCCCCTGTTCAATTTTCTGAAACCTGAGGGGTTAGATTGGTATATTTGCCAGTCGTAACCTGGAAGGTTGAAGGGGATTGAACACAAAAGCCCAAAAATTTGCACTCACCAGTGCATGGAGTGATATTGATGGTTGGTTGAACATGATTGAGTGGGCTTAAAGATGCCACTAGGGGAAAGTTCTTCAGTAGTATAATGAGAACTGTCAGGAGTCTGGAGTAATACTGATGTAACAGCATGTCTTCATGAGGATAGAGCAATCAATAATGATAACCCTAAAGCAGTCTTGAAGTGATAAATCTGACCTCAGGAGGATAGAGCAATCAATAGCTCTAAAGCAGTCTTGAAGTAATAATGGCTTCAGGAGGATAGAGCAATCAATAGCTCTAAAGCAGTCTTGAAGTAATAGAATGGCTTCAGTAGGATAGAGCAATCAACAGCTCTAAAGCAGTCTTGAAGTAATAATGTAATATGTCTTCAGGAGGATAGAGCCATCAATAGCTCTAAAGCAGTCTTGAAGTAATGATTTCAGGAGGATAGAGCAATGGATAGCTCTAAAGCAGTCTTGAAATAATAATGTAATTTCAGGAGGATAGAGCAATGGATAACTCTAAAGCAGTCTTGAAATAATTAGATGGCTTCAGGAGGATAGAGCAATGAATAGTTCTAAAGCAGTCTTGAAGTAGTAATATGACCTCATGAGGATAGAGCAATGAATAGCTCTAAAGCAGTCTTGAAGTAATAGGATGATTTCAGGAGGATAGAGCAATCAGTAGCTCTAAAGCAGTCTTGAAGTCATGAGAGGCTATCAGGAGGATAAAATAACCCTGAGGTTACAATAAAGCAGTCCCAAAGTAATAAGAAGCTCATCAGGAGGATAAAGTAACCCTGAGGTTACAATAAAGCAGTCCCAAAAGATCATAAGATTGTTTGTTGGATAATTAACCTGAAAACAAGGTAGCATTCTGTATAACAACATTAGTTTATGCTTTATGTATGCATGTATGACATGATGCACTTAGGTAATGTACTATAGACATATATGTTATGGTATGATGTAAATGATGTATGTATGCTATGACACTGCTGGAAGTGTCTGGATATCCTTGTATAACAACTGCTGGCCAAGGAAAATAAATCCCGATTCGTTGTTGAAGAATATATAACCCTCCGTCTGCTGGGGATAACAAGGTATAGATAACCTCCCGTTGTTGGGGATAACAAGGTATAGATAACCTCCCGTTGTTGGGGATAGTAGGGTATAGATAACCTTCGTTTTCGTTTGATAGTAGGATAAGTATAACATCCCGTCTTCGTTCATCGTGCCCTTATTGGAAAGTAATTTCCCGTATATCCGTATGAGGATAAAAGAGATGGATATAAATTCCAGGGGAGATTAGACTTTGTGAAAATGGATTAGTCCTACTGATGGTTTGTAACTGTCTTGTAAAGATGAACCGGCGAAGCTTCGTTGAAATCCTTCCCTCGTTCGTCCTTAGTAAATACTATTACTGCATTTTCATGCATTTCTGGTAAACATCAATCATATTAAAAGCATACATGCGTTTCTGGTAAACATCAATCATATTCAAAGGCATACATACATTCAAACACAACCAATGGACGTTTCGCTTATGTAAATAGGGTAAAAGTGAATCTGGATTCAAAAGATGGAATTTATTTATATCAAAAGTGACCCATACACGGGTAAGTTTGTACAAGGAGACATAAACCCTAGTAAGAGAATTTTGTCATGAAGTTTTACAAAAAGAATCAGCTATGTGGGAAATAATCCTATTGAGTTTCAATTCTACTATTGCCACTCAAGTATCTCATCTTCTTGCTGTTGAGACGGAAACGATTGGATTGAGCTTTATCTGTTTGAGCTTGAGTAAGTAGTACAACTGGTTGCAGTTTCATGAGTGATCCAAACGAGACATAGTCATACGCTTTAATCCCTAACTTTTGCCTGGATTGCCCTTTCAGGTTTTCAATCCACCAGGATACCCTTTTTTGCCCAAGCCGCCTTTTCAGGTTTTCGACTTGCCGGGTGTACATCTTTTTATATATATATATCCCTAATTTTTGCCCAAACCCTTTTGGTTTGCCGGGATGCCCTTATTTTTGCCTAGGCCTGTCAACCTAGCGGGTCTCTTTTTATGCGTAGTATTTTTTAACTATGTCTGCGTTTACAGGTTGTGGGAAGTCTTCACCATCCATTGTAGTCAGTATCATGGCACCTCCTGAGAACACTGTCTTCACCATCCATTGTAATCTCTTTGAAATGTGGGATCAAAGACAACACATGTTCTCTGTAAGGAATGAGATTATCATGCTTTGTATCCCAATCTCCTTTAATCTGACTTACTACCAGAGCTGAATCTCTATACACCTCAAGGAACTGAATCTTCATATCAATAGCAACTTGCATACCCATGATACATGCCTCATACTCAGCCATGTTATTGGTACAATAGAAACAAAGTCTGGCAGTAATCGGGGTATGACAACCTTCAGGGGAACTAATCACAACACCAACACCATTACCATGTGCATTGGAGGCACCATCAAAAACCATAGTCCATCGGGATCCTTGTTCAGGTCCGTCATATTGTCCAGGTTCTTTGGTAACAGACATAATGTCTTCATCAGGGAACTCAAAATTCATTGACTGGTAATCATCTATTGCTTGATGAGCCAAATGATCAGCAACAACACTCCCCTTAATGGCCTTCTAAGTGGTATACTGTATATCATATTCCGTCAAGATCATTTGCCATCTTGCAATTCTTCCGGAGAGAGCAGGTTTCTCAAATATGTACTTGATTGGATCCATCTTCGAAATCAACAAGGTAGTATGGGTCAACATATACTGTCTTAGTCGGCGAGCAGCCCATGCCAAAGCGCAGCAAGTTTTCTCGAGCAGTGAGTATCTTGTTTCACAGTCGGTAAACTTTTTGCTAAGGTAGTATATTGCCTGCTCTTTTCGACCAGACTCGTCATGTTGCCCCAATACACACCCCATTGAGTTGTCTAATACTGTTAAATACATAATCAAGGGTCTTCCATCAACTGGTGGCATTAAAATTGGAGGTTCTAGCAAATATCTCTTGATTTCATCAAAGGCAGTCTGGCACTCATCGTTCCATTCCATCACCTGATCTTTCTTCAACAACTTGAAGATTGGCTCACAGATGGTAGTTAATTGGGAAATAAATCTTGCAATGTAGTTCAATCGTCCCAAGAAACCTCTAACCTCCTTCTCAGTACGGGGAGCTGGCATCTCTCGTATAGCTTTCACTTTTGCAGGATCCACTTCAATACCTTTTCCACTGACAATGAAACCCAGGAGCTTTCCAGATCTAACTCCAAAAGTACACTTGTTTGGATTTAATCTCAACCTGTATTTCTTCAACCTCTCAAACAACTTGTGCAGATGATCAAGATGTTGTTCTTCATTCTGAGACCTGGCTATCATATCATCTACATATACCTCTATCTCATGATGAATCATATCATGAAACAAAGCCACCATAGCACGCTGATATGTTGCCCCTGCATTCTTCAAACCAAATGGCATTACCTTATAGCAAAAGGTGCCCCACTGTGTCACAAATGTAGTCTTCTCCATATCTTCAGGTGCCATCTTGATTTGATTGTAACCAGAGAAACCATCCATAAAAGAGAATACCTTATGCTGAGCAGTGTTGTCTACCAGAATATCAATATGAGGAAGTGGAAAGTCATCTTTAGGGCTAGCCTTGTTCAGATCTCTGTAGTCTACACACATACGTACCTTACCATCTTTCTTAGGAACTGGTACCACATTTGCAACCCACTGAGGATAAGAAGTTACGGCCAAGAACCCTGCATTGAACTGTTTCATTACCTCTGCTTTGATCTTTTCTGACATTTCAGGACGCATACGACGAACCTTCTGCTTCTTTGGACGACAATCTTCTTTCACTGGCAAACGGTGAACCACAATGTCTGTATCCAACCCTGGCATATCTTCATAAGACCAAGTAAAGATCTCCACATAGTCACGTAGCATCTGAATCAACCTGCTCTTGACACTGTCCTCTAAATCAGCCCCTATCTTGACCTCTTTTCTGTTTTCTTCGGCTCCCAGATTCACAACTTCGACTGGCTCTTCATGTGGCTGTATAGCTTTCTCTTCTTGTTGTAACAACCTAGCAAGCTCTACAGGTATTTCACAATCGTCCTCGTTTCCGTCTTCAGTTTGATAGATCGGATTCTCGAAATTGTAATTGGCAATAGTAGAACTGTTATCAACTGGATCCAGAGTGGATGAGGATCTGCATTTTAGTGACGTGGGTGTGTGTAAGAACACATAGCTGATAAAATAAAAGAAAAAGAAAGACAAGGAACACAATATTTACGAAAACGAAACGTCCACTGATTTTATGGAATGAAGTATGCAAATGAGATGACAACCCGTAACAAGCACACCATTGTGCCCCGGGTAAGGCACATGGCTTGAAAGTTTTAATTGTTCCAGAAATTATAAATTTAAAAACATAACACAGTAATAGTATTTACTCCTGACTAAAGGAGATAGGGATAACATCTTCAGCTTTCCAATTATTGAGTCCAGCACCCACAGTAGGAAAAATCCATGCCTCCAAGTTGTAGTCTTCATCTTGATCTCCCACAGCATTGATAACCCCTTGATTGGTGATACGAACAGCACGAGCACGACGAACAGCCTTCTGGGACTCTGCAGTGAAACCCAAACCAAACTTGTCAGACTTGTATGGAATATCAGGAAGCTGACCCCAAATAGTACAACCACCTTCTTCCACCACAGCTTTTGCATCATTGAGGGAGGCCATTGCCATTGTTGGAGGGTTTCTGATGACCACAGGAACCTTCTTCACAGCAGGAGGAGTCACACAATCCTTAACAGCCCAGGGAACCACTTCAAATGACTGACATGGAGTTTCAATGTATTCACCTTCTACTTCCAGATACTTGAAAGTGTTTACATGGCTGACAAAGTATTCTTCCTCTCCAAAGACAGTAACAACTTTTCCATTCACCGGATATCTCAACTTTTGATGTAATGTGGAGGTCACAGCACCTGCCCCATGGATCCAGGGACGACCAAGCAGACATGAGTACGAAGGACGAATATCCATCACATAGAATGTAGCAGTAAACACCTGAGAGCCAACCTTGATTGGAAGATCAATTTCCCCATGCACTACTCTTCTAGAACCATCAAAAGCCTTTACCACAATATTACTGAGTTTCAATACCGTATCTTCAGGATTCAGCTTGTTCAGGACTTCCTTAGGCAACACATTCAGAGAGGAACCATTGTCTATCAGCACATGAGACAGGGTAGTGCCCCTGCATTCAATTGAAATATGCAAGGCCCTGTTATGATCCCTCTTGGCAGGGGTCAAGTCAGCATCAGAAAATCCTAACCCGTTGTCATAGGTCAGGTGAGCAACACAATTCTCAAACTGGTCCACAGAAATTGCACTGGGTACATGAGCCATCTTTAGAAACTTGATCAATGACTTGGCATGAGCCTCAGAACATAATAACAGGGAGAGCATAGAAATCTTTGAGGGAGTATGCCCCAGCTGATCAACAATATCATAATCACTCTTGCGGATGATTTTCAATACCTCTTCCATCTGCTTAGAGAGGTCATCAGCAGCTGGCACATCAGTAGATACAGCTCAATAACAGGACCCTTGCCCCGAGCATCAGTGGTGGAAGTAACCGCAGGAGTAACTGCACTCTTAGAAGCAACTGGAGGAGAGAAGACTCTTCCACTACGAATGATCTTGCTAGATCCAGCAATATTATCAATGTCAACAGGCATATCAGGTAAAGGCTCCTGCTTGACACCATGGATGTAAACATCAGACCCATAGTGCCAAGGCACAGCTTTGTCAGATGTATAAGGAATAGGACCAGGAGTGGTAATGATCAGAGGAGCTACTCTGGCTTCAGCAACAACTTTCACAGGACCTTCAGCAGTAATCTTGATTGGGCCCTGATGAGTGATTTTAATGGGACCCTTTGAAGTGATTCTTAGTGGGACTTTGTCAACCATGTCAACCTCTTCAATCTTCTTACCCTGAGTCAGATGATCCACCATACTTTCTACAGATGCTGGTCTTCTTTCAAACACTATAGTATATTTATCCATGAGACGTTGAATCCTATCTCTTAAAATGAAGCAACTATCCGGCTTATAGGTACAATATAGACAATCTTCATGACAACCTGGAAAGATCCCAGCTTGTACTAACCTCTTTTTGATAACAGGCAATGGTGTGCTCAACTCCATAACTGAATAGACATGCAGATCTTCATCAATATCTTCATCAATGGCGTTGACAGTCTTCTCGTGATTTGGCATTGGAGCTGTAATCACATTTGGAGTACCTGGTGGATCAAACTCAATTTCTCCAGCATCAATCATATCCTGAATTTTGTTCTTCAAGACCCAGCAATTATTAGTATCATGTCCTGGACAGTTTGAATGATATGCACATCGTGCATTGGGATTGTACTTGGGAGAGGTAACATTGGGATTCTGAGGAGCCTCCCTCAGGGTAATAAGTTCAGCTTTCAACAAGTGTTGCAATGCCTGAGCCATTGACATGTTGATCTTCGTGAACTGTCTTCTAGCCCTCTGTTGGTTGCCTTGAGGCTGCTCTGTTGTTGCAGGAGTTGGATTTGAAATATGAACTGCACTAACGGACTGATGCCTTCTGTTACGATCAGGCTGACCATACACAGCATTAGATTCTTTCTTCCCAGTGGGAGGCTTCTTTGCAGCACCGGATGAAGAAGTGCCCACTTGGATCTTACCACTCTTGATACCATTCTCTACTCGCTCTCCTGTCATGATCAACTCAGTGAAGCCAGATGATGAGCTTCCAATGAGATGACTGTAAAACGGACCATTCAGCGTACACATGAACATATCAACCAACTCCCTATCAGTCAAAGGGGGTTGAACTCTTCCAGCTAAGTCTCTCCACTTCTGAGCATACTCCTTAAAGCTTTCTTTGGCACCCATAGACATGCTTTGAAGCTGCATGCGAGTGGGGGCTAAGTCAGCATTGTATTGATACTGCTTGTAGAAAGCTTCAGCAAGGTCATTCCAATCTCTGATGTTGACACTCTCCAACTGATAATACCACTCTAGATGAGCTCCAGATAAACTCTCTTGAAAGAAATGGATCCACAACTTTTTATCAGCAGTGTGGGGTTGCATTCTTCTGACATAAGACCTCAGATGCAATTTGGGACAAGAGACCCCATCATAGACAACAAATGTAGGAACTTTGAATCCAATGGGTATGACCACCCCAGATATCAAGCTCAAATCCTCAAAATCCAGCCCAGATGATTTCTGTAATTCCATAGCGTCCATTCTATCCACCAGCATCTTGAATTTGTCTTCGTTAGGCTCATGGTAGTAGTTAGCCTCAGAATCAGAGTCCCCCATAGTGTTGTGGAGACTGCCTCTCTCCTGCTCAGATTCTTCAGATTCATAGTCTTCAACATGTTCCTTGGTCTTGACAGGACCTTTGAACCTTCTTCCCATGTTGAGCAGCCCAGCAGACCTTCTAGCCTTCTTAGTCTTCTTGGCCAGCAGTGTCTTCAATTCATCCTGCCCCTTGGATAGGTTCAGGATCAGCTCTTGGAACTGTGCATTCTGTGCCTGGAGATCCTTAACTGATTGTTCAAGAGCCATTGCTGAAATAAACAGCGAGAAGATGAGAAACCTGTGCACAATTATAAACCTGTGATGCAATGATATGGGAATGCATATGCAATGTTTTCAAGGACCGCAGGATTTAAATTTGCTTAAACAAACAAGAAAGTAACTTTTTATTAGTAATAACTTGTTTTGCCTTTTAGGCTTACAAAAAATGAAAACGAAATAAGTACAAAAGATGGGGTTTTAAGTCTCCCATGGACGTTTCCTCTTTGTGTTGAGGTATGAGTTGAGGTTTCGTTCCTCATGAAGTAGCTTTGTTAGCTCTAGGATCCTTGCTTGGCTTGCTTTGTAATGAGCCTCGAAAGTATCCCTTTGCTCTTTCAGCTGGATCCATGATCTCTGCAAGTCTTCCATATCAGTAGGCATGTCTGGGTGAAGGATGGTATAAGCTGTGTCTCCTTCAGCAACAGGTTCCATGGTAACTGGTAGGATGGCAGGATATGGCATCATGAGTGTCTGAGCACGAAATCGTACCCATCTGAGATAAGCCTCCATAGGAATGGTGTACTTAGGCTCCAGTGTCTTGCTGTCAATCCTGTTTACCTTTCCCCAAGCTCGTGTAAATCTCTGACGGTAACCCTGAAGATCGTTGTCGTAGTCAAACACAATGCCCTGAATCAACATGTCATGTGGACCATCGCTCCGGGCGTAACCAAACTGTCGTAAAGCTAGAGATGGGTTGTAGGTGATGCCTCCTCTTATGCCTAGAAGTGGTACATTAGGAAACTCCCCACAACGGTCAATGATGGTGACATTCTCCATAGATCTGGAGCACCAATGGATGTCTGAGTGAGAAAGTGACATGATCCTCTTGGACCATCTGAACCCTTGCTCATTCTTCATTACTGAGCGAGGAAGGTGAGAAATAAACCACCTAGAAAGTAAAGGTATGCAGCACATCAAAGTTCCTCTTGCCCTTGTAGTACGGGTGTGAAGAGAATGTAGGATGTCTCCAAGTAAGGTAGGCACTGGATTGTGACTCAGGAATATGTTGATGGCATGAACGTCTATGAACTGATCAGGATTGGGGAACAACACTAAGCCATAAATCAATAAGGCTAAGATCTCCTCAAAAGCATCGTAGCTCATAGCCTTCAAGAACATTTGAGCTTTATCCACTAATACCTTGGCAATAATACCTTTAACTCCGCTTCTCGTCTCTAGAACAATGTCAGACTTCTTCAGATGTAGAGCTGCAGCAATAACTTCTGGTTTAAGCTCCTTCTCTAAGCCTGTGAATGGCTTCTGATCAAGAACAGGTATACCCAGAAGTTTAGAGAACTCCTCCATGGTTGGAACCAGCTGATAATCAGGAAATGTAAAGCAATGGTGCTTAGGGTCAAAGAACTGAAACAGCACACTCATCATGTCTTCACTGAACCCTGAAGTAACTAGATCCAATAAGTGACCATGTCTCTTGTTGAACTGGGAATGATCAGGCACTAGGGAAACCAACTCCTTGAGCTTAGCAGGTATCCCTACAAAGTTGATCCTGATGGTGTTTCTACGAGCAGAAGCCATGACCTGCAACAAAGAACAAAGATAAATCCTTTGGTCCTTGAAATGGTTAGGGAACATGATATGCTTATGATGCATGATGATGTCATGATGTCATGCTCAATCACAAACATGTGGCACACACAAACAAGTCACACCATAGCCCTAGGTTTAAAGGCTTGCATGAGGTTCAAAGGCAAGTACCCTCCCCTGAAGTTAGATGGTTCATCCTGTCCTACAAAAGTAACCAGGTTCTAAGGGATCTCAATATCATTGATCCTTCACAAGGGTGGTTGTTCAGAAGGCAACTTACTTGCCAACCAAAACCCTCCAAGTTTAAGATCTCAATGAGCGTAGTATCGAGTGTCAACCAACTTCAGTCTGCACCAAAGCCGATTACCTCACTACTTTCTAAGGGCCAAGATGAGTTAACTAGGGTTTTAAAAGTCAGTTAGTGCATTGACAACATATGGCAGCCTCAATATTATCCTCAACTTGACTTAAGGAATATAAGCACCAACCAAGAAGTCGCACTAACTATGGCCACCAGATCAACCGTATCGATATACGTCGTACAGTTTCCTTGGTCTATTGCCATTTCCCTAAGGTACACTAGATCCGGGTTAGGACCTTTCACACATAAGAGCACCCCAACAATATAATAATAAAGCAAACAAGGCAAACAATTTAAAGTGATCTTAATTCCTAAGGGTACCCCTCTTAAATAAATCCCCAGCAGAGTCGCCAGTTCTGTAACACGGTGGGAGAACTGACTTTAAACAATGTTGCGGATAGCAAGAGTCGCCACCGACTTTTATTTTATCCATAAGGAAAGGTTATAAAAGAACAGGAAAGACCTTAGAGAATATTTTGGGTCCGGGGGGTAAGTTATGAAAAGGGAAGGTGTTAGCACCCTTTTCATCCATGGTTATCCATGGGCTCTTAGGTACTTAAGCTCACTTTTGAATTGTTTTGAAAGTGTAGTGTGTGAATAGAAAATTTTCAGAATAGTTAATAAATAATCCATGTAAGGATGTGTTAAGAACTTGTTTGAAAACTTGTTGAAAATTTGTTTAAGTGTGAAACAGTTTTGAAGTGAGCAAGTATCTAGGAGTAACCTACCCTAATGTTTAAAGGTCTTTCTTATTCTTCATTCTTTCCTTTAGTAAGACTATCCCTACTATAATGGAGTAGGTAGTCCTTACTTTGGATGTTAAGGGACGTGTGAGGGACAATTGGATTTTTGAAGGCCATTGTGGGGTGTAATAAGCAAACTGGAGGGACTATCATCATTTTTCGAAAGGGACTCGATTCGTAAAGGCAACCATAAGGGACTTTGATGATTTTCTTTTTGAGGGACTTGCTTTATACACCCCACTTAACCAATATTCACAGGCAACTTGAGGGATATCCTTAGGAAGTGAGACGGCAATTAAAATCGACTTACGTGTGTGACGTGTTTATTTTAATTATCTTTATTTAAAAGTGATCTAAATTTATTTTAATATTACATACATGTTGTTGCACTCCCTTATTACTAACCATAATAATAATTAAATAATTAAACAACTTTACATCCAAGAAACAATTACAAAATAATAAGCAAGATAATTAAATAGCAAAGATAAATAAAATATAAATAAGCAATAATAAATAATAAAGGGGGTTAATTCTAAGTTTACTCGGCAAGACATCGCATCTTGTGCCTACGTATCCTTACGGGAGTGGAATCAGAGTAATCGTAGTTCCCCTCAATAGGGAGGTTAGAAACTTCTTGACTGTGGTCAAGGTCTCAAGGGGAATAAACGCATCTTAAGGACACGCTTACGTGGAGTGTAGAAACTCCAAATCTCTACGTTGAAATGTTAAGTTGTAATTAGGGTTAAATTAGGGATTCCACGGCGGGAAACCCTAAAATGAGCGCGGCGGCTCTTTGACCTAATGCTAAGGGTAAAATTGTAATTTTGCCTGCGGCGAGGCATTTGTGAAAATTAGGGTTTGTAGTTTGTAGTTTTGAGGATTTGAAATTGAATGTGTGAAGTTTTACGGACTATTGGCGCGGCGGCCAAACAGTTAGACCTAACCTTCGGATGTGTGCAATGTGACAGAAATAATAGTAAACGCGTGAGATAATTGAATCATGCAAACAGAGAGATAATGTCATAATTTAAACCATGCAAGCAGAAATTTAAAGGCAGAATTTAAAGAGCGATTGTTAAGTTCGCGAGGTTACATGAGAGGAGCAGATACAATATGATAATGAAATTTGAATTGAACAATAATAAAATAAAATAAATAACGGTTCTAGTTATTATTTAAAAAAAAAAATTTTAGTTATTATTTTAAATTTATCTAAAAAAAAGTTTTTCTTAAAAATAATAGGTTTTCATATTAATTTGGAAAAGATGTTAATGTTATTTATTTTAAAAAACAGATTTTTATATTATAACAAATTTTAATAAATTAATGATAACAATAATAATAATAATGGTAATAATAATGATAATAATGATAATAATAATAAATAATGATAATAACAATAATAATAATAATAATAATAATAATAATAATAATAATAAAGCAATAATGAATTTTAAATGTGCCAAATAACCCAACAATGTTGCTAACGCAGAAATGCGCTCATCGCAACCAGATCTAAATCGGACGAAACAAAATTTATCGCAAAGAAAAAGAAATTAAGCAAAAAATAGTATTATTGCTCACACAAAAATGCGATCATCGCAACCAGATCGAACTAACACAAATGTCACGCGTCATGCACACAAATGTGCAAACATCGTATTGACATAATTCGATCAAAAATCTTATATATATATAAACTCTAACAATTTAAAAATTATATATATATAAACGTAACAGTAATAGATAAAGAAAAAGAAATAACGGTAATAGATGAAGAAAAAGAAATAACGGTAAAAGATGAAGAAAAAGAAACAACAGTAATAGATGAAGGAAAAGAAATAACGGTAAACGATGAAGAAAAAGAAACAATAGTAATGGATGAAGAAGAAAACTAAATAACGGCAAACGGCACTCACTCCTCTTAGGTTTTTTTTCATTCTCCCCCCTTTTTTCCAACAAGGCAACACATGTATATATAGGGAACAAATTAGGGTTAACACCAAATTGTCAATAATGTCCCTAAAGCCCATTTTAAAGCCCAAACTAAATAATTAGTTAAGAAAAAATAAAATTTAAATAATTTAAAATAATTAAAATAAACTTAAAATAAAAACTAATAATCCTATTGATTCCTAAAATAAAAAATATTATAAAAAGAACAAAAATTTTTCAATATTTTTTATTTTATGATTTTTTGGATATTTTTATGAATAATTTAGAAAAAAGTGAAAAAAATAATATTTTAAAAAATGATTTAATTAAAATACGAAAATAATAATTAAATAATAATAAAAAACTATTTTTGTTATTTTTTTAATGAAAGATAGAAAAATTTAGAGTAAAAATAATAAAAAACAAAAAAAAGTGACAAAGGTGAGATTCGAACTCTCAACCTCTCACACTCATAACTCCTTACACATGTCCTCCTGCCAATTGTGCCATTTTTACTTTTTAGAAAAAAAATGCATGTCATATGATATTTACCTGCAAAAAGTCAAACGACTACACAAATTTGTTAGTAATTGATTAAATGCAATGAAATGCGACGACAAATCTTAGGGCAAAATTTGGGGTATTACAGTTATTATGATAATATTTCTCACCCAACCTCTCTTTGATGTTGGCAAAAAAAAATCATGAAGTTTGACTTTGGTTTGACCACAGTTGACCTCAGTTTGACCTTTTAACCGCATTGACTGCTTTTGACTTATCTGATAATCTGACTGAGCAAACTTTTGAGAAAAGTCTTGAAACTTGACATGGGGGTTCTTATACACATATAAGATGTTATGAAGCTCACTTGAAGTCTTGGAAGTCCATTTAGCCTGATTAAAGTCAAAACCCTAGTTTTGGATGCACTGCTTAGGAGGTGCATTGTCTGAGGGAATTGTCAACTCTTCTGACCAATTGTGAATTTTGTGAACCTTGTGAACCTTCTTGGAACACAAAGTCTTGTATTGTGAGGGCAAATTTTGGGGTGCAACAGAAGGGAATGGCCTTCCTCGCTAGGAGTAAGTTGATCCAGGCGAGGCCATTCGAATCTTCTCTCAGCAACTAAAGGCGAACGTTCATCAACTTCACCTCTGTTGGGAAGACTGTGCTCAAAAGTGGCATTAAGCCACAGCTGAAGAAGCCAAAAGGGGCCCGACAACAGCAAGTTGCCATGGCTGTCAGGATCTTTCAATTTACCCGCACCTTCGCCTAAGGCCTCATAAAGAGTGGCCAGGATCATTTCACTGAGGCAAACCCCTCTCTTCACATGTAGTTGGTTGGCCAGGACCAAATACTTTCGCGCCACCTGCAAGGATTTGGTACAAAATACACAACGGGATAACCACATGGCCAAAAAGGCTATATGTTCTTCGTCGTCAACTGAGGTGCTAGTTTTATAATGGTAATGTTGTACAAAAGTTGTATAAGTGTGTTTTGTATTGGCGAAACCAATGTTGTCATGACTATCGATCTCAGGATCATAAACAAGGTTGTAGGGTTTTAGGCCTACAATGGCAGCTACATCAAGTAGAGTGGGTGTCATCATCCCACAAGGGAGGTGGAAAGTGTTGTGGGTTCTACCCCAGAAGAATAAGGAAGAAGCCAGCATAAGAGGGCAGTACGAAGGGCCTACCTTCGACATCATGATCATATCGTAAATCCCAGTGTCCTTCCATTCCTGGGCTTTTACTTTCTCTATTTTCGTCAGCCAGTTAAGATAAAGTTCGGAATCTTTGAAGTAGGGAGTAGCCCTAAATAATCTGGCCACATCATGAAGATACCTAAGGTCTACATCGAAGAGGCTCAGGTTATCAAGACCGTCAGTGGAAATTTTATTAGAGTCTTTTTGCCCTAGGGGTTTAGTGGTTCTATAAGAAGGGAAAAAATCTTTAATGGCGGAGTAGTCAAGACCTGGAGGGGGGGTAAAGGTCCCAACATGGCTAAAGGTCTTCCTGCAACAGTAACATGAATGATTACCTGAGATTTGTAAATGTGGCGTTTCTCCGCCGTCAAGGGTTCTCAGATGAACTATTGGTTCTTTACCGCCTGGGGACCACTCAAGCTGGAAAAGGGAGGAAGCGTTGATGCTGAAGTTTGTCCCTTGAGTTGCATTTTCTTCTTTTGATGATCAGCCATTTTTGAAAGAGGTAGGAGTTTTGTTGGTGAGGAAGCAAGAAAATTAGAGAAAAAAGCGAGAATGGTGTGAAGAGTTAGAGAAGTTGAAAAAATAAAACATCAAAGGGAAATTACTTATATAGTATGTGGAAGACTGAAAGTTTTCATCATTAAGGGGATAAAGTTAGTGGGCCACAATTTTGTTGAGTCCCGAGAAAATAGCCATGATGATAGTGACGTCATAAACGTGCATCAAAGTGGCGGAACAGTAGCTTGCGTGCTCATAGCTATCTTTCTTTTTCTCTTTCATTCCCTTTCATCTTCCCAGACTTGCATTGGTGGAAAGAGTATCAGACGACACTCATGAGGACAAAGCGGCGTCGAAAGCCAGACGCTGTCAAAAAATGTGCTTTTCCACAGTCGAAGTCGAAAAGACATTTTTGGGGGGAAATTTGTTAGTTCCTAAATTCGACGCCTCGTGTAGAAGGACAGAATCCAAGATAAAAGGATCAAAGATAGGTTAAGAACGAGAAGAATGGTCGAAAGAAGCAAAGTAGCCAAGTCAAAGGACTCACTCAGAAGCCAAGGGTTCGACCGCTTGCTGTAAGGGATGGTTTGTCGAAGGATTTGAAATTTAAATATTGGAGGGAACGGTTTTGCTTGTTGAATATTGAGGGAGACACGTGTCACTTTATGAGCAGTGGATCCATGCATTTATGACAAATGGCGCAAGGAGGTGATAATGGAGGTTATTAGAGGTTATTTTTTATTACTATAAATAGGGTGTCTTAGACATATCCAAAGGGTGTTGTAATTTACTATTGTACAAATTACTCTTGAAATTACTCCAAGTATCTGAGTGTAGAGAAAGCGAGTACTGTAGAGAATGTACGTGATGTAAACACACCATCTTTTAACTTAATGTAATTTACTTGTTTTTACTTTAAATTTTACAAAGTCTTTTATTGTCTTTATCCCTTTTCCCTTACTTTATCTCTCCCCTTCCTATGCAATTCTTTTCTCTTCGTCCTCAATCTGACTTCTTTTCTCCCAACAAACTTTCCTCTCCTTTATTAGAAGCTTCGTTTTGTCTTTAAATTCACCCTTAGTCAAATAGATGTTCCATTAGAATTCTTTCACCCCAATACTGTTCGAGTGTTGAACTTGAATAGACTCTTAGAACAAAAATAAATCTTTTAGCACATGTCCTAGGATCAATCTGATCGATCCTGTGAGTCACCAAAGTTAGATTTGGAAGATCAGCGGTTGTTTTTTGATTTTCAAGGGAAACAACATCTCACTGCTGTGAAGAGAATCATAAAGTATCTCAAAGGGACAACGAATGTCGAATTATGGTATCCAAAAGGTAGTACTTGTTCTTTAATTGGTTATTCTGATGCTAATTATGCAGGATGTAAGACCGATAGAAAAAGCACGAGTGGTACGTGTCACATTCTCGGGAATGCACTAGTGTCATGGGCCTGCAAGAAGCAAGCGTGTGTGGCACTCAGTACAGCCGAAGCGGAATATATTGCAGCAGGAAGTTGTTGCGCACAAATTTTGTGGCTCAAGCAACAACTCCTCGATTACGGTGTAGGTCTCGGTTGCATTCCTCTTCGATGTGATAATACAAGTGCCATCAATATTACAAAGAACCCAGTCATGCATTCAAGGACAAAGCATATAGATATCCGGCATCACTTCCTTCGAGATCACATACTTAATGGAGATGTATATGTTACTTTCATCGATACACACAAGCAACTCGCCGACGTCTTTACCAAACCATTGGCAAAAGAACCGTTCTTCAAAATTCGACGAGAACTTGGGATTCTCGATGAAGGTGATATCTAATCTTTTCTCTGGTTTATGTATGCATAATGTATATTTTTTTCCAATGTTTGTGCATTCTGTTTTAAGCTTTTTTCCAAAATTCGTGTGTGTTAACCGATTAACCTATATGGTTAACCGATTAACACTGTTAATTTTTCAATTCTGTCTTAAATTTTTAATGTGTTAACCGATTAACCTATAGGGTTAACCGATTAACACTGATACTTTTTATTTTGGAAATTAAATTTTTTATGTGTTAACCGATTAACCTATATGGTTAACCGATTAACACTGTTATAATTCTCAAAAATCAGAAACGAAAAATTAATTAAAATTTTGGAAAATTAAGTGTGGTAAATGTGTTATTTATGTGTGGTAAATATTCTCTTAAACATCCAAATCACTATCCAAAGAACTCTTCTTCTTCTTCTTTGACTACATTTTTGGACTTCAAGCCCACTTTAAAACCCACTCAAATAACTCCTCATATATATTGCCTCTTCTTTACCCTCTCCTCCATCTCTCAAAACCTTAACTCCTTCAAGAATCCAGAACCCTCAGCATCTCTCAAACTTCATCCATGGCTTCATCTCACAAAGGCAAGGGAAAGTTACCAGAATATGACTTTGCATCAGAAGAAGACAGCATTCTTATGGAGACAACCAAGAAATGTCGTATGGATTTCAAGGTTCGGGTCCGTCATATTCTACCGGTAAAGTATGTAAACCTTAAGGCTTTTCCTGCTTCATCTTTTGATTTTCCTACTCTGCTCAAATATCAAAAGATAGATAAGTTTGTTTCTAATTCTAGGAATTGCTACCATGATTTGGTCAAAGCATTTTTGAATAAGTTATTTGTGTACTTGAATGCCGACGATGAGCACATTATGGAAACCTCTGTTCGAGATTGCCTCTTGAAAGAGAATCTGACCGATATTGCTGCGAAGTTGAAAATTCCATCCTCTGGCTACTTTCTCCGGAAAGGGGTTAACCACGTGGAAGGACCATGGTCTAACTATGACAAGATGGAGTACTACTACCAAATCTGCAGGTTTCCAAAGGAGAATGTTGTAGCAAACCAACGGACAGCTCGCATGCTGTGTTATGCAAAAAATCTGACGGTTTCGGACCGAATGCTACATTACGTAATTTGCTATGTGCTGATTCCGAATGATTCCAATCATGCTCAGATCAATGACTTGGAAATGCAACTTCTTTTCGCAATCAAAAACAAGATAAGGGTAAATTGGATTCTGACAATCATGTATCATCTTCAACAGCAACTTTCTCTGTCGATACGTCTTCCATATGCAAGGCTGGTTTCTAGAATCCTTGAGTTGACGGATTTGGACCTTCACAGGGAACCATCTACCAAGATGAAACCAACAACCAATGAGATAAATGAAATCACCATTGTTAAGAACACTAGAATTATTAAAGATGTTGACAACACTTATAAGTATGCGGGTGAAGGATCAGCCTCCAACCAAGCCTATCCCGTTCCCGAAGGAGGTATTAAAAATGAGTTTCTCTATACCACTATGATGACCCAACATCGAGAAACTATGAATTGTCACCGAGAAACCTCCAGGGCCATTGCTTCACTTCGCAACCTTATTCTTACCTCTCATCCTTCCAACCTCGGAATTGTTGAAGAAGAAGATGCAGATGCTGAAGGTAGTGAAGAAGAGGAAGTAGAAGACGAGGATATGTCCGATGAAGATGTTTAGAAAATATTTGTTTCTGTTGCTTTTAGTACTTTTTCTTTCTGGATAATGTTTAAGTTATTTTAGTTGTTAATTTCTTTTGTAACCGTACAATATTTGTTGCATTTTCTATGTGCTGCATGTTTATTTCGATCTATTTTGCTGTGCTTGATTATATGTTGTCTTGTATACCGATATTGCTTTTGTTTGGTTTGAAAGCTCCTTCCTTTTTGCTAATGACAAAGGGGGAGAAGAGCTTGGCTGTCTAACATCTCTTTGTGCAGAATTTTTTTGCCTCTGTTTAGATAGGGGGAGTTGCTGAACATAGGGGGAGAAGCAAGTCAAGATCATAACCAAACATCATCAAGTATTGCACAGACACAGTTGTTTGTCATCATCAAAAAGGGGAATAATGTAGAAGCACACTTCAATCTCAAGGTTTTGATGATGTCAACAAAGACCTAAGCTCATTCAATGATTGCAAAAAGTTAAAGTTGTCAAACTGATCAAGATACTTACACTATATACCCGTGGGGGTATATGTACTAAGAAGCTGCTTGCACTATATACCCGTGGGGGTATATACACTGAAGATAAAACCAGAAGCATATCATCTATGGAATGTTGTCAAGAAAATCAAGCATCATGTGCAAATTTTCATACAACTTTCAAGATTTGGACTCAAGGCTTCGATATATCAATATTCACTCCTTTAATTGATATACAAGTGTTCAAATACTTATCATATTTACATTTTGCATTTGCATGTTTTAAAAAATCATTTGGATTGGTATAACACTTTTTAACTTAGTATTTTTCTGAGTTTTAACAATGTTAACCGATTAACCATATGGGTTAATCGGTTAACGGCCTTAAAATTTTGAATTCTCAGGGCTAATGTTCAAGTGTTAACCGATTAACCTATATGGTTAACCGATTAACACTGAACGAATTTTGAAAAAATTGTTTCTGTTAAAATTCAAATCTTGTTTGAATGTTATACCTTTTCATTATTTGATTCATACTCAATTATACCTTTTTGATATGGTGTTTTGCTCATATAAATTCTGAAAATTTCAAATTGAAAAACACCTCCAATAAATTTTCAAAATAATCATTAAATCAAATTCACTACTTTTCAAATATTTTCAAAAAGTGTTCATATTGTTCATACCATTTCATATCCAGAATTTTGAACACCTGTATTGATATTGAAAAGTGAATTTTGATCAAAAGGAGAAGATCAATCTTTGTATTGATATTATTATTATATCACTCTCAAATTACAAAATTACAAGAATTATTTCTTTGTGACTTGTGATTCAGGATTGTTGAACACAAGGGTTAGTGTTTGCAAGAGGATTGTTCTTGCACACTAAGTTGTTGAAATAGTGGTTAGATAGTAGGCCTCACCGGTTGATGGTGTGATAGGTTGTACATTCTAAAACTATAGCGAAAACTCTCTTTCATGTGGAAAGGGGAGTGGAGTACCTTCGGATTGTGAAGGGAACCACTATAAATCCCTGTGTCCATTTTTCATTCTGCTTTTACTGCTTTCATCATCAAGATCATAACCAAGTAAAATTCAAGAATATTGAAAAACCAGAAAAAGTTTCTAAAGCCTAATTCACCCCCCCCCCCCCCCCCCTCTTAGGCATACTCTGAACTTACAGTAATGACTTTCTCCCTTTTATTTTTAAGTGTATTTGTTTTGATTATGAACATGAGTGGCTAAACCCCCATTTTTAGGGGGTGGTCCTAAATTGCAATGTATTGACCTTTGTTGGGATTATTCTATGAGATTTATGTTGTTCACCTTATATCTTTTATTTTACAACGATCTTAATGCGAATTCGTTTTTGGAAAATGGAATTTGATTGACGATTAGGTTTAGATCTGGAAAGTCAACCTAATGCTTTTGTAAAATAATATTATGGTTGATATTGCCTAGGAATGGGGATACCCCGTAACAACGTGTTTCTTATGTCAGAACTATTGCTTGATAATTTTTATGTGCAACTAAGGAATTAGTGCGTAGAAAAATTATCAAAGGGTTTTTCATTAAGGAATTAAAGAAAACTGATTTTGAAATTTGACTTAGATTAAGGTTGGAGGCAAGTATCTCAGAATAATTCTTTCAGGTCTTTACTAGCAATTTATCCACTTCCCTAGCATTGTTCTTATAATTATTTTAAACCGTTATTTTTCTAGTACTAATTTTTATAACTTTTTACAAAAAATCCCAAGTTATTTTTGTTCCTTTGAATCATAAAATCACTGTTGATTCCTACGCAGTCCTCGAGATCGATACTCGGGAAATTTTCCTTTATCACTACATCGGTAAAAATAGTACACTTGCTATTTTATCGATCAAGTTTTTGGCGCCGTTGTCGGGGACTGCCTAAGATCATAGATTTTTAGAGTTTTATTTTAGTTAAAATTTTGTTGCTCCGCAACTAAAATTTTATTTTTTTTATATTTTTATTTTATTTTATTATAAAAAAAAAAAAATTTTAAAAATTGCAGATTATTGTTACTTCTTGAATTCTTTTATACCGTGATACTGATAAAGTGTCTCAGTTTTGTAGTTATGAATGTTTTTTATGTATTGCCACCTGTATCTCCTGCATGTTGGTCGCCTGATTCGGGAATCAATTTGAAAGATGCGACTGAAATCTTTAACGCATATAGGAGGGAGGTAAGAATCCTTATGAATGAATGTAAGGAAGCTAACTGTTATCCAGATAAGTTTATTTGGAGAGAGTTCAGGTTGAGAGAAGAATGTGTGAACGAAGAAGAGCAATTCATGACGTCAGACGAAGAAGATACATTAGAAATAGAAGAATCAGAGGTGAACAGGGAATACAGGGATGAAGAAAGAAGCCAACTTGAAGAGGATCTAGTGCTGGATGAAAATACAGATATAACAAATTGTGTATATGTAGGCATCCAACAAGAAAGTCTTCAAGAAATTAGTATCCTTAAAAAAAATTTAACAAGGCAGATGAAAGACAAGAAATTGACAAAGTATTGGATTTCATGTATGCCTTGTTCACTAAAGCACATCTGAAAACGATTTGGAAGCAACATCATCAATACCTCAAATTCATGGGATTGCTTCCAAACAAAAGAAAGAAAAAAGATGATGTGTTCTTTGTTTCATATATGCCACCTTAACAAAAAGTGATTCGTCGAGCCATGCGACGTTAAACGAAGCGCTGCGCTGGAGGCAACCCACAGATTTTAATAATTGATGCTTTTCTTTTTGTTCTTATTTTATTTTTGCATGAATAAACGAGAGTTTGCAAGGAAAAACGTGTAAGCAGCAAAGAGGTGTTGCATTACCTGTCGACCCCTCTGTGAGGATCTCTGTGAGTACATCTCCTCTCCTCTTGTTCTTAAATATTGAGATAATGTTTAATTCAAGTTTGGGGGAGGTTTTACCGTTTTGAATTTTCAATTTAAATGCCTTTTTATTTTAAGTTCGGTAAAAATCACGTTGAATTCGCCCCTACGAGGACCGTAAGATTTTTCTTGTGATTGGTATGTGTGTAAGGTAGTCAAGAAAATATTTAGAGTTCAAGGGAATAGGTGTTTGAACTAAGGAACTTGGGAAAGTTTGGAAATTAAGGTATAATTTGAACACCCTAGGTTCCCCGGAGTAAGGAAACGAGTCCAACGTCTAGATTTGTGCCATAGTACTTGGATTTGAGAAGTATTCCCCGATTAGTTCATTGTGATAGTCCGGTATGATTGAAAGAATTGTATATGTTGATTTTTAGAATTACTTGTGGCACCAAAAAAAAAAGAGTTGAATAATGACGGTAAAGACAACCTGTCCTTCTAAGTTGGGTAACCCTCACCCGGTTATTTAGCCTAACGGCGGTTGAATCTCTATAGTCGTCCCAAAATGGACTTATAAACGTTTGTGAGCAAGAAAAAGAATAAAGGTTCCACAGAAAAAGTCTCGAGAAAAATTGTACATGCCTTAATCTAATTATCCGAATGAAAGGGGTAGAAAATCGAAGAAAAGACTTAAGCCCAAAGCATAGTTGGAGAGGTAGCCGAAAGGAGGATTTAGGTCAGTGGTTTTATTGCGGTGTGTGTTTAAGTAATGCCTTCATTAACGGATGAGTACCGAGAGAGCTGGTTTGAGCCGATCAGAACTAAGACTCACGTATGAGTATTGGCATGCCTTGCATCCTGAGCCCTTCACTGGATGTGATATTTGATTTGAAAACTTTTATCCAAGCTTTTTTCTTGAGGTCAAGCAATGGTTTAAGTTTGGGGGAGTTTGATCAGTGGTTTTTACATGTTATTTTACCATTTGTTTCTGTTAATCATTTGTTTTATCTTGTCTCATTTTATGTGTTTTTATTGCATTTTACACGTTGGTTTGGTGTTTTCATTGTTTCTAGGTTCAGGTAAACAATAAAGGAGAAGCAGAGTGAAAACCGGGGAAAATGGCAAGATTTCAGAAGAGTTTTGATGTAGAACCAGCAGCCTGACACGGGTGCTCGTGTCGTGTGACATTGCCCGTGTCAGGGCTACTGAAAGTAAAATCTTTAGCAGTCTGCACGGAAACGATCATAACTGGAGTTCCGGGAATCTGCTTAAGGCGTTATAATAATCACCGGAAAGTTAAGAGAGAGAGCTACGACTTTCATGTTGGAGTTGAAGTCATATTCGAAGCAAATTTTACCAGATTTTCGTTTGAACCTGCAACATTAGTTTTATTAAGTTTTGGTGTGCAATCTCGGAGGGTAGTTTAGACATCTCGCATTGTAATTGGAATTCTGCTATATGAGGCACATCGTGAATTGAGAGAGGGGACTTTTGGAGAAGAGAAAAAGATACGATCAGAATTAGAGAGATCCAGAGGATTGGAGAACTTAAGGTTTTCATGCGCGAAAGCAATTGAAGATCAAGGCAATCTGATTATCTTGTAATGTTTATCTTTTATTTTGTATTGCTTTTAATTCTTATGAATAGCTAAACCCTCCAATGCTAGGGGGTGCCCCTGAATTGACTCTGTAATGACCTTGTTTCCTTTGAATTAGTGATTTCATTGTTTTCTAATCATCGTTGTTATCGTATAATGTTCTTAAGGTTTTTCTTATCTGACAAATAGGATTCAATTTACGATTAACTTTAGGTTTGGAAAAACGATTGTTAACGCTTTTATACGATAATACTATAGTAGATATTTCCTAGGAATGGGGATACCCTATAGTAACCATAATGTTTTAGATTAAACAAATTGCTTGGAGTTGTTCCTATACCGCCAAGGAATTGGGGTATAGGGAAAATACCAAAGGGTTTTCTGCTAAGGAATTATAGTCAACTAATCTTTAAAACCGATAATGATGGAATTGAGCGGTGATTTCGCGACTTAGGATTAGTGTTATGACAAGGAAGTCCATACACCCTACCCTAGCATTGCTTCTCCTTCTATTCAAAACCTTTATTTTACTCTTTTTTCCTTTTGTATTTTATTTTTACAAGTTAAAACCTTTGAAACCCCAAGGCTTTTGTTTAACTAACATAAAACCAGAATTCTATATCGTCAAGCAGTCCTTGAGATCAACATTCGGGGAATTTCCCCTTATTACTACATTGGTAATAATAGTACACTTGCTATTTCACCGGTCAAGCTCGAAGTCTCCATCTAGAATGGGTACACTGGATGGGGTGGCTGCCCATTGCTGACGTCTACTGGAGGAGTTCCCTCTGGAGCTTTGCCCTGCTTCTGCTTGCTGGGGAAACGGCTGTCGAGGTCCACGAAGTTGACGCGAGGCAAAGGTTTCTCCTCTTCTGACCGAGGTTTCTTGTTTGCGTTCTTCAGCGGAATGTTGATTGAGTTGAGCCCCTTGGTGGCCGCTTCGAAACACCTTTTAGCCACTTCGATGTCTCTGTGAAGGGTGACGACTCGACCCCTGGTCATGTAATACTTTATCTTCAGGTGCACGGTAGACGGCACCACGGTCAGCTTGGCCAGGGTCGGCCTTCCCATTATGCATTGGTATAGAGAGGGGAACTCTACCACCAAGAAGTGGACCTTGACCTGCCTCACAGTCACTTCGGATCTGAAAATTGCGAGCAGCTCCACGTAGCCCCACGACCTCGTGGTGATATCGTTGAAGCCCTACAAGTCATAGTTGACATACGACATTAGGTGGCTCTCATTGAGCTAGAATGTGTTGAACAAGTGGGTGTACATTATGTCCACATATCTTTATTAGTCGACGAGAACGCGACGGAAATCGAAGTTTGCCATCTGAGCCATGATCAACAAAGGGATGCTGGAGTTAGGGGCGCCGCCCGGTAGCTCCTTGAGGTAGAACATGATCAAGTTTGAGTTGCCCTTGAACTTATTAAGGGTAACATTTTGCTTCGAGCTTTTGTCGATTAGCTCGTCGAACTTCCTCTTGACCAACCCTATTGAGAGCTTGTTGGGGCCTCCACTGAATATGACCATAACGGCGGGGAAGCTTTCCCATGGCCTACGAGCAGACACAGACGCGTCGGGCTCGTAGGAAATGCAGAAGTCCTCTGGTCAGGAGAAACACAGAGCGACTTACAGCCCGTTGTCGCTAAATGATAGGGTTGCCTCCTCGATCTTCTTTGCCTTGTGGGCCTCTTGTCGAGGGGCCTCGTTCCTCCTGGTGTACTGCTTCAGGTGCCCTTCCTTGATTAGGATTTCAATGGCATCCTTGAGATGGATGAAGTCTTCCATGACGTGTCTGTCGCTCCTATGGAATCGATAATACTTGGAATTGTCGGTGTTGGTCTTAGGGGGTGTCGGCTTAGGGAAGTGGACACTGCCTTGTTGGAACTCTGAGTTAATGGACTCGGCCAGAATGCGCTCATGGGGAGTTGTGAGTAGCATATACTCGATGAATCGGCCTATTGACCCCCTTTGTTCTCGGGAGTCTCGGAGCCAATCTTCTCTCCTTCTCTCGACGCCTCGTCGAGACGCGGTGGAGCCTTTGTGTCTGGAATTTATGGAACTCTCCTGGTTTCGCGAGTCACAGACGTAATTGGTGGCATCCTTCTCCTCGTACTGAATGTAGGCTTGAGCCTTGTGAAGGAGTGTGTCTAGCGTGTTAGGCCTTTCGATGCCAACCGCCTTGGCGAAATTAGTGTGAGGTTGCAATCCTCGCTCAATCAGATATATATTCATGTCGTCCGAGGTAGATACTTGGACGGCTTCGCGATTGAATCATTCTATGTAGTTTCGGAGATATTTTCCCTTCCCTTGAAAGATGACTTCCATGGATGCTTCCATATTTGGGTGTCGTCGGAAAGCGGTGAAATGCTTGGAGAACTGCCTCTTCAGCTCTCTCCAGGAGGTGATGGATCTATACTCGAGGCTCTTATACCACGTCATTACGCCCTTCCTCAGGGTCATGGGAAAGAGCCTGCACTTTATGGCCCTCCAGACGTTCCGGTAGTCGAGCATCGTGTCGATGCTTTTAATGTGGTTGTTTGGGAAGGTTATACCATCGTAGGTAGCCAGGGTCGAAGGCGTCTCGATCCTGATGGGCAGGAGAGTTTCCATGATGGCCTTGAACAGAGGAGTGCGAGGGTCATCTTCATCACTCCTGACGGGTGACTATGGCAGGGGTTCGTCGTTCCGAGGACTCCTGGCGCGGCGGGGAGAACTCCTTGGTCAGCTCTTTGGCTTCTCCATGTACCCATCAACTTTGTTTCTCTTAGAAGCAGGGGAGCATCACTCTATCCAGGGAGGAGAGTGGTCACGCTTTTGGGCGGCCACAGCCTGAGGTCTTTCAAGTCGAGGATGATGCCCAGGTCGTTGCGGCGAGGGACTCTAAGACTCATCATGTTGTAGCCTTTACGGGGGGGGGGGGGGGGGGGGAAGGACGGGTTTCTCGTCGCTGTGGTGATGGGCTGCAAGAAACCAAGCGACGATGTCTCCATGGGGGAGAGCGTAATTGTCGCTCCTTTTCCAGCATCTCGATCCGCTCGTTCTGCTGAAAGATCGTCAAGTTTGTCTGATTTATTGTCGTGAACAGATGGTCGGGTCGGTGTTGGGCAGCACAAGGATTGGTTGGAAGATAGTTGGGTTGTCGAAGCGTCGGGCGGCGTTGAAGGCCGCATCGTCGGGGGAGGGAGAGGCGGTGCGCCCGTCCCTGGCATCGTCTTTCTCGACATGAATAGTCACGTTGTAATCATGATCTTCGTCGTTGGTGAAGGTGGTTTCATGGATGTTGTCGTCAGTGCGTGGGCTAGCCATGATCAACGAAGATTGAAGTATGCTTTGGTTCTTGGATTTCTTTGGGAGAAAGAATGGGGAAGCAAGATTCCCACAGACGGTGTCACTGGTCTTACTAGACCAGAAAAGAATCAGCGGCCAGGAACACGTCGTAAGCTCCTGAATTCGCCGGTGGTGGAGAAGAGGAGGGGGTGTGCCTGCAAGATACTCCAATTCCAAAGTAAGAAATGGAGTAAGAGAAAGCAAGTTCAGAAAAGCTAGTTGTGAATGGAATACCTGACCCTATACTGAAAGAGGGTATTTATAATGTGCCCCCCGCGGGGGCCAATAGTTAATTTGCATTGGGTTGGATCGCTAGGCCCAATACGAATAACTGTCAAGGCTTAGTGGCGTAGAGAAGACCAGCACGTGATCTTCTCCCTAGGTCAACTGTCCCGTGACCTTCGGAAGATGGGTAGTTGCCTGATGACGTGTCCCCGTGTGAGGGGCACGTGGAGTCCATGGAGGAGACGCGTGAGTGCTCCCCGTGTGATGTGATAAGCTGGACCCTCATTGGGCCCTCCTCGATGAAGAAAGGGATTGGGTCGTGCCCGACAGTGGGACAGTCTCTGGCCCAGTCCAGAACTATATAAATCGCGAGTGAAAATAGTATGTAATTTCTACAAAAACATTTTTTCATGTTTTTTTTATTATCTTTATATTTTTATTCGTTTTTTAAAGAAAAAAAGTTATCCTTATAACTGTTCTTATTGGTTCCATTTATTTTATTTTATGTATTATTCAACTTAAATATTTTTTAGAATAAGATAGTTTAATTGGTATTTGATAGGCAAGGCCGTCTCAACCCTTACACCAGTAAAGTACTCGCTTTAGATCCCAAAATTTTTAATTTTTAAAACTAATATCATGGTGTGCAAAAACTATTTTTAAACATTAATTCTATATTATTTTATATTTCATGGTTATCATAGATTATTTTCTTCTTCTTGTAAAAGATGTAAAATTCTACAGGATCATATTCTTAACTTAACTCTTAAATCCATGTCACAAATGTGTTGGGAAGGTTGTATTGAAGGTGTAAAACCTTTGAGATTTCAAACTTCAGAAATAAAAGATGTTTTACTGAAAATAGGTGAAGTTAACGGAGAACCTAAAATAAAAATCAAAGATTAATGTTTAGCAACTTATGAACATGAAAATTTTGAGTTTTTGTTAGGCGTGACTAATTAGTATTAGAAGTTGTTTGCACTGAATTCTATTAGTAAAAAAATTCAATCTAAGGATATGCATGTTGATGTTGTTATAGAACAATTTAAATGTCTAGTTACAATTTTTGAAAAATATTAAAAACATAATTTTAAAATGCTTCTCATTCCTGTTAAAAAAATTGTTTTTGAAATTGATATAATATCCAAACTATTTATAAAGAAACATTTTGATGAGAATATCGATAATGAAGTTGTAAAATCTCCTGAGAAATTATTTAAAACTAATTATTTTTTATACATAGAAGATAAAGAAATAACTTCATTTCAAAATAGTTTTAAACAATTTAAATTGTATAATGATATTTTTGGATTTCTTTTTAACATTGAAAAATAAGATCATTAGATAATGAAAAGTTAAAAGAATATTGTCTTAATCTAGAATGTTCATTAAATGAAAACTCATATATTAATGTATTTGATTTATTTCCAAACCAAAATATCTTCAAAGAAATTATACGTGTAGAAAATGACGCACGAACTAACATAATTAATTATGTAAAAAGAATTGATTATTTTTCAAATACTTGTAATTCTTATAGAATAACGTTAATCATTCCTATAAGTGTTGCTTCTGCAGAACATGGTTTTTCAAAATTAAAATTAATAAAAACTCTACCTAAGATCAACAATGTATCAACAAAGATTAAATGAGTCAGATTTATCATCTATTGAAAAAGAAATTTTACAAGAAATCGATTGTAATAATTTAATAAACGATTTTGCATCTCAAAGAGCCCAAAAAATAAAAAAAAATATTTTAATTAGAGAATTTCTTTTTTCACCCTATATGTTTCTTATGCACCATGTGAATTTTCACATATGCCCCCTGATTCCGGAGATACATCTTCGGACGCACCCTATTTTTGAGTAAATGTCGTTATATTCCCAAGATACATCTCCAGAATAATTTTAAATGTTAAGCATTCAGAACTTGTCACCCATATTCCATTTACATTTAAATAGTTCTGAAGATGCATCTTCGGTAATATTCCGGAGATACATCTTCGAAGTGTATCAGAACAGGTTTTTTTAATGATGAGCTTTGTATTTGTTTTCAATTTGAAAAAACTGACGCGTAAATTAATAAAAGATTAATATTGTGCGTGTTAGAAATAATATAGCAATACAATAGTAAAATGTCGTACAGCATCAGATCCAAAATATAGTAACAATATTAGGAATAAAGTACAAACTATAATACAATATCAAAATAATAACAAACAACTACTAAGTGTGTCTGACAACCTCTCTTAAACCTCATTTGCCTCCTCGGCCTTCAACCCCCTCCCCCGTCCTCTAATGATGTCTACGGTACAAGAGTACCCCTTGTACCTCCACCACCATGGCATCCAAGACTCGCCTGACAGGAGACCCCTCAGGAAAGATACCTTTATCAATGTCTGCCCGCGCAATCTCCACTATGCAACGACACTGAGGCAAGACATCCTCAGTATGATCTAGCTAAGCTTGCTTCTCCTCTAAAATCTCCTGATGAATTGGTCTCAGCGGATCTCCTAGAGCTGTCAGCACCATGTACGGATTTGAGACCCTGAAGAACCACCTAATGTATACGTCGATGTAACTTCAGTCATTCGACGCTATGGTAGCTTGAGCTTCCTCCGGTACCAGGTGACTCTGATAATCAGAAAACATCTTCATTATCCGTCTACGAGATTAGGCGAGAGGAGCAAAGACAACAGGGTGTCTGAGGATGGTCTGGGTGTACCTGAACTTCCGTATGACACGCTCGGGCAGATGAGGAATATTAATTCGCAATCCGCAGGCCAACCATCCGAAGTATAACTATATGTCATGAAATAAACATGTCTAATGGTGATCCATGTAGTTGTTGAAGTGGATATCCTCAGCAACCAAGCGGTCAAGATAGACTCTGAAAGGCTCGATCACCCGATTCTCTCTCAGCGGGATAAAAGCACATGCACGGGGAATATCCTCAGTGTAATCACCCACACTCGCCTAGCTGGCGATGTGCAGGAACTGTTGTAGGATCCAAGCCTGTAATGAAAATAGAAATAAAAAGCATTCAGGATTCAAGATTTATCGGGAATGGTTTTTCAAATATGAAATGAAAAAGATAAGATGAAAAAAACATTCAAGGATAAAAAATTATTATCATCAGTAGTGTCGTGCTGCTTGTGACCTGCTTCGTTCTCCACCGATATCCATCTCTCAACTTTGAATACAGATAGGCCAGGAAATTTGCCTCCCAATTTTACTCATGAATTTGAGTGAGATCCAAGAAGTACCAGAGGTATGCAACATCAGTATAGGTAGCACTCATGTCCATAAAAATTCAAGTGCAAACCAAAAACAGAAAATAAGCCCTTAAAGCATGGGCCCTGTGTACTGCCACCTACTCAGGATCACCATTATCCACTTCTGCAACAACGATCTTCTCATCATATATATCATTCAGGAACTTAAACCTAGCATTAAAACCCCTGGTCCTATCCACCTCCTCAATCTCCTTCCCTGGATCAGCCCCCAGATGCTCCATCGTCATCTCAACTGCCTCATCTTTGGTCATCCTACCATGATCGAGGAATCTCCCCCTGATCGGAAGATGTAACAAACACGAGACGTCGTCCAGTATGATAGGCATCTCACCATGCGGAGGATGAAAAGAAGACGTCTCAAAATGCCATCTCTCCACGAATGCATTAAGCATCTTGTGGTTGGCCAGAGTGCAATCGGTCATGCATAGGTCACTTAACCCAGATAAGGTCAAAACCAACTAAAACCATTCCTGATCTGACTGATCTAAGCTAGCAATATTCCTTCCATGGTTAATAAACTTATGGGGGTCACGCGCCTCCGATTTTCCATAAATAATCAAATTCAGTAATAATCAATGTTATAAATAATTAATGTCAACAAATTTAATTAACAAAAAAAAATCAAAAATCAGACTAATGCTACCTCTCCATCCCAGATATGTCTGGAAGTATGGTATGGATATAGACGAAGTAGGGACATATCAAATTGACCTCCTCTGAATCCATTTGGCTTGGCATCTTTAGCAACCTCACCCTCCGGAGGTGGCACTCGATAAGCAAGATCATCGGCAGGAGGTGGCACCAAATTAGAAGGAGATGACACTGGTGCATCCTGATGCCTGCGGGAGGATGGAGGAAGTGACTCGTCGGTTGGTGAATCCCGTCTCATAGGAGAAGAAGAAGAAGAAGAAGAAGGTGGAGTGGTCTGAGATGAAGGTGGAGTAGTCTGAGATGAAGGTGGAGTGACATGAGATGAAGGTGCAGTGAGCTGAGATAGAGTGGCATGAGGTGAAGGCCGAGCCTCAGGAGTATACTGTGCCCTTGAAGTTGACACCTCTACCTGACCAGATGTACATGCATCCTCCGCTCCCGTCGAATAGATGTTTGTTAGAAAATCCGACCATGTCTCAGTCTGTCGACTTTGTCAGCCGTAATACCTGTAAGGTAAATTACGTTGTATCATTAGTGCAGACAATACAAGCAAACAAGAAAATTGAAAATTAAAAAAAAAACAGACTGCAGGATATTTCGGAGATACATCTCCGGAAACACCTTAAATCTTTTTACTTTGAATACTCTAGAGATGCATCTTCGGAATATCTCAGACGCTGAACAATTCTGGAAATGTATCTCCATTATATTCTGCAACTCAGAGGTCGCGGCAATGGCGTCCTCTGCTACTTGCATTGTAAAAAATAAACATTTGATCGTCTATTTGAGTCAACAAACAATGCATACACTAACTCTAAGCAATGTTACATATGATTTCTACACATTTCTACCTCTAACAATTACTTCCTACTCGTTTAAAATATAACTTGAATATTTACCGAAAACTCAAAAAACATACTTGAAATTTATGATTTGAATTTTGTTGAATGATGAAATGGATGATGCTTGTTGTTTCATTGAGATTTGGTGAAGTTGGAGAATATTAAGAATGAGAAGAGTTGAAGAGTTTTGTTTGAAGGAAAATGAAAAGTGTGGGAAGAGAAGAGTCTAGCGCGATATTAACCTCCAAAATGTTTCGGAGATACATCTCTAAAATATTTTAATGTTCACTTACTTTTAATGCGTCCGAAGATATATCTCCAGAATCAGGGGGCATTATTGAAATTTCATATGGTGCAGTAGAAATATATCGGGTGGAAAAGAAAATTCTCTTTAAATTATTTATATAGAAAAGTTAATTTGAAAAAGGCACAATTCTTATAATTCACTTTAAGTATCAATATTGATTGAGACGGCTGTGTGTTGAACTAAACTAATATAAATGGTTGATTTATAATTTAATATATGAATGTAGTATTTATTTATATTTATGTAGAAAAGTAAATATGTTGCATTTTTTAATTTAAAAAATTGAATATCTTTTTAAATTAATAGTGATTACAATTTCAAATTAAAAATAATGAAAAAAGTGTTATTTAAATTTAAAAAAGTTAATAAAGTATTTGACACCATATAAATTACATAACAAAATCATTAATTTTATAGCAAAATTGAGAAAAAAATTCAACTCTTAATTTTATGCACATCGCATGTCAAAATTTATGTCTAAAATTGATTTTGAAAACTAAAAAGTAATTAGTTATTCCCCAAATCATGAGAAAATTATGTTATAACAAATTGTACATATAATTTAAAACACACAAACACAAGAATATAGAAAATTTCTTTAAATATAGAAAAAGGTAAAAAAAGAAGGTGTTTTGTTTTGGGTTTAACACAATCCCTTATTTTTAGAAACTATCCAACCCCACCCAACATTTGAAGCTTCATACATGAAAACATGAGTTATACGAAAAAGCAAAACATAAACACTACACCATAACCAAAAACAAACTGAAACAAAATCTAACAGAAAAAGAAGGAGGAAGGTGCCATTATAACCCTTCCTCTTTCATTTTCCTTCCTGGCTCTTTCTCTTTTGAGAAAGTTCCATTCTAATTTTCACGTTAAACGCATGCATATTTGTACATACTTATGTCTCCAATTTTTCTATTACCAACCTGAATATATATTTTTGAGAGGTTTGTACATTATAATTCAATTGCGATTATTTTGAATAACCATTTTGTTTTCTTGATGAATTCAATATTGTTTTTTAAAATGATTAGTTTTTGTTTCAGAATTTCGATTCAAGGTTAGGCATGGCGGCCGCGGGATTCTGCGGTTTGAAGCCATTGCTGCTTCGTCGCAAAGCTAGTATTTTAGAGGTAAAATTTGAACCATAATCTCTTATTGGATGCTTTTGGATTTGTATAATTTAATCATACAAATGGAAGGTAAAATTATTTCGTTTCGAATTTTAGCGAAAGCATGATTGATTCATATCGTATAAGCACTTGCAGGGACTGAAAGTGATAAAAGGCGTTAGCACGCCCAAGAGATCTTCAAAGGGTAGCAAAGAAAATGTAGATTCAATGGAGTTATCGTTTGTAGGAGCAGACCAATTGATTCTAATGGTTGAGATTCATAAGAAGATCATGGCATTCAGAGATATCATGGACTTAGCTCCATGTAACAGCTCCGCATCCTTGCGCGAGGTGCGTGATTACGATGATATCACTGATTAATGCTTCATTATTCTTGCTTCTTTTATTTACTTTTATTCTGTCACATTGCAGATAGTTATAAGAACCCTGCAAGACTTAAAAAAGTTTTATCCAAAGATCATAAATAAATCTCAAGTCTCAAAGATTAAGGACAAGCATATTGATCAGGTAGCTGCATATAAAATGAAATTGTTGAAATAATATATAATTTTTGCTAAAATCTTACCAATATATCCTGAAGTCTAAATATGGATAATTTTTTTGTAGGCTATGGCCTATTTCTGTAAGGCTTTGAAGTCTCTTGGAGAGTCATGGATGTTGGAGCATGATTGCATGAACAAGCTCAATATTGTATTTCCAACTTGTAAAGATAACAACAATATGCGTCAATTGGGTATGTAACTAATGATCTTATGCACGGACAACGTAAAAATGTTTTACACGTACATCAGATTATATATTGCTGTATAGATATTTGTCGAACGTAACGGATATCAGAAATGGGAGAAAAGGCTAATATTCCAAACTCACGACAGTTATCTTTCCCTGTGAGTTGCACGGTTTGAAATACCAATTTGTCACAATTCGCGCTCTCAAGTTGTTTGATTTGTTGTGCAGGTGAAACTATGGTGGTGACTCTAGATAACTTGATGATGTTAGCAAGTGAAAGGTTTGATATAGAATATGAACAAAAGAAAGAGTTCAGTCCAATTCAGAGTCCAACTCCAACGTCAAGTTCATTTCGAAGACTTGCAATAGGATCCGGGTCAACCTCATTTTCAGAGAGTAGCTTCTCTTGCTGCTCTTCGCCTCTCACACCTAGGTCTGTCCTACCTGAGTTGATGAAATACTCATCAAGAACAGCTGAAAGTCCTAGAAGTTCTTGTGCGTCGCCACTTCTTTTGGCTCTAAGACTTCAAGCTGTTGGAAAGTTAAGTCCAAATGATGTTAAGAATTTTTCTTTGAATATGTCACCAACACATATTGAAAAGATAGATGAGGAACCAAAAACTGAAATAGAAGTGGATGATAATACGCCTATAAAGGATATATCAGAAGAACTTGCGTTGGATTTGAACACAAATGAGGATAATCATCATAACAAAACAGTTAAAATTGATGAAGCTATGGAAGAAGTGGAGCAACCACTATCTCCTAAAGAACATCAGCCACAATCTCCTAAACCAATGCCTATTTCTTCATCTTCTCCACCACCCCCTCCTCCACCACCACCATCTTCTTCACCATCTATGATGGTGTCTAATAAAATAACATCACCACCATCAACACCACCTCCTCCACAACCGCCGCCTATGTTGCAGCCAAATGTTGCAGTACCACAATCTTTAGCTCCACCGCCACCTCCGCCAGAAGCAGTAAGGATGCCAGCACCTCCCCTGCCACCAACAACAGCTGCAGTTCCAGCACCTCCATCTCCACCAACAACAGCTGCAGTTTCAGCACCTGCACCGCCACCAACAACAGCTGCAGTTCCAGCACCTCCATCTCCACCAACAACAGCTGCAGTTTCAGCACCTCCACCGCCACCAACAACAGCTGCAGTTCCAGCACCTCCATCTCCACCAACAACAGCTGCAGTTTCAGCACCTCCACCGCCACCAACAACAGCTGCAGTTCCAGCACCTCCATCTCCACCAACAACAGCTGCAGTTTCAGCACCTCCACCGCCACCAACAACAGCTGCAGTTCCAGCACCTCCTCCACCTATGAAAGGTGGGTCGGTTTTTACACCTCCACCACCTATGCCACATGGAAACGGAGGAGCACCTCCACCGCCTCCTCCTGGTGGAGCAGGAAGAACCTTGCGCGCCAAGGCAACTACTAAATTGAAAAGGTCAATACAACTAGCCAATTTGTATAGAACTCTTAAAGGAAAAGTTGAAGGATCTAGCTTAAATGGAAAGTCAGCTGCTGCCGGGAGAAAAAATGCTGTTGGAGGAGCAAGCAATGGAGGGAAACAAGGAATGGCTGATGCTCTAGCAGAGATGACTAAAAGGTATGCTTCTTATACCATCCACAACACCATAATTTGTTTGAACTGGCTTAGTTGAATTTATCTAATAGCATAAGCACTTATAGAAATAACTTATACAAATGTTATACTATATCTGTTTACTTTGTATACAAATGTTGGAACCAACTGTCTCATTTCTTAATGTTCTCTTTTCCTACTTTTATTAGATCATCCTACTTCATCCAAATAGAAGAAGATGTTCAAAAGTACACAAAACAAATCGTAGAGCTGAGACCTAAAATAACTAATTTCAAGACAAACAACATGACCGAATTGAGCAATTTCCACAAAGATGTTGAATCCATCCTTGAGAATCTAACTGATGAATCACAGGTTAGTTAACAAAATTTATGTCCATTTTGGTTACATTTCCACTAATTATTGTTTCATTCATCATAGTTTTTAATACAACTTTGTTGCTGCATAGGTGCTATCGCGATTTGAAGGCTTCCCTACAAAGAAATTGGAAGCTGTTAGAATGGCAGCAGCATTGTACAAAAAGCTTGATTCAATCCTTACTGAACTTCAAAACTGGAAGGTAGTGACTCCTATAGGTCAATTCCTAGACAATGTTGAACGTTATTTCAACAAGGTAATATAAAAATCATCACGTATATTTATTTAGTTTCCTTTGTGACCTTAATACAATTACTTTAGAATTCTGACCATCAAAGTTGCAAAAAAATGCAGATTAAAACAGAATTAGATGCTATAGAAAGAACCAAAGATGATGAATCTAAGAAGTTTAAGAGTCACAACATGGAATTTGACTTCCACATTCTTATTAAGATCAAGGAAGCAATGGTGGATGTTTCCTCCACCTGCATGGAGTTAGTACTTAAGGTAAATACATCAAAGTTAGAACAAAGAAGACTATACATCCAACCGCACGTTAATTTCACGACAAATTTTTATCGATAACCCTACTTAGTTTATTTGCATTTTCTTGATTAATCTTAATTTAGGAGAAGCGTGAGAGCAATGGTTCAAAAAAGGCATGCGCACAAATGCTTTGGAGGGCATTCCAATTTGTATTCCGTGTCTACACATTTGCTGGCGGACATGATGATCGTGCTGACAAGTTAACAAGAGAATTAGCAAAGGAAATTGAAAGTGGCCCTATCCATCCATGAATCGAGATATATATATATATATATATATATATATATATATATATATATATATATATATATATATATATATATATATATATATATATATATATATATATATATATATATATATATATATATATATATATATATATACCCATCATCATGAACCCCTTTTGCGGTTTCAAAGCCATTTGATATCAAAACTCATCATTGGCGACTTTGAATTGTTTATTTTCTTAATTTTTATAGGAGCTAGTCATGGTTGGAGGAGAGTTCAGAAAATTTGTTTCAAGAACTCCACCAAAAGTGTGAAGATTAACTTGAAGCTTCACTACTTTAGTTAATTTGTTCGATATATATTTACACACATATTTTGTATTTCAGCTTCATTACCTGTTTTCTTTGTACCAATCACCAAAACACTGGTTTGGTTTAAATAAGAGATAGTAATAAAAATGGCATTTTATCAACAAAAAGATAGTATGGCAAATCTATATCATCAAAATGTTGAGCATATAAAGATAGTTATGCTTGTATCCCAAGGTTTAAATCCTTCATGTATTTTGTGTGTATATACCATGAATAAATCAATATAGAAAAATGCTAACATGTTATGTTTAATCTACATGTTAACGAAAAGCCTTAGTCACATCTTGCTTTTCAATATGACATATGAATCTAAACATATTTGCCGCGAATGTTTTATGGCATAATTAAGAAACTAGTAAATTTAATCATCTCTTGCTTTTCCTCCTTTATATTGATTTCTTTACTTCAGGAATACCCAAAGTTTTCTTTACACCGGGAGCTTTAAGCACTGCAAAATTGGTAATAGAAAAACATTGAGGTCATTATCCATGATTGGAGTACAAAATTTAGGTTGAAATTATGTAACACTAACAAATGACAACACTTTTATCTTTAGTGTAATGGAACTTCAAAGACAGTGACATCCACAATACTTAAAAGCAATCATGAATATCAGCAAAATCAAAGCCCCAAGAGATATGCATTTCATGAAAACAAATCCAAATTACAGCATAGTGAAACAGCAAATAATGACAATGTGATATTGCATATGAGAATTTTAAAGTTCCTTACCCATTCCATACGGAATTGAAAACAAATGTGATGTAATCCAGAAAAAACATACAGCCTGCAAAATTATACAACACAAGTTCAAACTAAATCGACTGACAAATATAAGGAGCAGTAGTAGGAAGAAAAAAAGCAAGCAGGCTATTTTTCTACTTGATTAGTCAAACACCATTAAATTCTTTACAGTACAATCTAATTTATTATGTATAATGACATGGGTAATGAAAAAGGAGAATAAAAAATCTATCTTTATTTATAATGTATAATGCATAATAGCTCTTTTGAAGATACTCTTCAATTTAAGGTTAATTTCAGTATTAATTTTCATGATTGTTAAGATTTCTTTACTAAAAATATGGAAAATAAATAAATTTTTTAAGTTTCTAACAGGAATACAACGTTGTTTTGTTATGAATCAAAAGATAATATTTTAACTTTAAAAAAATTGTCCAATACATATGGGATACACGTAAGATACGGTGGTGGAAGGGAACTGAAACACGCATGATACATAGGAACAGTAAAAATACATCATACACAATTCTTTTTAAACCTTTTCTTTCATATTCTCTTAAGAAGAACTTTTATATATATAAGTGAGAATGAGTCGAGAGAATATTAATCAGAATAGAAAGTTTTGTTGTTTCTCGATGATGAGAATGGAAGAGAGCCCAGCACAATTAGAGTTAGCTGTTAAGTATTGAATATTACTAATATGTTCTTTATTGATAGTACTAATGATGATTTTGTTATATTTCTAATTGGTGCCTAAACAATGTAATTGTCAGTTGTTTTGATCATTTCTAATAATTGAATCTTTCTTATTATTTTTAGTTATGTTTCCATATTGTGCATTTATATATATTATTTATTTTTAACTTAGTCTTTTATTAAAGTATCTTGGCCATAGCCTATATCTATCTTGAATTTTATAAATTTTCCAGTATCTCTGTATCCTCTGTATCATATCAAGCTTCTAGGCTTCATAGATGCTATCTAATGTGAGAGCTGATTATTTATTTTATGGATGTTGCTGCAAATTTGCTAGTCTAATCACATAGCCGCAAATATTTTACCATCATACCATACTCTCCCGGTGCAAAAATAAATTTATACGGAGATAATCTAACTAGAGCATGGGGCTATTTAATATCAAAGACTTTTAGATTTTAGCGAGAAGATTGATAAACCAATCTATTTAATCGTAAAAGGCTGAATTGGTTACAATTCAATGATAAAGCTCAGGGCTATAAATAGCCTGAGGTTCTAACTAACTATGAGTCTTGCTGATCCAGCTTTCTAAGCAACCAATAAGCCAGTGACAGCTGTTAATACAAGCAGAATAAGTGACAACGGTCACTGTACAAACAGAATGAAAACTAACTAGTTAGAAGAGAACAAAGAAAGAGTAGAACTAAAGGTATTTATATCTGACAGACAAAACTAATGTTTCTACTTAAGTTCATAAAAATAAAAAAAATTCAAATGCATACACAAGTGGTATCAAAGGGAAGTTGTTCATTTCAAAAAGAAGACCTGGCTAGGAAAGTTTACCTTTGGAAAACTCATGGTGAAAGGAACTATAAGAAGAGCAAGAGCCCTAGAGATATTTTTCTTCATACCAGATAAAGGAATTCCTTCCGTTCCTTTTTGCATATCACACTGAAGAACAATATAAAATTTGTTCATCTTAATTGGAAATCCAATATAACAGATAAACCATAAGACCACTCTTGTCCTCTCAATTTTAAATTCTTTTTTTGCCAGATGAAATGACGGGTTTTAGTGATCACTAAATAAAATTAAAAAGAAAAACGTATGACCAAACAAACATTTAGATATCAAAAAACAAAACTAGAAAGATAATTGAAAAGTTGAAAGTAAAGTTTCTGGAATGAAGGGCACACCTCTACTAGTACTAAGTATGACAGTCCAGTTAAAACTGGAAAAATATATAAGGCGTCTGGAGTTGACAGATCAGTAAACCAGAAAGCTCCACCATGTTTGAATGATGGCATTTTTTCAGCCATGTTTGTTATCTGCCATTAAACAAAATATAATAAAATTATGATGGATAGAAACAATATTAAGGCTCATCAGATCCTACAATTAGGGGGAATATCAAAGCAAAAGTTAGCTTACCGCAAGAAAAAAAGTAATGAAGACAGAACAATTAATGAATGATGCCGTGAAGGACAGATATGGATTCACACCTTTTCTGTGTCAATGAAGACAAATTAATTAATAAAGGATCGCATGAGGTGCATAAATGGATTCACACCATATCTGCGTCAATTAACCAAGCAAGAGAAAACGATCTCTAATGAAACAAAAGATCCATGAAGTTTGATTTACTACTTAAAATAAAGGTTCCTTAGAGCCACAGACTAATTACATCATACATTCTAAAATGCTAATCATAATGAATTTTCATACAACTACTGTGGTCACAACTGTAGCCAAAAGAAATTGTTAAATATCTAATTCATTTGACTGTTTACAGAAGCAGAATTTTAAAAGTTTAATGAAAACGGCAGAATCAAAATGAAGCAATAATATTAGCGACACTGAATATTATACGAAATTATTAAAGTTATGGCAATCACAAGTCACCACAAAGATTACTCCGATGTGTTAGAAACTGTCGTGTGGATTCATAAATCCATAGTAACTGATTTTTATTGATTGAAATTGGTTGCAAAAGTAGTTAAAACACTTATATAGGAGCAAACTGACCTGCTGTAGCAAGTGGCTGTATGTACTGACAGATGTCAGTCATCATCAGAACAGTTCTCATAACTAACTCTACGAGTTGGTTATGTTACCAACTTCCAAACAATAACAGCAGCTCACATTTTATCATAACTAACTTGATAGTTAGTTATGCAAGGGTTATAGGAGATATTCTCAAATAACCCCCCCCCCCCCTTCAGCTCAAGGTGGCCGAGCAAAATTAGTTTTTAGGAGGATAATGGTTTAATGAGAACATCTGCCCACTGTCTTGTCCCAGGAATGTGAACAACATTGAGTTGTTTAGCTAGATCTTTCTCCCTGACAAAGAACAAGTATATCTCCATATTTTTGGTCCTTGCAAGAAGTATGGGACTGTGTGCAAGTAGATTGTCAAATAATATGGCAGGGAACTTGCAAGTGACATTTAGTTCAGTCAAAAGCGTCTGAACCCAAAGCAGTTCAGCAGTGACATGGGTTAGGCTTCTGTACTGGATCTAGCCACAACTACTTGCTTTTTAGACCACCAAGAAATGAAGTTAGAGCCAAAATGAATGACAGCTCCTAAGATGCTTCTACTGACGTCTGGATCGATGCCCAATCAGCATCACAATAAGTTTGCAATGATGGAGCTTGAGTGACAGGTGCAGCATATAGGTGAGGTTTGTTGTCAAGAGCACCTTTGAGGTATCTTAATATCCTCTTGACAGCAGCCCAATGAGACTCATGGGGATAAGACATGAATTGGCAAACCTTGTTCATAGAGAATGAATCTCTGGTCTTCTAATGGTGGCATATTGAAAAACCCCAACAACAAAACAAATCTATACATGTAAGGATAATCCAAAGACATAGGGCCATGTTTGCTGAGTTTGCTTGAAGACTGTATAGGTGTGGTATTAGAGTTTTGACATAACTCATCTTTACAAAACCGACTTATACGGTAAGGAGTGTCATTCTATATAAACTATTTTCAAGTTGTATGGACTTGGAATCTTCCCGATACACCCCCTTGCGTCCAATACTCTTTTTGGATTTGGTGCATGGATATTAGTGGCGGGCGGTACATGGTCTGATCGATAGGCTTTGATAACTGATACCATATTAGAGTTTGGACTAATTCATCCTTACAAAACCGGTTTGTAAGGAAAGAGGTGTCACTCCATATAAACTCTTTCAAAACTCTATCTCTAACCAAAAAACCAGTTTGTAAGGAAAGAGGTGTCACTCCATACGAACTCTTTCAAGACTCTATCTCTAACCAATGTGGGACTTGGGATCTTCCCGATACACCCCCACATGTCCAACACTTTTTTTGAGCTTGGTGCGTGGATATTAACGGTAGGTGGTCCATGGTACGATTGATAGGCTATTATACCATATTATAATTTGACCTAACCCATCCTTACAGAACCGGCTTGTAAGGTTGTAAGGTGAAGGGAGTGACTCTGTATAAACTTTTTTCAAACTATATAAGACTATGGATCTTTCCAATATGTGGAGACTAGACTAGAGTCCAACATGTGAATCCTAGTAAGTAAATCTTTTAAATACTTGGCGGAGTTAGTAGTAAGGAGCCATTAAGCTCGTGTTTCATTTCAATGCCAAGAAAAATAGTCTCAAACACCCGAAGTGTTTGAGAGAAATGGCTTTGTTGAATTTAGTAATGAGTTGGTGTAGGACTTCTGTAGAATTGGCAATTATTATGATGTCATCAACATATACTAGGAGGTAGATGATAGTAGAGTGAGAGGAGTAAATGAAAAGTGAGGGATTGCATTTACTAATGGTAAACTTCAAAAAAAGGAGAGTAGTTTGTAGGCGTTCAAACCACCCTATGAGCCTGTTTGAGGCCATATAATATCTTATTCAGCTTGCACACCATGGAGGGTAAGGAAGTTAAGCAAAGCATCAAACGCAGCTTGCATTGTAGCTTTCCATTTAGGGTTTAGAAGTGCTTGTTGGACAGTGTTGGGCTTAGTGTGAGTTAGTAGCACTCTAGGTTAAAGCCTTGATTGAGTGATGCCAGATTTGACATATACAAAACTAGAGTGAGGACTAGATGAGGTAGGTTGAGGTGATTATGTAGGTTGGGGACCAGTGTTCGGCTCAGGTGAAAGCATGGACAGTAGTGGAGAGCAGAGTAGTCATTTCCAGAAAGTGGTGCGGAGCAGCCGACTCCAAAAGCGGGATAGCGGGATAGCATATAGCGATATAATTGCTCTATTTGATCATTTTTTGGACAAATTACATACAATAATTATAAACATGAAATGTAAAATTTAACAAATAACTCAACTCATAAAATATTCATAAATCAAAGCACACATGACTCTTGAAGTGCATAAACGTTTGAAGTGTATAAACAACTAAAAAGGAAGGTTAAGGTTGAGTCTCAACTCAAATTTGATTGAAAAACCCAAAATTACCCTTAAAATGTTGTAAGTTTAAGGGGTAATTTTGGTTTTATAGAGGGGAAAAGGATGGCAGGCCAAAAACCTCTCCGCTCCGTTATCTCACTATTTACCATATAGAGATCATTATAGTGATATGCATCGCTAAGGTTCTTCCTTTAGTGGCCGGCCTCCACTCTGCTCCGCTATAGCAGGATAGCCCCGTTGTTGCATACTATGGTGGAGAGGTAGAGTTAGAGAAGTAAAGTTGAGAGGTGTTTCTCAAGATGAAGGAATGGACAAATTAGAGTTAGGTAAATCATGGGATAGACTAGGATTAGTCAAATAGTAGATAAAGGAGAAGAAAAAAAGAGAATGTAACATGGGTTTTGGTTAAGGGGGATGAAGTGGTTTTAGTAAAGAGAATAGATTGGGGAACATGGACTCATTAAAGAGTACTCCCTCCATTTTTATTTATAAACAAATTTTAACATTCATTAAGTAATTAATGCATCTAACCTGTATATAGTCCAAATACATCATTTATTGAATGAACTTAGGAAATTAAAATTTGCTTATAAAAGAGAATGGAAGGAATACATCTTTGGAGATGTACATTCTACCACTTGGAGAGAGACACTTATATCTTTTATGAGAAGGTGAGTAGCTTAAGAAGAGCCAATCATGAAATCTGAGTCAAATTTGTGAGTGCTATAAGGTTTTAGTAGAGGGAAAAGGAAAACAAGCAGAACTAAAGACTTTAAAGAACATTAGTCAGGTGGCTAATTAATCAAGAGATTATAATACTTCGAAATTAAGGGGTGTTATGGATAGTCTATTGATAAGGTAGAGTGAGGTATGGAAGACATAGTCCCAATAAGTGAGGGGTAGAGTCCCAATAAGTGAGAAGTAGAGATGTTTGACTGTAAAGTGTAAGATCTAACTCCACTATATGTATGTGCTTTCTCTCCACAGCACCATTTTGGTGATGTGTATGACGACACATTCATTTGTGTAAGGGAACAAGGTCTAAATTGGTGTAGATTGCTTGAATCACATTGCCTTTATTAGAATTAGAGGTTGCTTTAACTCCTCGTTACAAAATCAGCTTGTAAAGTAAAGATTGTCCCACTTATAAATATATGTTTGGATTATATAATGTCCGATGTAGGACTCTTATCACACCCCCTCACGCCCTAAGATTTGACTTTTATAGCGTGAACATAAATATTATCATGTTGAATTTGTGATTATCAATAAAAGATGAGGGAAAAGTATTATTGATAATAGTTATTGACTTTATACTAAAGACTCAATACTAATCCCTATTTAAAGAGATAGATCGATTCAATCCTAAATCAAGATAATAATAACTAATAGGCTTAAATACATTTGCTGTCCCCTTATTTACGTGTTTTTAACTTTTTGATCCCTCTATTTCAAAATCCAACTTTTTGATCCTTCAACTTTACTTTTCTTGGGATTTTTTCAATTTTTACACATGTGGCATAGATGACATGAAAAATTTACATTTAATGACGTGACAGTGATGACTAGGATAATTTATTAATTAATATTTTTTATAGAATAAATTAATATATTTGATTATGTTTTTTTAGAAATTTATTTAAAAATTATTTAACACCAATTTTAAAAGAAATGCTCTGGGCTTAAGAGTCGCGTCTTTGCAACATCTCTCCCGCCTACAAGCTATGTAAGGTTTGTGTATGCTATATCAACACTCAACGTAAGTGTAATCAAAATGATGTAAGACTTGGTTGTAACGCCCATGACTGCTTTCAGAATTACCAACTGACCCCACAAACCAACACGGATCTTTTCAGCATGTTTTGTCCTACTCACACGCTTTTCGAAAAACTTCCTAAAAAGTCACCCATCCAAATATTACTCCAACTCAAACACGCTTAACTATGGAGTTCTTATTTGTTAGGCTACAGAAAAAAAAGATTCATCTTGTTGGTATAGGTAGTATCAATTAATCCTTATAAGTCTTCCTTAAACCATTTAGTCTCATACCTGCACAGTCTTGTGATCCCTCTCATTCTGATGTTTATTCAGTTTTTGCCTCGAAGCTGCCAGGAACTGCTCATTGTCATGCGTTTTGCACCGGTGACCACTCCCCACCCTCGTCGGTCTCAGGTGTTACATGTTCACCTGCTTCCGCTTAGTTCGTCTCTGAACCACATCGTACTGGGAGAGGTATGCTCTGATACCATTTGTAACGCCTCCAACTGCTTTTAGGATTATCGACTGACCCCACAAACCAACTCAAGTCTTTTCAACATGCTTTGTCCTCACTCAGACACTTTCCAGGAAACTTTTCAGAAGGTCACCATCCAAATACTACTCCAAGTCAAACACGCTTAACTATGGAGTTCTTATTTGTTAGACTACTGAAAAAAATATTCATCTTGTTAGTATAGATAGTATCAATCAATCCTTATAAGTTTTCCTTCAACCATGCAGTCTCATAGCTGCACAATCTCAGGATCCCTCTTATTCCAATGTGTATTCGGTTTTTGCCTAAAAATTGCCAAAAACCACTCATTGTCATACCTTTTGCACCCGAGACCACTCCCTACCTGTCGGCCTCGGGTGTTACACTGGTTTTTTTTTGTCTAAGTATATTATTGCATATAACTGCATGTTTTACTTGATTTTCTTCAACCATCCACAAATCCAAGACATGCTTACATAGTAATTGATTTTCATTGATTGGAATTGGCTACAAAAATAGTTACAACACTTGCATGTATATGAGCAAAGTGTGACCTGCTGTAGCAGGTGGCTGGCTATATAATGAACAGACAGATGTCAGTAGTAGTATTTACCGAATGTAGTATTTGCATTAAATTTGGAGATCAATAATGACTACTAGCAGTTATGCATTAGACAAACTATGAAATCGCTTACTCTCTGAGTCGCTCTATATGCGGCCTCTGACATTCAACAAGAGCCTTTAAAGCATCCTCTCGATCCAATGTCTGAAAAATAGATTTTGTTGTGAGTAGAGTGAAATTTTCTTTGATATAACAATGTATAACATGCATGTACGAAAATCAAAAACAAAATACATTTCATTGCTCCAATATGACAAAGAACCCATTTTGTATTTAGATTATTTCATAGACAAATCACTTATTATTTTAACTGAAAATCTTTTTTAATGGATTTTGTTGAAGTTGTTAGTTTTAAATTATAAAAAAAAAATTATAGCTAATATTTGGATTTTGAAGTTATACAGAAGACTAAATACTAATCCCTAAGTATTAAGACACAAGACTCCTAATCCTAAATAAATGAAAATTATGAAAGAAATCATGATATTAAATAATAGAATTTAATTGGTATGCACTGATTTTACACTGTCAACCAATCACCCTCATGCATCCCGCCAAATCAGGCTGTAAATTTTAAGTTAACTATATGACATGACAGATTAATATATTTTTATTAAATGACAGTGTAAAATTACTTTACACTGTCAATACATACCAATTAAACTCTAAACAATATAAAACTAATCCTATGTGATAAACTAAGATACTCTAAGATTAGACACCAGTCATAAAATATAAACTAGAATTCTCTAAAATTAACAAGTGTTATGAGTTCCACATTTGATGAGATATGGTCTAACAATGTGTTTATAAGTACGGGTAATCTTCACTTTAAAAGTCACTTTTGTAAGGTTCAGATAGGTCCAACCTAAACACTAACATAGTATCTAGTCCTAGACATTAGGGGAGTGTAGAGAATTCCAAATTTTATGAGATAGGACATTACAATTTATTTATAAGTGGGGGTAATTCTCACCTTAAAAGTCGGTTTTGTAAGGCTGAAATAAGCTCAACCCAAACTCTAATATTGTATCAAAACCTATTCAAGATTTGTTTGACCACCTCTTATCAAATTCCCGCTATTTGGTCACTTAAGTTACACTCCAAATATCCAATCCTGAACGTTAGGGAGCGAGTTAAAAGTTCCACGTTAACCCACTACGATAAGTTTATACGTGTAGTGAGATTCTGCCTCTTATGAAAACAGCCCATTCTCACCAACTTTTTTGTCACTCTTCTTCATCTCATTGGTTGACAGTTGGACATACACTTTCACCATCAACCAATGACTCTTATCTCCAAAATGTCAATTTTCACCAATGTCTCATTGATTCCAAGATTCCATTATTCTCTCGCCTCTATTAATCCATCTTTTGATCCTATGCAATCCTGGCATCTAATTCTTTCTACATCATACCCATGATCATTGGTTGACTGCTGGACATACACTTTTACCATCAACCAATGACTCTTATCTCCAAAAATGTCAATTTTCACCAATGTCTCATTGATTCCAAGAATCCATTATTCTCTCGCCTCTGTTGATCCATCTTTTGATCCTATGCAATCCTGGCATCTAATTCTTTCTACATCATACCCATGATCTCCGACCTCTCCTAAGATTGATTTCTTGTGCATAGAGATTTCTTCTGGCACAGTGGGTTTGTTTGTTTATGGTTTTCAAATCAACACTAATTTCTTTGATTTAATTGACTGCAGATTGCAACACATTCATCTTGACTGTAGTTTAAGTGCATCCAGCTTTGGCTGTGATTTTGCTAGCTAAAAGCTCCAATGTTGCCACCTGTCTTTCTGGGGCAAGGAGTGGCATCTTATGTTGGACCAATTGGTTAGGATCCCAAGAATCTAATTGAAAAGAATAAACATTTTATCGAATGATTGAGAAAGGATAAAATGGAATAGGAGAGAAATCTCTCCCCTAAAATTTCCTTGTCACATTAAAGTCACTACTCTATTCACATATGCTTACAACACTTAAAGATCTCTAGTCTTGTATTTTTCTATATATACAAATAATCTCATAACAACCTCAACTAACTATTCTAACAATTCTTAACTACTCAAATTAGTCATGATGCTACATCCTATCAGAGAGAACTAGGCTTTCTAACTCCTAGCAGGTTACTACCAGTTACATTTCTCCATTTCTCTATTGTATTTCCCATATTCCTTTGTAACTTATCTCTATCAGAAAACAACTCCTGGCGTTTAATCAATAAATCAGAGGAATTATTGAGTTATATGAATAATTTTTGACAGATTCAATCATAGGTATCTTGATAGTCCATAGAGGAATATCATACGTCCGACAACAATAACAACCAAGCTTTATTCCACTAAGTGAAGTCGACTACATGCCATAATGTTCTATCTAAGACCATATTTCTATCTAATTCTTTAATCTCGAAATCTTTTTTAATAGTTTCCCTTATAATTTTTCTAAGTCTTCCTCTACCTCTAGTTGTTTCTCTCCATCTGATCTACTCTCTTTACAATAGAATCTATAGATCTTCTCTCTACATGCCCAAATCATCTAATCTTATTTTTTACAATCTTTTCTACTACAGGAATAGCATACGTCCAAGAGAAATAAAATAGAAAGTCATGTTGCTTGTAGAATACATGTTCTACTTCCACTGTTAACATGGAACATTGAAATGACTTGCCAATCTGGGAAGCCAATCTGAGAAGTCAATACACAAATGGAAAACAATGCCCCTAATTAGGCCTAACTCATCCTTATAAAACCGGTTTGTAGGGTGAGGAATACCCCCACTTATAAGCACATATTTAGGCCATATAATATTCCATGTGGAACTCTTAACACATCCCCTTGCGTTCAGGATTGGACATATGGAGCGTGGAAATAAGTGGTAGGTGGCTCGATAGGGGAAACCTGATAGCAGGTGGTTCACCGGATCTTAAACGAGCCTCTTGATACCAGAGGAGTCACCAGGACCAGCCATGAGTATCCGAAGGAAGCGAAGCATCAAGCGAACAAGGTGAAAAAAGGGTTGTTTAATTTTCCATGAGTGGAAAATAAAATTTGAGGCTGGATCTAGAACAATGACAGGAAGGCGAGAGGGGCGATGGAAAAATCGTCAGAATCAGACACCGGCGCGATGTCACGCATAGTTTAAGTGGTGGCGTGTGAGGCCCACGCGCGTAGGTTGCCGAAAAACACGTTCAGGCCATATATTGTTTGATGTGGGACTTTTAACGGCAGCAATGGAATAGAATACATGTTTTACTTCCACCATTAACATGGAGCATTGAAATGACTTGCCAACAGTAGATACACGAATTCAATTGCCAATCAGAAGTCAATACACAAATGGAAAACAAATGTGCCCCTGTAACAACGGAGGGCTTATCAATTATGGGTTGTCTGTGAACCACAAGGATCAGGTTCCTATCATATTCCATCTGCTCCTCTTGCACAAGAGAACTTAGTCACATTCATTATGAATGGAAAAAATAAGACTACTTAAGTGGAATTGTTTATTTTGATCTCTATGTTTTACCGACATCATCGATCATCAGATTAGACGCTTTACTGGTGAACAATCAAAAAAATTCCCAAAAAAACGCAAACCAAAATTTCAAGATATAAGACAATAGAACTTGTGAGGCTCCTTGTGCTTAACTTACATACATAACAATATATAGCACAACATTATATCGAATATTACTGGTTAAATGGCTTGATAAACTAGACCGCCATTACCTTCCTAGCCATTTGTTTCCTCATTTCTTCCGTCATCTCTTTCAATTGAATCGTGTAAAGCTGCAATACGCATGAAACAGTAAGCTTAGGTAATAATAAGATAGATAGGAATATTGAAAAGTGCATTATCAAATATACAACAAGCTTTAGGACCTTCATTCAAAAGGACATAAAAATGAAGGAACAGAGTGGTGAAATGAGTGAATAAACCCTACAATCCATGTCAGGGACATCGAATTTTAAAATGGAAAAGAGAACCAAGGGGGAAATTTCACCACAAATATCTAATTAGTCATTGGTGTTACTTCATTTTAGCGAGAAACAAGTACGAAAGCAAAGTAGCACAACATACTGCAAGCTTAGAAGTGTCCTTGAGTTGATATAGTAAGATTGGAATAGTTGCGATTCGAATCAAGAGAGCTGTTAGAACTATGTCTGCCCACCTGATACAAAAGAGCAAAAAAGTGAAAAGTTTTCTTTCAAAATTGAATTGATCCTATAAAATTGATTCTAGACAAAAGTAAGTTAATTGTAAAGCGATCTATATTCGGATAACTTTATGCATAAGTGAGTTGGAACAATAAATTTCAATGTAAAAATCAGGTTTAAACTCAAAAACTACAAAGTCTACCTCCAAGTATAATCAATTTTGGAGGCTAAATCAATTATACTTTAGAAGAACCAAACACCTTAAAATCATTCCAAAACCAATCCTAGAATTGTTTTTGCCTTGCTAAACCAAACATACACTAAATTTTTTATCAATTAGGAATTAACTAAGTCATTAAAGAACAATGTAACTAGAAAATTCTCAAACCCCTAAATTTCCATTCAACTAAAAAAAGTCCATAATCCATATCAATAATGAATAGCAAGTGAAACTCACCAATTTAGCCCGGTGAATGAATGCACGGCATCTATGGCATACTGCGCGGCTTGTATAGGCAAATAAGAATCAGCAGCAGCAACGGCAACTTCGCTAACAACTGGAGCCTGAGAAGCTACAGCCTCCGTGGCGGTATCAATAAGAACATCAGTTACATCAGTCATTGCGGTAATCTTATCTAAATCGCGATCGATTGTCGACATGTTTCGACAGAAATTATACCCAGCGAGTGGAGAAAGTTGTTTATATTGAGAAGATGAGGAAACCCCCATTGTTTGAATAAAATTACGAATTCGTGTTGAACTAGATTTTTCATCATGTTTCCCTTCGTCACTATGATGGAGAATATAGGTGAAAGAAGGGTGGCATTTCCGATCAATGAGTTTCCCTCTTTGCAAGAGACAGCGTCTATAAGCCATTGAAGTTCTGTGAAACTATATTGCATAAACAAACTACAATGATGGATAAGAGAGATAGAATAATCGGAAAGAGATGAATGGAAAGAGGAAAACCTGTATGAAACTGATATTTGAATTTTAGGGGGAAGCTCTGGTAAATGTGCTGAAGCTGAGATAGGAACAGCAAACAAGTAATAGTAGTCGGAGTTAAGTGAGATTAGGAGAAGCTCGTAGAACAATGAGGGGTGATAGAATATTTGCTACGAGGTAGAAGTGTAGAATTTTTTTTTAGTGCTCAAAACGTGCACCAAAGTCACATGTAAAGGATAAAAATATTAAAAAGATTGACAAAACATTACTTTTATAAAAATTAGATGATATTTTTATATTCATTAAATAATCAATGTATTTGATCTATATTATAAGTTAGATATATTAATTATTTAATAAATTTAGAAAAGTGAAGTACTCTTATAAAAAGGATGGAAGGAATACTTTTGACCCTTTAATTATATATTTGGGTTCATTTAGGTCCTTTAATTTTTTCGTGTCACTTTTATTCTTTAACTTTTAAAGGTTTGTCACGTTTGTTTTTTTGTTAGTGGATGTTAGTCAAAGTCAAAATCAAATGTCAAGTGGCATGTTACTAGATGAGGTGGATATATGATTCAAGATAGCTTCAACAACGTTGTTTTGACGTGGATATATCAATAACGCGTTGTGTTGTTATTCATAAAGAAGGAACCCTAAGCAACTATAGATACATGAAGGTGATTAAGGTGATTGAAGACGAACCCTAAGCAGTTAGCGAAATCAAGCAAACTGAAGGACTGAAGACGAAATTTCGATCACAGGTAAGTATTATTTGCATGTTTTCCTAGATTTAGAGATTTTTGTATAATTGTATATTTAGGGTTTTTTGTAGATTTAGGGTTTTTCATGTTTTATGGCTTTGACGTACTCTATTCGAAACTCAATATAGGAATAATGGACAAATTTAAGAAACACAAAATTCATCACAGTGGTGAATTCATGGATCTTGAACTAAGTGCGTATGAAGGAGGACTAGTAGGTGTCGCTACTGCGAAAAAAGAAGATCGGCAATGACTAACAGAGTCGCCACCTATCGTTATTTATCCCAGAGAAGGAAAAGGAAACGATCGGAAAAAACCTGACGAAAACGGGAAAAGACGAGGTCATCGCAACCAAGTCCTAGGTTCGGGAGTCGGTTACACAAGGGAAAGGTATGAGCACCCCTCACGTCCGTCGTACTCGACGGGATCCACGCATGTGTTGTCTAACTAAAAGGGTGTGTAAACTATCTACGCTAAAGGCTTATGGACAAAAGAGAAAGAAAAAGAACTGACTCGGCAGAGCATCGCCGCTCTGTGCCTACGTACTCCCTCGTGCAATGGGAAAGTCAGAGTCAACGTAGTTCGCCTAACTACGGCTAAAGAGGGGGGAAGGTTGCTCGCCAAAACATCGCGTCTTGTGCCTACGTACTTTCGTCTGGTACGAAAGATCAGAGCAAACGTAGTTCGGGCTTACGAGAACACAGGTTGTTCAAAAGTTTTACCCGAGTAGGGTTAACAGACAGTTCTAGCAGTTTGTGTATGCAGCTCGACCTTTGGAGACTTAGGCGTTACCGTTTGCGATAGGACTGAAAGTTAACAACACTCTTGTTTATGAAAAGAGTTTTCCTGATTAAGACCCCAAGGGGTGAAAAAGAGTTTGAATTGTTTTTATGTTTTTTTAAGGAAGAAGTGTTTTGAATTTGGTTTGCGACTCATGCTACACTAGAGACTATGATCTAGGAGCGAATGCTTCGTATATTGTCCGAAGGACATACACTAACATTCTAGATAATTGAGAGGCAACCACCCAATCATCATTTCCCAAATGGCTTAAGACTCGTAGCGTGCAACAAGGGTCAAGCTTTATTAAGTGGATTGAAGTTGTGTGAAGATGAGAAGAGAAAAAGGACGAACTAAGGGGGACTAGTCCAAACCCTAAAAGTTGTCATGCAATGTGCACCTAAAGTTGAGTTTGAAAGGGAACTGCCTAATGTTGTTATACATGGTTAGAACCCTAATGTCTATCATAACCTCTCTTGAACAAGAGATGTTAGAAATCCTAAGGGAAGGAAAACAAAAGAAAAAGAAACAACAAGAAGAAACAATGCAAATGTAAAATGCAAACACAAATGCAACAAGGAAGACAAAGATGCAATGCAAGTGAGGGAGGAAATATGTGTGGGGCTGGAACCTCCACAAGATCATCTCAACCTCAAGTCGTGGTATGAATAAACCCAAGAGAAAAGGAGAAGAAGATGCATAGAAAACAAGTAACAAAAACAATGAGAAAAAGTCCTCATGGATTCATTACTTTAGGCAAGCTTCAGGTTCCTCCTGAGGAGGAACCAAGCAATCTTAAGTAATATTCCAAGGTCATGGGACATAATGGGGGTGAGAAGAAGAGATTTCAAAAGCCAAAGCACAGCATCATAAGCAAATGTCAACAATAACATCAAAGAATGATAGTAAACATCACTTATGGAAACACAATATGCAAACATGAAAGTATGAGATCAAATGAACATTTTATGCATATGATAAAGACCCATGAATTAGCACACAAGACCTATGACAAGCCCCTAACATGAAACAATCAGAATTAGGTTCATCAATTATGCACAACCAAGCTTTTGGAAGCAAAACAAAATAAGTACACCAGCAAAGATGCACAAACATGAAGCAACTTGCAAAATACATGAAAAATAAGCAAATGCATCTAAAAATGCCAAATAAAATCTCAGAGGATCCCCAAGATATCAGGAACCAGGGGTCAAAAGGGGAGATTGAAAATCAAAAGGGATGTGCCTCAACAGAAGGCAAACATCAAGAGTTCCCAAAACAAGGCAGAAATGGAGAGGGAACAAAAAGCAATTCAAACCACATGGAAACAGAACTTAAAAATCAATAAGAACATCAGTTACATCAGTCATTGCGGTAATCTTATCTAAATCGCGATTGATTGTCGACATGTATCGACAGAAATTATACCCAGCGAGTGGAGAAAGTTGTTTATATTGAGAAGATGAGGAAACCCCCATTGTTTGAATAAAATTACGAATTCGTGTTGAACTAGATTTTTCATCATGTTTCCCTTCGTCACTATGATGGAGAATATAGGTGAAAGAAGGGTGGCATTTCCGATCAATGAGTTTCCCTCTTTGCAAGAGACAGCGTCTATAAGCCATTGAAGTTTTGTGAAACTATATTACAGAAACAAATTATAATGATGGATAAGAGAGATGGAAAAATCTGAAAGAGATGAATGGAATGAGGAAAACCTGTATGAAACTGATATTTGAATTTTAGGGAGAAGCTCTGGTAAATGTGCTGAAGCTGAGATAGGAACAGCAAACAAGTAATAGTAGTCGGAGTTAAGTGAGATTAGGAGAAGCTCGGAGAACAATGAGGGGTGATAGAATATTTGCTACGAGGTAGAAGTGTAGAATTTTTTTTAGTGCTCAAAACGTGCACCAAAGTCACATGTAAAGGATAAAAATATTAAAAAGATTGACAAAACATTACTTTTATAAAAATTAGATCATTTTTTTATATTAATTAAATAATTAATGTATTTGATCTATATTATAAATTAGATATATTAATTATGTAATAAATTTAAAAAAGTGAAATGTTTCTTATAAAAAAGATTGGAAGGAGTACTTTTGATCCTTTAATTATATATTTGGGTTCATTTAGATCCTTTAATTTTTTCGTGTCACTTTTATTCTTTAACTTTTAAAGGTTTGTCACGTTTGTTCTTTTGTTAGTGGATGTTAGTCAAAGTCAAAATCAGATGTCAAGTGGCATGTTACTAGATGAGGTGGATATGTGACTCAAGATAGCTTCAACAACGTTGTTTTGACGTGGATATATCAATAAAGCGTTGTGTTGTTATTCATAAATAAGGAACCCTAAGCAGCTGTAGATACATGAAGGTGATTAAGGTGATTGAAGACGAACCCTAAGCAGTTAGCAAAATCAAGCAAACTGAAGGACCAAAGACGAAATTTTGATCACAAGTAATTATTATTTGCATGTTTTCCTAGATTTAGGGATTTTTGTATAATTGTATATTTAGGTTTTTTTTTGTAGATTTAGGGTTTTTCATGTTTTATGGCTTTGACGTACTCTATTTGAAACTCAATATAGGAATAATGGACGAATTTATGAAACACAAAATTCATCACAGTGGTGAATTCATGGATCTTGAACTAAGTGTGTATGAAGGAGGACTAGTAGGTGATTTGAAAGTAAATGTTGATAAGCGGAGTTATTTTGAGTTAGTTGGTGTATTGAAAGAGTTAGGTTATATGGACTTTGAGACAATATATTACAAGGACCCTATTTGGGATAAATGTCCTTGTTGATGACAAAGGTGATTTAGAAATTGCAGATCTCTATAAAGTGCACCAAAATGTTGATATCTACATTCAACATACTTTGTCTCAGTCTGATTATTGTGATGGTATTGTTGATGATGTTGAAAAGGGTCTTGCTAACATTGTAGATAAGGTGGAAGAGTTGCTTAATAAACTGCATGATGACATTGTAGATGAGTTGAATGTTGGTAATGCTAGTGTGGAAGAAGGTAATGTTGAAGTGGAATCAACCAATGTTGTAGTGGTATCAGACAATGTTGGAGTGAAGGATGTCATTGTTGGAGTGGGATTAGACAATGTTGAAGTGGGATCATACAATGTTGGAGTGAAGGATGTCAATGTTGTAGTGGCATCAGACAATGTTGGCGAGGTGCATAATGAGTACAGTTCTGATGACAATTAAGATGACAATTATCATTATGATAATGCTATGGAAGTATCATTTGAGAATGAATATGATGGGTATGATGAGATGAAGGAAGTTGAACTTGATAATATGATTGGATATGAAAGTAATGTAAAGAGAAAAGGGGGAAAAAAGTAGGAAGACGATAAAGAAGAATTTAAAGGGTGATAATGATAGTGAATATCTGTAAAGTGGATGTGAGAATGATGATAGTAGTAGAGCTAAAAGGAAGAAGACTCCAATTTCAAGATGCAGGAGGATATGTCCAATTACAAATGGGAGGTAAGAATGTATTTTACTTCAAAAAGTATTATGTAATGTATCTTGAACATGTTTATGTAACATGTCAATGTCAATTTAGAACCTTTGTGGAATTTTGTTATGTCTTGCGAACATGTCAATGTCATTTTGGAACCATTTTGAAATTATGTAGTGTTTTATGCAAATCAACTTATGTGTTATTAAAATCAATTTATGTGTTATGCAAATCATTTTGGAATAATTTTGGAATTATGTAGTGTGTTATGCAAACCAAATCAAACCAACTCATTTTGGACCCATTTTGTTTATGGATTATTACAAACAATATTCTGCCAAACAAACCAACTCATATTAAACTAATACAATGTGTTACATACCAACTCATCCATACAAATTGATATTGTTAACAGACACAAACTGATACATCCCAAGTCATGCATACAAACTGGTGCGTACTCCTAAAACATCATAAATAACAATGCACATAAGATTACAAGAAACATAATATTCCATGTTTTTTTCCACTTCAAGATCTTGTTCACTTGAGTTTGAAGTTCCATCACAACTTTTCCAAATTTTTCATTTGTCACCCTGACTTTTTCAAACTCTGTTTTGCATCATTAATTTTCTTTGCTTTGCTTGTGAGGGCAAATCCTCATATACCATACATATGTGTATTTCGATGATGTCAAAACGCAATCATGGAAGAATGGATTTTTGGCTCTACCACCACAAGGCAAATACGTATCACATCTCACATATCTCTCTTGTGTGTATGTCAGGTCAATCTAACCAGCTATATTGAGTCCAACATACTTGGTTGATCATGGATTATGTATAGAAGTGTCGATATCACAAAAATATGCATTTTTGCAAAATAAAAGGGTTCCGGTCGACTCATAGAAGGTGCCCAGAAAATCAAAATCCCACTGGTTGGCACACACCGACCTATGGTCAACGCATGTTGTTGAGATTTTGTATTTGTCTAAAACCGCAGACTATGCGTCGACGCATAGTCCTGGTATGGTCGACCGCTCGCTTCGATTTCTGCATAATTTGAAGGCTTTCCACTTATTTTTAAAAGTGGTTGGGTCTGTTATGTTTGGGTTACTATAAATAGAACTTTTGTTCATTCTTCAAGGACAACAATTGAAACATTTGAGTTAATTGCAAAAACAAGAAAAGTGAAATAGGTGCCATTAGTTCTCATCATCTTCATCTTCAACATTTCATAACACAACAATTCTTGTTGTGCATTGTGGTTTGTTTCAAGGTGATAACGTCTGAAGCCGTTGATTGGGAATCCGGTTCGGGTTGAGTTTTTGGAAGGTTTTTCTTGAATAAAACCTTGAGGGTTTCATCCTCAAAGATTTTCCGAATTTGGGGGGTTTTTGGTACGAATCGTCTCAACAAACATTTAGCCGAGCGAAGGTGATTGAAGAGCGGTGGGTTCCGTCAATCTAGTAGCGGTAATCGGTGAATTGTAAAGGAGAGGTTCGGGTTCGATTAGTTTGTGTTTGAGATCAGCCGGGCTGGGGTTTGAAGAACGCAAGGTTATTCAACAAAGGGGCTATAATCGGAGGTCTATCCACAATAATCGAAGGACTTGATTCAAATCGAATCAAGGAACAAGAAGAGAAATCATCATCAACAACAAGAGAGTTTGTTTGTATATTTCCTTGTCTATTCTTATATAAATGTTTCAATTACAACAGGTGATATCTATATTATATGAGCTCAATTCTATTGTTAGAATTGAGGGCAGACGTACCCTGAAGCAAGGATGGCGGGGGAACTGCCTCAACAAATATTTGTGCCTTGTATTTTCTGCACTTTCATTTCTGCTTGATAATTAAGTAATTTTAGTACAAGCAATTTCATCAAACTTAATATTGGTTTGAGTAAGTGTTGAACATTGTTTTTAACTCTAGTACAATAATTTATTGTACAAGGAAGCTAAAGCCACTTACTCAAGGCAAAACTCACTTGGAGTGCTACGCACGCCAAGTGTTTGATAAATTGTCTGAACCAAAATTCTCTTGTGCTGTCCATGTAATTTGTTGGCATTTTGAGGCATTGGAACTAGTCATACCAATTAGTGATATTAATCAATTGATAGTGTGACTAGTGTGGTGATTCTCTTTGCTCATTATCATATCCATAGGGTAGACGCATATCCAGTCTTCTAATAACGGTTCGTTATAGACGGTAATTTTTCCAATGCCGCTTCCGCATATCAAATATTTTTAAAACCAATTTTTAATTGGTAGCACAAACTAATTTTTTTAATTGGGATTTATTCAACCCCCTTTTAGATCCGTGCCATCATCTAACAAGTGGTATCAGAAGCACCGGTTCACTCCGTGCTTCAAGTATAACTTTGTAGAATATAGCTAACGAACCTAAAGGGGCTTATAATAGAGCTCCCGTTTTCAATGGAGAAAATTACAATTATTGGAAGGACTGTATGCGGGTGCACATTAATTCCATAGATAGAAAAGTGTGGAATGTTATTCTCAATGGTCCAATAGAAATAACTATGACCAATGCGAATAATGAGATTGTGCCTAAGCCCGAAGCACAATTGACCGATGATGATGAAAAGAAATACAACTATGATTGGAAATCCAAAAATATTTTGATCTCCTCATTAGGAGTTGATGAATATTATAGGGTTTCTCATTGTCCAACGGCAAAGGCTATGTGGGACTCATTGCAAGGAGCCCATGAGGGGACCAATGATATTAAGCTAGCAAGAATCAACACACTACTATAAGAGTTTGATCTCTTTTATATGGAGCAGGGGTAAACCATTGCGGACATGCAAAAGAGATCCACTCATCTCATTAATAGATTGCATTCACTAGGTAGGCCAGTGGCCATTGATGTTGCTACTAACAAAATTTTGAGATGTCTTAACAGGGAATGGCAGCCAAAGGTAACCGCCATCAAAGAAGCTAACGACCTCACAATTTTGGATCTAACAACATTGTTTGGAAAACTGCAAGAGCATGAACAAGTGCTCCTAAGCCTAGAGCAACATGAAAAGAAAGAAAAGAAGGACAAAACAAAGATAACTGAAAAGAAATCCACTGCTCTCAAGACTTCTTCCTCAAAGTCTCAATCCAATGAGCATAGTGATTACACGTCGAGTGACGACGAAGAAGATGACAAGAGTGAGGACATAGGGTTGTTCGTAAAGCGTTACAACTGCTATGTGAGAAAGAATGACATTCAACACTCCGAGAAGAACCTTGTCAACTTCTGAAAGCAATCTAGGTACTCTAGAAATGATGACACCAAGGGGAATAAAACAAGAGGGTCATGTTACACCTGCGGAAAGATCGAACATTATAAACCGGATTGTCTGTTGAATAAAAAGGGCAAAGAAAAGGAATCAAATAGATCACATAAGAAGCAATCAAAGCCGAGGAGAGCATATATAGCTTGGGAAAGCGATAGTGATTCCTCCGAGGACGAAAGCTCAAGTGATGAAGATGAATCCATAAATTTATGTCTTTCCGCTTACCAAAAGAACAAGAAAAAACAGATACGACATGCTAAATATGAAAATTTCTCTAACATGTCTCATTTTAAATTACAAACTGCATTTAATACTTTGCATTGTGAAGCAAAAGAAGCCGTTAAAAGGCTTGCCTCAAATAATCAAATTTTTGCTCATTTAGAGCAAAAGATCCATGAGTCCGAAAGAAAACTCGAGGTACTTAAAGCTTCCATAGTGGAAAGTACTAAAGCAGGCTGTGAGGATCTAAGGAGTAGAATAATAAACTTTGGGTGTGACACTTGTTACATTTGGCAAAATGAAGTTAGAATCCTAAATGCCAAACTTAACAAGGCTCTTGAGCCCAAAATTACTTTTGCTATCGATAAATCTGATTATAGAAAAAGTATGGTGAATCCATATCAAAAATACAAATATGTTATAAGAGATCAAGATAGAAAAGGTGATTCAAAAGTTAATTTTTCTTGTTTATATTGTTGCAAGAAAGGCCATTCCATTGCTAAATGTCGGTTTAGGAGATTTCTAGTTCCTAAAGGCATTTATCAATGGTTGCCTAAATGCGACCATTTTGTCACTCACAACTTAGGACCCAATAAGTCGTTGGGTACCTTGTCTTGTTAATTGTTTTTTCATAGGTACAACGTCTTGAGAACACCGAGAGAAGATGGGTTCTCGATAGTGGCTGCTCAAGACACATGACAGGAGACATATCTCTCTTCATCGACTTCGTGGCAAAGAAGAAGGGGTATGTAACCTATCGAGATAACAATCGTGGTGCAATACTTGGTAAAGGTAGTGTAGGTAACCCTTCTTCCACTACCATATCTGACGTATTGCTTGTTGAGGGTCTTAAACATAACCTCATTAGCATTATCCAATTATGAGACAAAAGATACAATGTATCATTTTCAGAAGAATGTTGCAAAATTGTGCATAATGATGAAATGAAGAGTATGTTTAATGGCCTAAAAGTAAACAATGTCTATATGCTAGACTTGAATGAAGTATCGTTAACAAGTGACAAATGTCTCATGACAATGAGTGAAGAATCATGGTTATGGCATAGGCGTTTAACAAATGTTAACTTTGACTTGCTAAATAAAGTAGTCTCAAAAGAGCTAGTCTTAGGTCTCCCCAAAATAAAGTTTACCAAGGATCATCTTTGCCAAATGGGAAAGCATAGAGGATCTCTTTTAAATCCAAAAATATTGTTTCAATTACGAGACCTCTCGAGTTTCTCCATATTGACTTGTTTGGGCCATCTAGAATTAAAAGCCTAGGTGACCGGTAAATTAGCAAGTGTACTAATTGTACCGATGTAGTAATAAGGGGAAATTCCCCGAATATCGATCTCGCGGACTGCGTATGAACACAAGTTCTAAAATAATACAATTGAACAAAAAGTCATAGGGGTTTTGGTTTGTTTCTTACAATTTTAAAGGCCAAAAGGCAAAAGCAGTAAAATAAAGGTTTTAGACAGTTATGAGAAGCATGCTAGAGTAGGGTGTATGAAAAAACCTTGTAATAACCTTAATCCTTATTTTTCAGAAATCACTACTCAATTCAATCGTTACTGGTTTTAAAGATTAGTTGACTCTAATTCCTTAGTAGAAAACTCTTTGGTATTCTTCCTATGCCCCAATTTCTTGGCGGTATAGGAACAATCCCAAGCAATATATTTTATCTAAAACATTACGGTTACTATAGGGTATCCCTATTCCTAGGCAATATCTATTATAGTATTATCGTATAAACGCGTTAATGGTCGTTTTTCCAAACCTAAGGTTAACCGTAAAACAAATCCTTATTTGTCAAATAAGAAAAGCCATAAGAAAATTATACAATAACAACGATGATTAGAAAGTAGTGAAATCCATTATTCAAAGGAAACAAGGTTATTACAGAGTCAATTCAGGGACACCCCTAGCATTAGGGGGTTTAGCTACTCATAATAATAAAAATAAACTCAACAATAAAATTCAACATTATAAGAGAATTGGTTGCTTTGATCTTCAATCGCTTCCGCTCATGAGGATCTTCCGTTCCCAAATCCTTGATCGTTTCAATCTTTATCGTGAAAATCTCTTTTCCGTTCAAAAGTCCAATCCTTATTCTTTCTCCAAACACGTATCAAATAGTCTCAATTCAAACTAATCACTAGGGAAATACCCACAATACCCTCGGGGATCACAAGAGTCAAAAATACAAGAAAAATAGGGAAAAAAGCGCTTCCTGCAACACGGGCCGTGTCAGGCAACACGGGCGCCCGTGTTGGCTTTCTGAAATAATTTTTGCGTGAAATTTGCAAGTCCCAGGTGTCACAACACGGGCCGTGTCACACAACACGGGCACCCGTGTTGTGCCACTGTTTTTTCTCCAAAAATCGCCTTTTCTGAGCAAATCCTGCAACACGGGTCGTGTCACACAACACGGGCACCCGTGTTGCACCCCTGTTTCGAATCTGACTTCGACTCCAACATGAAAGTCGTAGCTCTCTCTCTTAGCTTTCCGGCGGTTTTTAGAAGGCCTCAAACGGATTCCCGGAACTCCAGTTATGATCGTTTTCGTGCAGACTGCTAAAGATTTCACAACAAAACTCTTCTGAAATCTTGCCATTTTTCCCAGTTTTCGCTTTGCTTCTCCTTTATTGTATATCTGAACCTAGAAACAGTAAAAATACCAAATCGACGCGTAAAATGTGATAAAAACAACTAAAATGCAACAAGACAAAACAAATGATTAACTGAAATAAACTGTAAAATAACGTGTAAAAACCATCGATCAAACTCCCCCAAACTTAAACAATTGCTTGACCTCAAGCAAAAAGCTTGGATAAATAATTTTCAAGTCAAACAGTACATCAAGTGAAGGGTTCAGGGTGTAAGGCGTGTCGATACTCATACGTGAGTCTTAGTTCCGATAGGCTCAAATCAGCTCTTTCGATACTCATCCGTTAACGAAGGCATTACATAAACACATACCGCAGTAAACTTACGGACCTAAATCTCCCTTTCAGCCACCTCTCCAACTATGCTTTGGGCTTAAGTCTTTTCTTCGATTTTCTACCCCTTTCATTCGGATAATCAGATTAAGGCATGCACATTTGCTCGAGATTTTTTCTGTGGCACCTTTATTCTTTTTCTCGCTCACAGGCATTTATTAGTCCACTTTGGGACGACTATAGAGATTCAACCGTCGTTAGGCTAAATAACCGGGTGAGGGTTACCCAACTTAGAAGGACAGGTTGTCTTTACCGTCATTATTCAACTCTTTTTTTTTGTTGCCACACATCATTCTCAAAACAATTTTTTTATTATTATGCAGGACTATCACAATGAACTAATCGGGGTATACTTTTCAAATCCAAGTACTATGGCACAAATCTACACGTTGGACTCGTTTCCTTACTCTGGGGAACCTAGGGTGTTCAAGTCATACCTCAATTTCCAAACTTTCCCAAGTTCCTTAGTTCAAACTCCACTTCCCTTGAACTCTAAATACTTTCTTGACTACCTTACACACCTACTAATCACAAGAAAAAAATTTATGATCTCCATATGGGCGAATTCGATGTGATTTTTACCGAACTTAAAAATAAAAAGGTGTTTAAATAGACAATTCAAAACAGTAAAACCTCCCCCCAAACTTGAACTAAACATTGTCTCAATGTTCAAGAATCAAGAGAAGAAGAGGTGTACTCACAGATATCCTCACAGAGGGTTCGGGAGGTAATGCAGTACCTCTTCGTTGCTTCCACGTTTTCCCTTGTAAAATCTCGTTTATTCCTGCAAAAACAATAACAACAAAAGAAACAACATCAATTCATAAAACCGTGGGTTGCCTCCCACGCAGCGCTTCGTTTAACGTCGCATGGCTCGACGATCGACTCCCCATTATTATGGGGGGTACTTCAACTTCCAAACTCTATTGCTCGACTTCTTCGCAATAGAATATTGTGCCGGTTCAGAGATAAGAGCAACTTGAAATGGTTTTGATCGTTCTCCCTTCTTAGTTGTGTTAATCTTCCCAACTGAAGGTTTGACATATTTCTCCTTACCTTTCTTTCGACCCTCTTGAGTTTTTAAAGTGATTTCCTCATCAAAAAATTTCAAAGTGAGCGTACCTTTTTCCACATCAATATTGCACCGACTAGTAAGCAAGAACGACCGACCAAGTATGATCGAAGTTTCTTCATCCTCGGGTATATCCATGATTTGAAAATCAACGGGGTAAGTGAAGTTATTGATTGTCACTAGAACATCCTCTGCTAGCCCATATGCCATCTTGGTTGTGTGGTCGGCAAACTTCAAGCTTGTTCCCGTATCGCTCACTTTTCCAATATCCAGCTTTTTGAAAATTGATAACGGCATGAGACTCACACTAGCACCTGAATCGATCAGGACTTTCTTAAAAGTTCGATCCTTTATAGTACATGGAATTACAACTGGTCCAGGATCCTTCATCTTGATTGGTATTTTCCTTTCTTGTGTTATTTCCTTGCATTGCTCAGTTGTGGTCTTCGATTCTTCACCCATTGGTCTCTTTTTACCTATAACCTCTTTCATGAACTTCTTGTACAAAGGCATTTACTCAAGTGCTTCAAAGAAGGGCATGTTGATTTCCAATTTGTTGAACATTGCACTGAACTTTCTGAAGTCTTTCTCGTTCTGATCTTTCTTTGTAACTCTTTGAGGGAATGGTAATTTGATTTTCGGTTTGACCTCCTCTTTCTTTCTCTCTCCAGTTGACTTTTCAGTTAGTACAGCTTCTTCTGGTTCTTTTATTTTTTTTTCTTACCTCAAGTTCCACCTCTATACATTCTTCCCCCTTTGTTTTCTCCTCTTCTATCGCTTTCTGATTTCTTGTTTTGACAGCATTAATACTCTCTTGATTTTTCGGATTCGGTATTGTCGCACTCGGGAAGGTTCCTTGAGCGTGTGTTGAGAGGTGTTAGGCTATCTGTCCCATCTGCGACTCAAGGTTTTTGATGGAAGTTGTGATGTTCCTTTGAATGTTTCGGGTTTCTTCTTGGAATTGCATACTTTGGGCTGCCATTCTTTCAATAGCTAACTCCCATTCTGCTTTTTGAGGGGCCTGTTGTTGTTGTTATTAATATGGAGGTTGGTTTTGGTCTTTCCATGAAAAATTAGGATGATTCTTCGATCCTGGATTATAGGTCTGAGAATACGGATTATTCTGCCTCAAAACTTTTATCTCTTCAACTTGTTGAGTAGTCGCAAGACAATGGACAGTATAATGGGGACCATTACAAATCTCACAACTAATAACTTTGACAAGTTGAACTTGAGCTACAGTTTCAGTAATCACCTTCATCCCTTTAAGCCTTCTTTCCACTTCAGCCTTGATTCGATCTTCTTTTTTCACAACTTGTGCGGCCAACTTCAAGTCAACTGTTTCTTCCGGATTACTCACACTCCGGTCATATGATTCCAGATGTTCATTTGCAGCGATAGCTTCAATAATTTTTCTGATTCCAGTGGCTGTTGTAAAGTTGGATGAACCACCGGCTGCTGTATCGATTAGCTGCTTAGTCTTCATCTTAAGACCATTTACAAACATCTGCATCTGTTCAGTTTGATCTAGATTGTGAGTAGGACATGCAACCAATAACCATTTGAACCTTTTATACGAGTCCCCGAGTGATTCTCCCTCCCTCTGTTTAAAATTCATAATATCATATCGTTTGCGAATATACACAGAGGCAGGAAAATACTCATTCAGAAAGGCTTTTTCCATTTCTTCCCACGTAGTAATACTTCCGGATGGTAAGGAGTAAAACCATTCTTCAGCTTCTTCAGATAAAGTGAACGGGAACATTCTTAACCTTTTAGCTTCATCTGTGTGTCCTTCAATCTTTAGAGTATTGCTCATCGTCAGAAATCTCTGTAGATGCTTATTTGCGTCTTCGCTAACCTTTCCGGTGAAAGGTCTCCTCTCAAGGTGAGTGATTGTGCTCGGATGCAGCTGGAACTTTGCGACATTCACTGGTTGATTCACAATGGTCATCCGATTTGGTTGAGCATTTTCCCCTCCATAGTCTCCCAAAAGTCTCTCCGCTGGTGGGGGATCCGCCATAGCTTCAGTATCTCTTTCTGATTCTGAACCCGAATCTGAATACATAGAAACTCTTTCCTCTTCTGAAGCTAATAGTCTAGCTTGCCTACATCTTTCGCGTAGAGTCCTTTCAATTTCTGCATCTAAAGAAAAAATTAGCTGAGGGATCTCCTCGCATGAAAGTGTTAGACGCAGATTAGTAGTAACAAAATAAAAATAATAAAAATTAAAATTAAAAATTGAAAATAAAATTTTGGTCGCAGAGCAACAAAATTTCAATTGAATTAGAATTAAACTTATATTCTGGCAGTCCCCGGCAACGGCGCCAAAAACTTGACCGGTAAATTAGCAAGTGTACTAATTGTACCGATGTAGTAATAAGGGGAAATTCCCCGAATATCGATCTCGCGGACTGCGTATGAACACAAGTTCTAAAATAATACAATTGAACAAAAAGTCATAGGGGTTTTGGTTTGTTTCTTACAATTTTAAAGGTCAAAAGGCAAAAGCAGTAAAATAAAGGTTTTAGACAGTTATGAGAAGCATGCTAGAGTAGGGTGTATGAAAAAACCTTGTAATAACCTTAATCCTTATTTTTCAGAAATCACTACTCAATTCAATCGTTACTGGTTTTAAAGATTAGTTGACTCTAATTTCTTAGTAGAAAACTCTTTGGTATTCTTCCTATGCCCCAATTCCTTGGCGGTATAGGAACAATCCCAAGCAATATATTTCATCTAAAACATTACGGTTACTATAGGGTATCCCCATTCCTAGGCAATATCTACTATAGTATTATCGTATAAACGCGTTAACGGTCGTTTTTCCAAACCTAAGGTTAACCGTAAAACAAATCCTTATTTGTCAAATAAGAAAGCCATAAGAAAATTATACAATAACAACGATGATTAGAAAGTAGTGAAATCCATTATTCAAAGGAAACAAGGTTATTACAGAGTCAATTCAGGGACACCCGTAGCATTGGGGGGTTTAGCTACTCATAATAATAAAAATAAACTCAACAATAAAATTCAACATTACAAGAGAATTGGTTGCTTTGATCTTCAATCGCTTCCGCTCATGAGGATCTTTCGTTCCCAAATCCTTGATCGCTTCAATCTTTATCGTGAAAATCTCTTTTCCGTTCAAAAGTCCAATCCTTATTCTTTCTCCAAACATGTATCAAATAATCTCAATTCAAACTAATCACTAGGGAAATACCCACAATACCCTCGGGGATCACAAGAGTCAAAAATACAAGAAAAATAGGGAAAAAAGCGCTTCCTGCAACACGGGCCGTGTCAGGCAACACGGGCGCCTGTGTTGGCTTCCTGAAATATTTTTCGCGTGAAATTTGCAAGTCCAGGTGTCACAACACGGGCCGTGTCACACAACACGGGCACCCGTGTTGTGCCACTGTTTTTTCTCCAAAAATCGCCTTTTCTGAGCAAATCCTGCAACACGGGCCGTGTCATACAACACGGACACCCGTGTTGCACCCCTGTTTCGAATCTGACTTCGACTCCAACACGAAAGTCGTAGCTCTCTCTCTTAGCTTTCCGGCGGTTTTTAGAACGCCTCAAACGGATTCCCGGAACTCCAGTTATGATCGTTTTCGTGCAGACTGCTAAAGATTTCACAACAAAACTCTTCCAAAATCTTGCCATTTTTTCCCAGTTTTCGCTCTGCTTCTCCTTTATTGTATATCTGAACCTAGAAACAGTAAAAATACCAAATCGACGCGTAAAATGTGATAAAAACAACTAAAATGCAACAAGACAAAACAAATTATTAACTGAAATAAACTGTAAAATAACGTGTAAAAACCATCGATCACTAGGTGGAAACTATTACGGTTTTGTAATAGTTGACGACTTCTCTAGATTATGTTGGACTATCTTTTTGGCTAGCTAGAGCGATACATTCTTCGCCTTTAAAAGATTTGCTAAGCTTTCCCAAAATAAATTAAACACAAAGATTGTCTCAATTAGAAGTGATCATGGATGTGAGTTTGAAAACCATTTGTTTGAAAAATATTGTGGTAATCATGGAATTGATCACAACTTCTCCGCTCCACGTACTCCTCAACAAAATGGGGTTGTGGAGCGCAAAAATCGTATTTTAGAAGAGTTGGGGAGAACAATGATCAATGAAAGTGGATTAACTAAATATTTTTGGGTCGACGCCATAAGTACGGCATGTTATGTTTTGAATAGGGTGCTCATCCGCCCTATTCTAAACAAAACACCGTATGAGCTTTTAAAAGGGCGCAAGCTAAATGTATCTCACTTGCATGTTTTCGGCTGTAAATGTTTTGTGTTGAATAATGGAAAGGAAAATTTAGGCAAATTTGACTCCAAGGCTGACGAAGGTATCTTCCTCGGATACTCTCGGTCAAGTAAAGCTTATAGAATTTATAATAAGAGATTACTTACCGTTGAAGAGTCTGTACACGTAACATTTGATGAAACTTATCCGAGAAATGTCGGAAAAGGTAGTGTTGTTCATGGTGCAGGTACATCTACGGAAGATATACTCAAAGGTGCTGAGCCGAGAATTGATCAACTCGACCAAGCCAAATTTAAGGTGGAGAAAGATGACCGCCATGAGGAAACCGAGGAAGTTCATTCGTCTACAAAAGATGATCTCCCTCCAGCTTGAAAGTCTTCCAAAGATCATCCAATCGAAACATCCTCAAAGATATATCAAAGGGTGTTACAACTCGTTCTAAGATAAGTAATTTATGTTATCACTTCGCTTTCGTTTCACAAATGGAACCTAAAAACCCTAAAGACACCTTACTCGATGAGCACTGGTTTTTATCTATGCAAGAGGAACTTAATCAGTTCAAGAGAAATGAGGTTTGGGACCTTGTCCCTCCTCCGTGAGGTCATCGTGTAATTGGCATCTGATGGGTGTTAGGAACAAGTTGGACGAAAACGGGGTAATAACCCGCAATAAGGCGCGTTTAATTGTGCAAGGGTATAACCAAGAGGAAGGCATCGACTATGAGGAGACTTATTCGCCGGTTGCCCGACTCGAGGCTATACGCCTTTTACTTGCCTTCGCGTGTGCAAAAAACTTTAAGCTATTTCAAATGGACGTAAAAAGTGCATTCCTTAACGGTTATATTAATGAAGAAGTTTATGTTGCATAACCTCCGGGTTTTGAGTCTCATGAATATACCGATCATGTATACAAGTTAAAACGAGTCTTGTATGGACTCAAACAAGCTCCTAGAGCTTGGTATGAGCGCCTAAGCAAGTTTCTACTTGATCAAGGGTATTCAAGAGGCAAAGTGGACACAACCTTCTTCATTAAGCGTCAAGGAAAACACTTAATCTTGGTGCAAATTTATGTTGATGATATTATATTCGGATCAACTAACATGAATCTCGTAAGAGAGTTTTCTAACCTGATGCAGGGGGAATTCGAGATGAGTATGATGGGGGAACTCACATACTTTCTCGAATTACAAATAAAACAGCTTGAGGAAGGAACATTTGTAAGTCAAGCAAAATATTGTCTTGAGCTTCTCAAGAGATTTGACATGGCCGACTTCAAAGCCATTGACACACCAATGTCGATGTGTGCAAATTTGAATAAAGATGAAATTGGTAAGGACGTAAAGGTAAAAAGATATCGAGGTATGATCGGCTCTCTTCTTTATCTTACCGCCTCTAGACCCGATATTATGTTTAATGTCTGCATGTGCGCACGATATCAATCTGCTCTCAAGGAATCCCATTTAAAAGTTGTTAAGCGTATACTTCGATGCCTCTCGGGCACTCCGAAGTATGGGTTATGGTATTCCAAAGGAAACGATTATTCGTTGGTAGGTTTCTCCAATTCTGATTTTGCCGGGTGCAAATCGGATAGGAAAAGTACTAGTGGTACTTGTCACATATTTTCAAACTCTTTGGTCAGTTGGTATAGTAAGAAACAAGTTTATGTTGCCTTATCAACCGCCGAAGCGGAATACGTTGCCGCCGGCAGTCGTTGTGCTCAAGTCTTATGGCTTAAGCAACAATTGTTGTATTTTAACCTCAAACTCGAACGTGTTCCTATTTTTTGTGATAATACAAGTGCCATTAATCTTACCAAAAATCCTGTGTTGCATTCACGCACCAAGTATATCGAAAGTCGACACCATTTTCTTCGGGATCATGTGGAGAAAGGTGATGTTGTTTTTGAACATGTTGGCACTACAAATCAACTAGCGGACATTTTCACAAAACCACTAGCTGTTGAACCTTTCTTTCATATCTGACGAGAACTTGGTATTCTCGATATTTCAGATCGTGTTTCATAATATTGCTTGCACATCCTTTATTCATCTATGATTATACATAATGTGATTACTGTAAATCTAACAAATTGAAGTTGTTGTAAGCATACTTGTATAATTCATCGAGCTACCTTTGGCATGAAGGTGATGTTGTTCCTTAACTCTCACTCTACCTCTCTCTAATTTCTCATGTTCACAAGTTGCATCATATTATGTGTTCAAATTGTCATATATGACCTATAATATGTATCATGTCTGTTTGATTGCTTGATAGTTGTTATGGCTAAGTATTTATGTATCAATTGTTGCTTATATGTGCATAAACATGAAAATATGCTGATTTTGTCTCCATGAGTCGACCACAACAGGGTACCGTCGACGCACACATGTGAATTTTTGAATTTCTCAATTTCAACACAGTATGCATCGGCGCATACAAGGGAGCAGTCGACGCATTGCGGGAAAATTTTGAAATTCTCTGCTGAAACGTTCAAAATCCCTATCTTTTCAAATTCTTACCTTTATATTAATTGTGCATCATTACATATGCATTGTTAATTGCATCTCTCTCATACCTAGAACCTAGTCCTCTCCCCTTCCCAAAACCTAATTTGGTTCTATAAAAAAGGGCAAACCTCTCATTCTCTCTACACACTCATATTACCATCAACCTATCTTTCCTATCATCTCTTTCAAATCATCAACCATGGCTTCTAGAAGAGTAACAGGTAAAAGAACCTCAAGGGCCTCCTCATCCGCTTCCATTCTAGTTACCGCAGTGTCTCTAGTTCCTCAAACCTTCACTGAAAGCTTCACCAAGAAATTTAGTAAAAGGGTTGTGGTCAAGCAACACGTATACTATCGACTCTCGGCGGAGCGCATGCACCTTGCTCATATTATCTCTCTTCTGGATTTTCAAGGTATCAACAACTTCTTGGAATGCAGTGAGAAATATAATGAAGATATGGTCCGTATCTTCTACACGTGCATTCACAACAAATTTCGGGATTCTCAATTCCACACTCATATTGGTACCACTAAGGTTAGTCTTACTCATGCTGTTTGGAGAAAGTATTTTAATTTGGATCTTGATTCAGACAAACCTCTTTATGAGGTCACTGATGCACGAACAATAGAAGGCTATGACTTTAAGACAGCCTTGAATGTTATGTTGAAAAATCCATATCCGCCTCATATTGTGGCTAATGACGTGTTTCTAAAAACCGTCACCATCGGAAAGTTGAAAATAGGAGATAGAATACTGCAGTGGATCGTGGCGCGCATTCTGCGGCCCAAGAAAGGAGGATTTTCTTGTGTAAAACAAGCGGAAGTTCATTTGATGTATATCTTGCGAAACAAAATTAAGATTAATTGGCCCTACTATATCGCTAGTAGGATGTATGCTCTAAGAGACTCCGGTCGGGGTACAACTCTCGCGTATGGCTCATTCATTCAAGAGATTCTAACGAGTGTTGAGGTTGTATTTCCTGATTTTCCGTACACATCAATCACTTCAGATCAAGAGTTTTGTCAGAAAACTCTTTCCATAATGGGATACTTCTGGTCATAAGAACAAATGCGGTACAAATTCTTTGTCAAAGCAACTGCTCGTCGGGATGAAGAAAAATCCGATGAAAGTGAAGAGGAAAGTGACGAAGATGCAGAAGAAGAGGAAGACTAAGATGAAGACCAAGAGGAACAAGATACTCGTCAATAAATGGAGACTGATGAGCTTGTAAATGAAGATTGGGTTTAACATACACCATCAACAGAAGATGAAAATGATCAAGGTTGGGGTCAGTGGCAACACACCGGGTGGACTATAATGGGTCAATTTTATCAGCCTCCACAAAGGGGTTATGAAGCACCTCCATCTCCCCCGCATACACAATCTTCAGAGATTATCGATATGATGAGGACTATGCAACTAGAAAAAACGTACTTTTATGAATGCTCAGGACGAGCGGTTGGCCCAAATGCAGAACCAACTCGAGACACATACTGAAAGGTTCAATATTTTTTCCTCGGGTATTAATACACGGTTAGATGCTCTAGTTGCATCCACTGAAAGCCAAGAGCATGCCATCTCCTACAACCTCAATCACTTGAATACCGTTGTTGTGCAATTTACTGATATGGCAGATCCGTACTATAACCCACACTTCTATGGGAGGGGACGAGGACATTGAATCATGCTTTCATTTTATCATTTATGTTATTTTGTTATGTTGCATTGTATTCCCTAGTTTTTACTTGTGACAATGTTTGCATCTTAACTGTTTTATGTCACTTTGAGCTCTTATTGTATTTTGTTTTATTAATATATGGTATGTTTATTCTTTCATATCTTGTTCATTGACGGTATCATGTGCAGATATTTGTTAATGTTGGTTATTACCTGTTGAAACTCTCTTTGATATGAGCATCTATTTCATAACCTATCTCTCTTTATTTCTGGGAAAATATGCTTCGAATCTGACTTTGACTCTAACACAAAAGTCGTAGCTCTCTCTCTCTTAGATTTTCGGCGATTTTTAGAATTCCTTAAACGGATTCCCGGAACTCCAGTTATGATCGTTTCCGCGCAGACTGCTAAAGCTGAAAAATAAAGTGCGAAAATCAAATTAAACCAAAAATAAAATAAAATATAAAAATATAATAAAACATAAGAATAATCAAAATAAAGTAAATAAATGCCTAAGTAAAAATATAGGAGAATGTGCATAAAGATGCACTGATCAGGCATTAAGCAAGGGGGAGGTTGCTAATCTTGCACATCGCACAAGTTGGTTTCGCATATTTTGCCATCATCAAAAAGGGGGAGTATGTGAGAGAAAATCCTCATATAATATAAATATGTGTGTTTTGATGATGTCAAAATGCAATCGTGGAAGAATGAGTTTTTGGCTCTACCACCACAAGGCAAATACGTATCACATCTCACATATCTCTCTTGTGTGTATGTCAGGTCAACCTAACCAGCTATATTGAGTCCAACATACTTGGTTGATCATGGATTATGTCTAGAAGTGTCGATATCACAAAAATATTCATTTTTGCAAAATAACAGGGTTTGGGTCGACCACTCCAGGGTTTCGATCGACTCATAGAAGGTGCCCATAAAGTGAAAATCCCACTAGTTGGCACACCCCGACCTATGGTCGACACATGCTGTTGAGATTTTGTATTTGTCTAAAACTGCAGACTATGCATAGACGCATAGTCCTGGCGTGGTCGACCACTCGCTTCGTTTTCTGCATAATTTGAAGGCTTTCCACTTATTTTTAAAAGTGGTTGGGTTTGTTATGTTTGGGTTACTATAAATAGAATTTTTGCTCATTCTTCAAGGACAACAATTGAAACATTTGAGTCAATTGCAAAAACAAGAAAAGTGAAATAGGTGCCATTAGTTCTCATCATCTTCATCTTCAACATTTCATAACATAACAATTACACACAACAATTCTTGTTGTGCATTGTGGTTTGTTTCAAGGTGATAACGTCTGAAGCCGTTGATTGGGAATCCGGTTCGAGTTGAGTTTTGGCAGGTTTTTCTTGAATAAAACCTTGAGGGTTTCGTCCTCCAAGATTCTCCGAATTTGGGGGGTTTTTGGTACGAATCATCTCAATAAACATTCAGCCGAGCGAAGGTGATTGAGGAGCGGTGGGTTCCATCAATCTAGTAGCGGTAATTGGTGAATTGTAAAGGAGAGGTTCGGGTTCGATTAATTTGTGTTTGAGATCACCCGGGCTGGGGTTTGAAGAACGCAAGGTTATTCAACAAAAGGGCTATAATCGGAGGTCTATCCATAACAATCGAAGGACTTGATTCGACTCGAATCAAGGAACAAGAAGAGAAATCATCATCAACAACAAGAGAGTTTGTTTGTATATTTGCTTGTCTATTATTGTATAAACGTTTCAACTACAACAGGTGATATCTATAGTATATGAGCTGAATTCTATTGTTAGAATTGAGGGCAGACGTACCCCGAAGCGAGGACGGCGGGGGAATGGCCTCAATAAATCTTTGTGCCTTATATTTTCTGCACTTTCACTTTTGCTTGATAATTGAGTAATTTTAGTACAAGCAATTTCATCAAACTTAGTATTGGTTTGAGTAAGTGCTGAACATTGTTTTTAACTATAGTACAATAGTATATTGTAGCACTCCAAGTGTTTGATAAATGTTCTGAACCAAAATTCTCTCTTGTGCTGTCCATATAATTTGTTGGCATTTTGAGGCATTGGAACTGGTCATACCAATTAGTGATATTAATCAATTGATAGTGTGACTAGTGTGGTGATTCTCTTTGCTCATTATCATATCCATAGGGTAGATGCATATTCGGTCTTCTAATAACGGTTCGTTATAGACGATATTTTTTCCAAGGCCGCTTCTGTATATCAAATATTTTTAAAACCAATTTTTAATTGGTAGCGCCGACTGATTTTTTAATTGAGATTTATTCAACCCCCTTCTAGATCCGTGTCATCGTCTAACAAGTGGTATCAGGAGCACCAGTTCACTCCGTGCTTCAAGTATAACTTTGTAGAATATGGCTAACGAACCTAAATGGGCTTAAAATAGAGCTCCCGTTTTCAATGGAGAAAATTACAGTTATTGGAAGGACTGTATGCGGGTGCACATTAATTCCATTGATAGAAAAGTGTGGAATGTTATTCTCAATGGTCTAATAGAAATAACTATGACCGATGCGAATAATAAGATTGTGCCTAAGCCTAAAGCACAATGGACCGATGATGATGATGAAAAGAAATACAATTATGATTGGAAAGCCAAAAATATTTTGATCTCCTCATTAGGAGTTGATGAATATTATATGGTTTCTCTTTGTCCAACGGTATAGGCTATGTGGGACTCATTGCAAGTAGCCCATGAGGGGACCAATGATGTTAAGCTTGCGAGAATCAACACACTAACACAAGAGTTTGATCTCTTTTACATGGAGCAAGGGGAAACCATTACAGAAAAGGTATTTTGCCAAAAAGATTTTGTAAATTGTGTGTTGAATTTAATATAAATTTATAATTAATGATTTTATTGATTTTTTTCTTTATGAATTTTCTATTTATGGTTTTTTATCATATGATCCAAGGAAATAAGTTAACATTACCCATTTTTTATAACATAAGTTTTGTTTTAATTGATAGAATTTTGTTTCATAAATTCAAGATATGTGATTGGAATAGATTGAAATTTTATTATTTTGATAGTTAAAATCAATCTTTTAAAAATCAAATCGAATTGGTCAGTTTAATCGATTGGATCAAGAATTATAGCTGAATTTAGTCTGGTTAGTCTATTAAAACTGTTAATGGTCAAAATCGAAGTAAAAGCGAAAAAATCAAATTGAACCATTCAAAATCGTTTGAACCAAAGAATCGAAGACGATTTTGTAAAACATTTCTCAATTATAAAAAAAATTCTTATTTATCATTTTTCAACTCACATTTACTTATTTTTGTTCAATTAAGCATGTTGAATTGTTTATTTTTGTAATTCTATCTTATTTAATTATGTAATTTATGTTTTCTTAATTATTTGAATTTAATTTTTGTTATTATGTTTTATTATTTTAATTTTGTTTTTTGTTTTGAACTAGTTAAGTTTTTTTTTTTAATTTGTTCAAATTATTCTTAAATAAAGCTTAAAATTAAGTGCACAATATTGTGTTATTATATATATTATTGATATTATTGTATTGAACTTCTAATAGATTTTTGAAATATTTATTTTATTAAATTTATGAACATATGATTGAGTGAGACATATCTATGAGATTTAATTTTATATTATTAATTTATTTAATAAATGGTTCAACCATTGATTTAATTGGTTGAACCAATTGCACCTTAATTTACATGTTTCACGGGTTCAATTTCCAATTCGGTTTTTAAAATATTGGTTAAAATATAATAGTACTTTGGCTCCTTCTTCCTTTTTAAATGTCGCTTTTCAAAAATATTTATGTTTTCTTTACTATTGCTTTCAAAGTTTATTGTAATATTTATTATTTTTTTTATCAGAATTACTCCAGACGTTTATTATAGAGAGAAAAATGTCGATTAGTTAAAGGTTTATTTAATTTTTTAATCTTTTAATCTATTTAAAAAATAAGCTTTTTGGTATCCTATTTCATATTTTTTGGATTTTTCCCCCTAAAATCAAATGGTGTCCCATCCATTATGCATTGCTCCTTTAATAGATGAAGTGCATTTCTCCTTGTATATTATCCTTCAAGCTTATTATTTATCAACAAATAATTTTTCAACATAAATTTCATAAAATCTTTATTTTTTCTCTCTATGAACATATTTGCACCTGAGATATTTTGCATAATCCACAACATTCTTTCTCTCAACAAAGTCATTATTATAGAAAAAAGAAATTAATTTGATATAAAAGATTATTCATTACTAGAAGATCCTTTCAATGGATCAATTGAAGATACGTTTATTGTTACTGTATAGGTATCAGTTTTTCTTTCTTTCACTTATGTTATTGTTATTGTATATGTATCAGCTTTTTCTTCTTTCACATATGTAAGAAGTTGCAAAATATAACAAATACTTCATTCATTATGGAGAACGTTTACTTTAACATTCATTTCAACGAACATGAAGATGAAGTATAAAAATGACTAAGAATATAAGTTTTGAATGTTTGAACTATCCAACAGATTAAAAAAAAAAACATGATATGAAACTACGAAACTATTACATAGACGATTTTGAACAACTACGAACTTAAAATGGCCACATCTCATAATTGAATTGTAATAGTAGTTGAATGTGAATTCATCTTAATAGTGCTTCATAGATATACATATTGTACTTGTCAAAAAGTACAGATGTTTGACACTCCTTATGCTAATAGGGGTGGGCAAAGACTTTAAGGATTTTTGGTGGTTTAGCATAAACTCAAGGCTTTGAGGAACATTGTTTGGTAGTATTTCTGGTGAGGAAAGAGTAAGCTCAAGTGAAGTGAGGAGCTCTATATTTTTTTGGTGTTTCGTGTGTATTCTGAATTGTCCCCCTGAACCCTAAAGTTAAGGTATTTATAAAGGTCATTTGATCTTTGCAAATATATCATTACACAGTTCCTCAAGCATGAGGACTTGTAAAGGGCAAAGTGTTTTAAACTTATTATATCTTTTGATTAAATGCAGTAGTTCAGGAGCGAGTCCCCCAATTAAGGTGAGTCCCTCAGTTAAGAGGGAACCCCTCAATTAAGGATGATTCTCTCAATCAAGAGTGAGTCCCTCAATTAATGGCAAGTTCCTCAGTCAGGGGCGAGTCTCTCGGCTAAAGATGAGTCCCTTAATTAAGGGAAAGTTCCTCAATTGAGGGTGAGTCACCAATTTCCTGTCAGGTTTCTCTTGTGCAGTGTGTATGTCAGGCGAGGGATGTCAAACATCAGTCAAATGATTTAGGGACGTCAAAACATTAGTCAAATTTGAAAGCTTGATCGTTTAGTGGAAAATAAGTGAGTGTGGCATTTAATGTTGCTCATGATAGTTTTCTTGGGAAAACTCAGTCAAGTTTCTTTCCTTACACGTGTCCTTAATGCGTGGAACCTTTTCCACTTCTTGTAACATTTGCGCTATTAGGTAGGTATGTTACTTACGTTATTGGTTTTTCCCTATAAAGGGTGTTGGCTAACTTTTCATGAAAACTTTTCCTTTCTCTTCCATTTTAAAATTTTTGCTTTTCTTAATTGAAGAAAATTCATAGGCGCAATGTGCTTCTTTATGTTCCGATAGGAGAGGGGAGATTACGGGGTTCTTTAGTCTCTCGTGGATCTAAGTGTTGCATCTTTTAACCTCTTCCCTCTTGTTAGAAACTGATTCCCAGAAAGGAGGCTAAATGTGTTCATGTTTATTACATTGTGTGCCTATAGTCTAACTCTAATATGATCACGAGGTTCTGCAAGGACATTGGGTTCTCCAGTACAGGGCACAAAGAGGAAATCCTAGAGCCCTGTTTAGAAATGAAAAGAGGCACCATAGGTGGTTCGTCTTCTCTTTATTTTTACTTGCACCTCCCTATTATTCATGAGTTAGGGGTTTTAATACCCTTTACGCCTTTTAAGGCAAACATCATGGTGATCGCTAATGTCGTCCCTTATCAAATCACGTCAAACGTATGAAGTATCATCAGGACTTTTTAAGATTGTCTATTGTAATATGGGTGTTTTCCCCATTGTCAGTGTATTCCTTTATTTTTATGGAGTAGAGATTTGCCTCATTTGTGGTTGGGTAACTTTACACTTTTTATCTAGTTGGCGTTTTTTGGAACCTTACGTGGAACCTTATGAGGATTGGAAAAAGAGATTTTTGTAGGTCAGAGGGTGAGACGACGCTTTCGTGGTGACCACAGAGGCGAAAAGTGCCTTTCGCTTTCCTTTGTCATGGAGAACGAATCTTTAATTCATCAAGGGGATAAACTTCAGTGCCCTTCTCCCCTCAAGCGAGACGTGATCTAGGTTTTTCTTATGAGCTATCATGCTTTAATCACCCTGGACCGAGAAGACAATGGCGGGGAGAGAAGTATTTGGCTAAGCTTTATGGTATGAAAAGAACCTTATGACCTAACTCCACTACTGTAAAAAGTGCTTTTTACCTCGAACACGAAATGCATAATACCTCAACTAAAGAAGCGAGGTAACAAATGACAACATGAAAACTCGCCACTTATCACATCGGTGGAATTAAAATCGAGAGGTAAAGTTATATGGACACGGATTTAAGCCCTAGTAGTTGCACTTTATTATTTTCAAAATTATCTTATCTTACCTTTCGGTTTATAAATAAAACTGAGGGGTAAGATTGTTTATTTTTTTAAAAATAAAATCGTTATATGGTTTACCTAGAATATTACATTGTTTACACAGAATATTTAAATTGTTTACTCAGAATATTACATTGTTTACACAAAATATTAAAATAAAAATCAAATTCTCTAGGTGAGTCAAGATCAAATGTTAGTGCAAATATATTCTCCAAGGCTTTGCATGCATTTGATTCTGAAGCAAAACAAAATAAGGGTTAGATAAATAAAATCAATATTCAAATATATGATTTTGTGCTCAAATAAATATTTAAGAAAACAAACCTTAAACCCAATTAATTTTCTGCTTTTGTAATCCATCTTAGAGAACTTTTTAAAACGTCTTTATGTTTCAAGCGCTTCATGTTTCATATAGGTTAGGTTTTTAATATTCAACATGCTTTAAGATGGATGACTCTTAGGTTTCATACAGATCACTAATAGTAGATTCTTGAGCGCCGATAAACATTAAATGGACGACACATATTTGTTTAAGGGCATTGAATATAGTTTAAAAAACGCTTAAATATCCCATCGGTCACGAAGAAAACCGCGGTAAATAAGCTGTGTTTTTTTGAAATTACATTGTTTACACAAAATATTAAAAATACATTGTAAAATTTGTTTCCCAATGAGAATTATTATTTTTCATGTTCATGTCTCATGCAAGATGTTAGATATTTGTTTCCCAATGAGAATTTTTATTTTCTGCATTTGCAATCCATCCCAGAGATCTGTAGTGGCAACTCATGATCAAATGGATGGTGGTGAATATTTTCTCTCTTTCAGACGGCTACATATAAGTTAGTTTTAGGGTAAAATATGTTTAACGAGTATTTTTGTAGTAAAATATGATTATTAAACACCTCGGTTTTATAATAAAACTGAGGTTTTTTATCTTTTCCTTTTAACTATCACATTGGTGATGACCAAAACTGAGGTGAATAATTTTTTTTTTAAGTTACATTGTTACACGAAATATTAAAATAAATTTTTTACTATAAAATCTTTGCAACCATGACAAACTTTTATTCTGCATTTGTAATCCATCCTAAAGTATGAGATTTGTTCAAATATTTCATTATCTTGAGCAAATAATTTTATGGTAAATGCTTTTACAAGAAAGACAACAAGATATATAGTAGTAGATCGTGAGAGTTTCTTGTGGATTGATATGACAATATCTTGAGCGCTGTTAAAATAAAGATTTTCCCCTCAATTTTATTAAAAATCGAGGTAATACTAATATATAACTTGTAAAAAATGGTGAATGATAAAAAATTGAAAGTAACATGTCTTGTTTCCTTTTCAATTATTTACCATTCACCATTTTTTGTACTGCAATTACTTATAATTTACAGCATGTTTAGGAATAAATTTCTCAAAGTTGTCAACCGAGAAAAGTAATAAATTATGAAGTATTTTCTTTGATTGATAACATATGAAGGTTATTCCAAAAATAAAACACGACATCGACACCATTATGTTGGGATGGATAGCAAGAGCAGAAAAAAAAATTGTTTAAGATATAAGAACATTGATGATTTTTTATGTCTTGCAATCTCAAAAGAATGATGCTTGCGAGTTTGAGAAGGCTTAATATTAGTAAAGATTAGGGAAAAATCTATTTAACGAATGCTTTTATAGTAAAATCTTATTAGTTTATGCCTCGGTTAAATAGAAAACCGAAGGGTTATAACATTTTATTCATACTTATAAACAAATAAAATCATAAACCGCGATTGTTGGGAATTGAAGCTTGTAGGGAGTTGTTTTTTCACCTTAGTGTTACGAAAAATTGAGGGAGTGTATGGTTTTTTTTATTTTTTTAAATAACAAAAAAATAGTGCACCTTAACTTTATACCTCAGTTTTATATTGTTCGAGGTGAAAGTTTTGTCATGAAAAACGTTATTTGTTATAGTGCTCATTCTTTACTGCTTTATACATTTTAAAATCGTCGTCTTGCATGGGATACGTCTTGAATCTTGTTGTGCGAGATGAGAGGTTTCTTGGTTCAGATGCAAGCCGAACAACAACCAACAGATATGTCCATGACCTTCCTTAGAGGTTTGTCAACGGCTGGGGAAAAAAGGCAGGGCCTAACGTCTCGTGATTGAGGATCTCTCCTTCCGAGGAGTTAAAGGCCAGAAGAGGGTCCCTTTGGGCCTTCGGGAGACCACTAGACAACCGACAAATGAGGAAAGACGGTCTAGGGTCTGCTCTGACGGTTGTAGCTCCTCGACCCTTATTGTGGAGTGACACTTCTTTCATTGCAGTAGAGCTTTTTATATGCTGCCTCCTATTTCTAAAGAGTTTTCCTAGTGAATATCAATCACTTCAAAATAAGTCTCCTTCCTATTTGACAAGCCTTTTAGAGGTTCAAATATTGAGATGCCTCTTGGTGGAGAGATTCAAGCGGGAAAAACTCCTCTAAACAACCGGTGAGTTGCAATTTAGACATGGTTTTATCATAGGGAGCATTCAATGGCGTTAGAAGACGATGAAAACCATGGCAAATGAGAGGGATAATTTAGATCCCTCGCCAAAAAGGTGGCTTTAAAAGCACATGTATGTGCCGAGAAAGGGAAACACTTAAGGAATCTCTCAAGGGAGCTATCTTTTTCATAAAAGGTATAAAGGAGGAGGCTTCATCGCTCAAGGAAGAATTTGTGGCCGTCTCTGATCAGCATTTTGATAGGGTAAAGGAATAATTGAATTTCTTCTATCTGAACCTAGATTTTAATTGAATGGACATGTTCAAGATGGTTTGGGATGGTCCGTTAGTGGAAGACTGGTAGGTCCCTTGACAAGTCCCTTGCACCTTGATCCCCTTTTTACATATCTCTTTTCTAGAGAGCTCTGTCATCGCTTAGCTTGTGTATTGCTTTTGCATTTTATCCATATTTGTACAGACCTTTATTTGCGTATAATCTATTCTTTGTTACCGTCAGGCGATAATGATCTTTATGCTTGGGTCTCGAGCCTCTGACCGCTCTAGACGAGATGACAGGGCTCTTCGTTAAGGATCATGCATACCTAACTGCCTCAAAGGGCAGACAAAAACCTTCTATGAGAAATTAACTTATTTAATCACCTCAGAGGGAGACAAAGATCCATCTAAGAGGATCCAACAATTATAGGCTTGACATTAGAGAAGAGGATCAAAATTATAATTACCACTGCTAGATTCATAAACAAGAGGCGAAAGAAACATGAAACGAATGATTAATAGTATGGCAGTTGGGCCGAATAACATACATATTGAAGTGTGAAAAATTCTTGGAGATAAAGTCATTGAGTGCAGACAAAAGGTAGAGAGATATATGATTTTCCAATTACAATATGTTTGCATTGAAGGTCAACACTAAGCCCCTATCTTTTTACTTTAATTTTTGATGTAGTCATGAAACACATATAAGAGCTAGCATCGAGATACATATTTTTTTGCAAATGATATAGTCCTACTTGAAAAGTCGAATTAAGATTTAAATGAGAGGTTGAAAACTTGGATACGAGCTTTATAAAGGCATTGTGGTATATGGAATGCAAGTTCGACAAAATAAATAGTGTTTCTAACCTATAGGTAAAAGTGTAAGCGGAAATATTCATGGATATTATATGAGATTAAAACATCAATACTTACTTGTTGAAATCATGATTCAGAATTCCGAATGGATGAATGACCAGATCTTCCTCTGTATCTCACACTCCCGTTCACAACTTTCAATGGGGCAAGTTATGGAGCCGTCAGTTATGTTTCTGATACTTTTTTGTGATTACAGAGGGGACCTAGCCATATAATATATATAACCTTAGTCCCTACCCATTATGGGCCCAAGGTTAAAGCCCACACTTTTACCCACACCAATCAGGTTTCAAATACTCAACCATTAATTAAAAATTGATCACTTAATCAATTAAAGGGCTTATATATGCACCCCCATCAGAATCACGATTAACCCGTTTTTTACAAATTAAACCACAATTGATTGTAGCCCATAAAATATTAGATAAATCTAACATTCTCCCACTTGGGCAAAATCAATTGTATGATTTTTATTTTAAAATACATTTTGAAAACGAATCTCGGGTTAATGACTAATTCCTTAAAATGCGGCCGCATTTTAAGGAAATCCATGATTCCAGGTGCAGTATCTGAATATGACTCCATCCAACAAAAGTTAAGCAGTATTGAATCACGACGATTATTATGTCCTTCATTGACATAAAACCTTTCGTGGTTACAAATACTACATGCTCCGTCAACTAGTCATCAGTGTGGAGTGTGGCAAGAAAATAACATGCTAATGTGATCCAACAACCATTTGCTATTTTCTTCGTCAGTCCTTAACAATTTCTCTCAAATGCATTAAACACAAAGAAATTGTATGGTTTTACAAACCATAATGCCTCAGCTCCAACATGGCATCGACCACCGGCACAGTGGTCCTGACAACGCCGAGCTTAAAATCATACTTCAGCTCCAATATGGCATCAACCACCGGTATAGTGGTCCCGAAGACACCGAGCTCAAAATAATAACCATGCCTTGAACTTCAAACTAGTGTCGACCATAGGCACAATGGTTTCGATGACACTGAGTCCCAAATTTAGCAATTTAAATGTAAATAAACAATGACAAATGATAATAATAATAATAATAATAATCATTGTAATATCAATTGCTTAAAATAGAAAATACTCGACAATCCAACATTTAAAGTGTCTAAAATAAAATATAACATGATAAAAGAAAATGACATAAAGAACAAACTCCCACTAACCAAGTACATCAAAGGAACTCACAATGCCCATGTTCTCAACATGGTTTTTGAACACAATGGGTCTAAGTCCCTTAGTTAGGGGATCAGCTAGCATGAAATCAGTACCAATGTACTCAACAACAATGTCATTTTTCTTTACAAGATCTCTGACTGTTAAATACTTCAATTCCAAATGCTTAGAACCGCTAGAAGTTTTATTATTCTTGGAGTAGAACACAGTTGAACTATTATCACAGTAAAGCTTTAGTGGCTTTGCAATGGAATCAACAATACGAAGTCCAGTTACTAAATTTCTTAACCAAACAGCATGAGTGGCAGCAGCATAACAAGCAACAAACTCTGTCTGCATAGTAGAAGAGGCGACAAGAGTTTGCTTTTTACTCTTCCATGATATCGCGCCTCCAGCCAACATAAAAATGTAACCAGAAGTAGATTTTCTATCATCAACACACCCAGCAAGATCAGAGTCAGTATACCCAACTATTTCCAAGTTGTCAACTCTCCTAAAAACAAGCATACAATCTTTAGTTCTTTGCAAACATCTCATCACTTTCTTAGCCGCAATCCAATGATCATTCCCAGGATTAGACTGGTATCGTCCCAAGACGCCAACTATGAAAGCAATGTCAGGCCTAGTGCATACTTAAGCATACATCAGGCTGCCCAATGCACTGTCAAAGGGTTTTCCCTTCATCTCTGCCCGCTCAATCTCATTTTTAGGACATTGATCTTTACTGAATTTGTCTCCTTTAGTAATTGGAACATCTCCTGGCTTACAGTTCTGCATATTAAATCTCTCTAGAACTCTATCAATATAAGCTCTCTGTGACAAGCCAAGCACACCACGTGATCTATCTCTGTGTATTTCAATTCCCAATACAAAAGATGCTTCACCAAGGTCCTTCATATCAAAGAACTTGGTTAGCATAAGTTTGGTCTCATGAAGTAGACCAAGATCACTACTTGCGAGCAAAATATCATCAACATATAACACAAGAAAGATGAATTTGCTCCCACTGACCTTAAGATAGATGCACTGATCAACTTTATTTTCTTTAAAACCCAATGAATTTACCACCTCATCAAATTTCAAGTACCATTGTCTAGAAGCCTGTTTCAAACCATAAATAGATTTTCTTAATTTACAAACCAAGTGCTCATCACCACCTTTTACAAAACCCTCTGGTTGCTGCATGTACACCTCCTCATTAAGATCACCATTCAGAAAAGCAGTCTTAACATCCATCTGATGCAATTCTAAGTCAAAATGTGCCACAAGGGCCATAACAATTCTAAAAGAGTCTTTAGTGGAAACAGGAGAAAAGGTTTCATTAAAATCAATACCCTCCTTTTGTGTGAAACCTTTAGCCACAAGTCTTGCCTTAAACCTCTCAATTTTACCTTTCGAGTCCTTCTTTGTTTTGAATATCCACCTGCATCCAATCGCTCTATAGTTTCTTGGTAACTCCACTAGTTCCCAAACATCATTATTTATCATGGATTTCATTTCATCATGCATTGCATCTGTCCACATGCTAGATTGAGAACAAGTAATAGCTTCTAGATAATTTTTAGGATCAATAACAATACCAACATCATAAGCATCCTCACTAAGATAAACTACAAAATCATCAGGGATAGCAGGTCGCTTTTGTCTTACTGACCTTCTAACATGAATTTGCTCAACTGGCTCATTAGGTTGTTCAACCTCAGTTATAATAGGAGGATCCACTACATTTTCAACAAGTGGTTCAACCACATCTTCAACTGGATGTTCAGCCACATTCTCATTTGGAGCAAAACCTCCAGGAGTCGTGGATGATCTAGCATTATCAAAATTAGGAAGTGACAAAGTAACAACATCAGGCATAACACAATTAATATTATCAGATTCGGTGACAAGCTCAGCAACATCAAGCTCAAGGAATTTTGCATGCATGGACTCCACAATTTTATTTCCTCTACCATGACAAAAGAATTTGTATCCTTTAGATCGATCCGGATATCCAATAAAAAAACAACGACTTGTTTTTGGGTCAAGCTTTGTCTCAAAAGGATTATATATTTAAACCTCTGCAGGACAACCCCAGACACGGAGATGATTCAAACTGGGTTTTCTACCTGTCCAAAGCTCAAAAGGTGTTTTTGAAACTGATTTACTAGGAACTCTATTAAGTATATAGAGGGCTGTTTCCAAAGCGTCACCCCATAAAAATTCCGGTAAATTACTCCTACTCATCATGCTTCTCATCATATATTTAAGGGTGCAGTTTCTCCTTTCAGCTACACCATTCTGTTCAGGAGTACCAGGCATTGTGTATTGTGGAACAATTCCACAATCTTGCAAGTATTTTGCAAAAGGTCCCCTGTTTTGCCCAGTAGAATGATATCTACCATAATACTCTCCACCACGGTCAGAACGTACCACCTTTATCACTTTTCCTAGTTGCTTTTCAACCTCAGTTTTAAAATTTTTAAACTTTTCAAGTGCTTCTGATTTTCCCTTAATCAAGTAGAGATAGCCATACCGTGAAAAATCATCAATGAAAATGATAAAAGATGTATTACCACAGATAGTTGGAGAAAGGGGGCCACTAATATCTGTATGAATTATTTCCAAAAGGTCTGAACTTCTAGTTGAACCTTTCTTATTGGTCTTTGTAAATTTTCCTCTAATACAATCCATACAAGTCCCTACACCATTGAAATCTAAGGAAGGTAAAATATCATCTCTAATTAACCTTTCAACTCTTTCTTTAGAGATATGTCCTAAACGCTTGTGCCACAACAAAAAGGATTTTTCTCTAATTTTATATCTTTTAGCAATGGAGCTTTCAACATTTAAGGATGAGGATATCATATCACAATACAAAGATAACTTATATAAACCATCCAACAAGATACCATTACCAACAACTTGAGAATTCAACATCAAATTTAATTTTCCATCATAAAAGGTAAATTGAAATCCAAACTTATCCAAACAAGATACTGAAATCAAATTTCTCCTAAAAGAAGGTACATAAAAAGTATCTTTCAAAACAAGTTCAAAACCAGTTCCTAAGACTAAGCTAACATCTCCCACTAGCTCCACAACGACTTCAAGATCATTTCCTACCCTGAGTTTGCTTTCCCTCAAGTTTGGTCTCCGCTGGTTTCTGAACCCCTGTAAGGAAACAGCAATATGGGTTGTAGAACCACTATCAATCCACCAAGAGTTAATGGGAACATCAACTAAGTTAGACTCAAAACAGACAAAAGCTAAATGATTACCTCCAGATTTGTTCTTGTTGTCTAACCAAGCTTTAAAAGCATGACAATCAGTTTTCTTATGTCCCTTTTCCTTACACCAAAAGCACCAAACAGATTTCTTAAAAGCAACAGGTCTGGGACCTCCTATATTATGATGTTGACCATTATCAGGTTCCTTATAAGGAATTCTATGAGCAACACTATGAGTGTTTTTCTTATTTTTCCAAGATTTTTTACCAGAATGGGGTTTAGCATGAAAGGTTAGGAGTGCTAGATCACTTTTCTCCTTCTTGAGTTTCTCTTCTTCAGCTACACACTTGGTAATGAGGTTATTGATAGTCCACTTATCACCAAATGTATTATAAGCAGTTTTGATTTGAGTGAACTCAACAGGTAGGCAATTTAAGGCATGAGACACAATAAAATTCTCATTCAGGTCAATGTCATGGGATTTTAGTTTGGTTTGGACATGAACCATCTTAAGAATGAACTCTCTGACACCCCCATTGTTATCATATTTCATGTCCGTGAGTTGTTTCATTAAACATCCAGATTCAGCATTATCAGATACCTGAAATCTCTCTCCAATAGTAGTAAGATACTCTTTAGCATTCTCTTTTTCAGGCAACCCACTTATCAGATGTTCAGAAATTATTCTCTTTATAGCACACAAGCTAAGTCGATCACTCCTCTCCCACTTAGCTAATTTTTCTTTCTCTTCAGGTGTACTCTGATCATTGATCACAGGTTTGGTTTCACGCAATGCCATGTCAAGGTCAGCAATCCCTAACGAAAACTCTAAGTCTTTCTTCCATTTTTTAAAATTAGACCCATTCAAGATCTCAATAGAAGCAGAACAATTGTTCATAGAGAAGGTCACTGATTAGACAAAATAGAAATGCATTAGAACAAATAATAAAGGCAAGATATAGCTTTAATGAACATAAGTTATCACTAAGAGGCCAACATTATCACACAATCCCCTTTGGGTGGAATGCGTAAAACCTAGGTTAAAACCAAGGTCAGAACCTCAGATGAGTCGCTCAATGAGCATACATTGGGTTCGAAAGTCTATCTCCTTTGGATAGATAAATTCTCTAAACCAAAACACCTCCAACAACTTCATCTACAAATTTCAAGGATAAGCTACTCAATGAGCATACATTGAGTTTAGAAATTTATTTCCTTTGGATAAATAAATCCCTTAGACCAAAGCATCTCCAATAGTTATATCCTTAATCAACCACAATCTTTACATACAATTATCCACCTTTGGGAAGACAATCACAGTAATGACTTAAAACCATTCCTCAAACTACAAAGATACTTTTATAAATTAAAACGAGCGATCTCACTTTGGTGGTAATCACACACAATAATTTATAGAATTTCTTGCATAGGAATTAAAAAAAATTCTTGCCAAAATAAATCATGAACCAATCATGAATTTAAACCATATAACATTCCTAATAAATTTTGTCTTCAACAGTATCAATCTCAATATTATAGAGATATTATATAATATTTCAAAATACTTGACAAAACAAATATATTACAAATTTATATAAACTAACATTTATTTAATAAAATTTCCGAAGAGAAAATTATAATAATTTAACATTAGATTTATATATACGAGATCAATAAGAATACACGAGATCAATAATTGTTAATGACTTTACAATTTCACGTAATGACTAACCATTATATTAAATCATAATTATATATTAAGAATAATAAATTGAGTCCTAATTCATATAATTTAAGCTCTGATACCAAATGTAAGCGGAAATATTCATGGATATTATATGACATTAAAACATCAATACTTACTTGTTGAAATCATGATTCAGAATTCCGAATGGATGAATGACCAGATCTTCCTCTGTATCTCACACTCCCGTTCACAACTTTAAATGTGGCAAGTTATGGAGCCGTCAGTTATGTTTCTGATACTTTTTTGTGATTACAAAGGGGACCTAGCCATATAATATATATAACCTTAGTCCCTACCCATTATGGGCCCAAGGTTAAAGCCCACACTTTTACCCACACCAATCAGGTTTCAGATACTCAACCATTAATTAAAAATTGATCACTTAATCAATTAAAGGGCTTATATATGCACCCCCATCAGAATCACGATTAACCCGTTTTTTACAAATTAAACCACAATTGATTGTAGCCCATAAAATATTAGATAAATCTAACAAAAAGTTGAAAATCATATCCTCCCTTAAGTCACGCAATTTAAATATATTTGGATTGTAATACAAAATGATGGAGAATTATAAGAGAATGTAAACTATCGAGTTCAAATTGAGTTGTTAAAATGAAGGAGAACTTCAAGGGTTTTGTATGACACAAAAGTACCACTCAAGCTGAAGGAAAAGTTTCATGTGACACCTGCGATATTGTACGGGACAAAATGTTGGACAGTTAAAAATCAACACGAGAATAAAGTAAATGTAGCGGAGATAAGGATGTTGCATTGAATGAATGGTAAAACTAGGCATAATTAACTTAAAAATAACAATATTAGAAAAAAAAAGTGTTGGGATTACACCTCTAATACAAAAGATGGTAGAAAATAGATTTCGACAAACATGTGGATTATATGGTAAGGATATCAGATAAAAAAGAGTCAAACAGATAGATATAGAGAAAAACCTAAAAAAAAAACTATAAAAAATTAAAGAAAAACCTACAAAAAAACCATTAAAAAAAGCTATTAAATAGAAACATAATTCTGAATAGAATATTTTAAAAAAAATTTGCGTGTTGTTTGTCATCATATCCTTTTCATCATGTATCAAACTTAATCCCATTTTCACCGAGTTCCCACACCAAATTCCCATATTGGCAAATGACAAGGACGAAAACAAAAAGTTGTTTGTCATCGTATCCTTTTCATCATGTATCAAATTTAATCCCATTTTCACCGAGTTCCCATATTGGCAAATGACAAGGACGAAAACAAAAATTCATCATGTATCAAATTTAATCCCATTTTCACCGAGTTCCCATATTGACAAATGACAAGGACGAAAACAAAAATTCATAGGAGTATGTTGGAAGGTGAACACTCTAATACCATTGGATTCAGAAGATACTCTCATTCAATAAAACATCATATTAAATGTCATATAATTTTTTATATATATTTTATTTAAAAATAAATTAATATTGAGTCTTTTTATATATTTTTTATTTAAAAGTAAATTAATATTTTAACTTAATTTACACCAAGTTGAAAAATGTTTTGTGGCGGGTACCTTTTTCTATAAAATTCTTCTATACCGAATAGCGTGATTGTAGAAACATCCTGCCATAATAAGCCACATAAAGAAACAAACAAGTGCAAACATAAAAACTCACTGGGAAAACTGGAGGTAATTCAATAATTATACGAGGATAAAGCCACAGAAATTTAAATCATTAAAATGTTGAGTATACAAAGATAGTTGTGCTTGTATCCCATCCAGGGGTTTAAATCCTTCATGTATTTTGCAAGTACATACCATGAATAAGTAAATAAATACAAGAAAATGTTATGTATAAATTACATCTTAACAAAAAGCATTAGCTTCCGCAGCAAAATTGATCACATACTGTTTTTATTCCCTCTCCCCTATTAAATAAATGTTTAGTTTCCCCTCAATCCGAGGATAATAATAGACTATGACAAAAAATCTAAGCATATTTGTTACATATGTCATATGGCACAATTAAAGAACTACTTAGTAAATTTAATCACTTCTTGCTTTTCTTTCTTCCTTTTACTTGTTTCTCTAAGCTTCTAAGCCTTTGACTGATAACAGCAGAAGAAGATATCTTTTTATTTGCCTGTTTTGATGAATCAACTGGAAATGAGCTTTGACCATTTGCTACTGATGCCGCTTGTTTTAGTGCTGGAAATATTGAGAAGGGAGATTTTGGAGCGCTGATGGGATCTGCAGGAGGCAAATCAGGAATACCTAAAGTTTTCTTTACACCGGGGACTCTAAGCACTGCGAAATGGTGAAACAAAACCAACTTAGGCGTATTGAAATGGTGAATAATGACAATATGATATGGCAAATGAGAATTTTGAAGTTTCTTACCCATTCCATATGAAAGTGAAAACAAGTTTGATGTGATCCAGTAACAAAATATAGCCTGCAAAATTATACATGAACACAAGTTTAAATTACATAAAATGACAAATAAAAGCAGCAGTAGTTAGAAGAAAATAGGCAACATACCTTTGGAAAACTCATGGTGAAAGGAACGGAAAGAAGAGCAAGAACCCTTGAGAAATTTTTCATGGTGGCAGCCATAGGATTTCCTTCCATTCCTTCTTGCATATTACACTAAAATGAAAATAAAAAACGAAATGTACGGCCACACACACATTCAGACAAGTTTTCAAAAAGTCAAACTAGAAAGATAATTGAAAAGTTGAAAGTAAAGTCTCTAGAATTGAAGTGCGCACCTCTACTACTAATAAAAATGACAATGCAGTTATAACTGGAAAAATGTATAAGGCATCTGGAGTTGTGAGATCGGTGAACCAGAAAGCTCCACCATGTTTAAATGACGGCATTTTTTCAGCCATGTTTGTTATCTGTCATTAAAGAAAGTAAAATAAAACTGTGAGTGGATAGAAACAATATTAAGGCTCATCAGATTCTACAATTAGAGGGAACATCAAAGCAAAAGTCAGCTTACCGCAAGAAAAAAACTAATGAAGACAGGACCTTGAATAAATAGTCCCTTCATTGGCGTAAATGGAGTCACACCATATCTAATGAAACAAAAGAACCATGAAGTTTTATTTACTACTTAAAATAAAGGTTACTTGGAGCCACAGACCAATTACATCATACTTTCTTAAATACTAAACATAATGAATCTTCATATGACTACTGTGATCACAATTGTAACTAAAAGAAATGTTTAAATATCTGATTCATTATTTGACTGTTTAGAGAAGCAGCATTTTCATTTTAATGAAAACAGCATAATCAAAATGAGGCCAATAATAATAGTGACATTGAGTATTAAAAGTTATATTTAAGTTATGGCCATCACTAGTCACCACGAATATTACTCCGGTGATACACTGTATCACCGGATGTAGTATTTACATTAAATTTGGAGATCAATCATGGCTATTTGCATTTTGGAGTTATGCATTAAACAAACTAGAAGCTGCTTACTCTTTGAATAGCTTTGACATCTCCTTCTGACCTTCAGCAACAGCCTCTGGATCCATTGTCTGAAAAATGGATTTTATTGTGAGTAGAAAAAAATTTGTCTTTTGATATAATACGTATAACATACATGTATGAAAAAATTTCATTGCTCCAATATGACAAAGAACCCATTTCTTATAAATTATTTAATGACAAGTCACTCATTTTTAATGGAATTTGTTGAAGTTGTTAGTTTTAGATAAATAAGAAAACAATAAGAGCATTAAATTATTGCTGACATATATGAATATTGAACTGATACAAAAGACTAAACACCAATCCCTAACTATATGGACACAAGACTCCTAATCCTAAATAAATAGGAAAAACATGAAGGAAATCATGATATTAAAAAGTAATATAAAACCAATCCTAGATGATAAACTAAGATACTTTATGATTAGACACAGATCATAGAAGATAAACTAGGATACTCTAAAATTAATAACTCTTAAAAGTTCCACATTTTATAAGTGGAGAATGGGTGGGGTAGCTCAACTAGTATGTGTTAGTAGAGTTAAATGGGTGTAAGTTGTTGATTCAGGGTTCGATCTCTGACAATAGCATTTCATTGTATTTTTTCATAATGCACTAATGTAAACAAGTTGTTGATACTTATAACTCAACAACTTTTAATATAAGCAGGGGTAATCTTCACCTTACAGCCGATTTTGTAAAGGCCCAATCCAGACTCTAATATGGCATCAAAGTTTATCCAAGATCAGTTGAACCACCTCCTATCAGGTTACTTCGATCAAGCCACTCAGATCACCATCAGATGTCCAATCCTAGACATGAGGGGTATTTGTTAAGAGTTCCCCATCTTACAACCGGATTTTGTAAGGTTAAGTTAAACCCAACCCAAACTCTAATATGGATTTAAATCCTACCCAGGATCCGTTTGATTGTATTTTTTCATAATGCACTAATGTAAACAAGTTGTTGATACTTATAACTCAACAACTTTTAAAATAAGCAGGGGTAATCTTCACCTTACAGCCGATTTTGTAAAGGCCCAATCCAGACTCTAATATGGCATCAAAGTTTATCCAAGATCAGTTGAACCACCTCCTATCAGGTTACTTCGATCAAGCCACTCAGATCACCATCAGATGTCCAATCCTAGACATGAGGGGTATTTGTTAAGAGTTCCCCATCTTACAACCGGGTTTTGTAAGGTTAAGTTAGACCCAACCCAAACTCTAATATGGATTTAAATCCTACCCAGGATCCATTTGACTACCTCCTGTCATGTTTCTGTTATCGTGCTACTCAAATCACACTCCAAATGTCATGTCCAGTCATAAGCGTGGGGGGTGGAGGAAGGGGGTAAGAGTTCCATATTTGAAGAGATATGGCCTGACAACGTGTTTATAAGTGGGAGGAATCTTCACCTTACAAGTAGGTTTTGTTAGGCCTAACCCAAACTCTAATAATAACAAAGCTTTTCAAAGATGTTCTATCTTTTCACATATCGCCGTGGCTATACAACGAATAGGCTATAAGAACTATTGAAGATTTTCAGATGTTTTTAAGGATCTTATAAAACTACCTTCTAAAAGACATGATCATGGCATAGTGTTGAAGGAAGGGGCAGAAATTCCTAATACGCAACTTGAAAGGTACCCCGTCAATATTAAAAAAACTGAGATAGAAAACCAATTAGTAATGTGTTGGTGTGATTCAACTTAGTGTAAATTTCTATTCAAGATCTATAATTACTGTAAAGGAAAAGAATGGAAGGTAGAGTTTTTGTCTTAAAAGAGAGATTGGGAAAAGAGTATGGAATTCGGATATTTATAGTGATTGGTGGGTTGAGACTTGGGAGTGCTAGGATCTGTAGATTTTCATTGAAAAGAATGAACAATTTGCTGAAAGATTGAGAAAGGATAAAAATAAATAGGAGAAAAATCTCTCTTCCAAGTTTAATAATGATCCACATCCTAGTATTCTCTTATACAAATAAATGTATAACAACCTCAACTAACTGACTATTCTAACAACGTTTAACTACTCTAATAAGACATGATTCTATATACTATCAACACACCCCTCTTCAAAACAACGTTGTCGTCAAGGTTGACTCACAAGGATTAGATTCCTATCATATTTCATCTGCTCTTCTTGCAGAAGAGAACTTAGTCACACTCAGTATGAATGGAAAAAAAATGAGACTACTTGAGTGTTATTATTTATTTAGATACCTACAGTTTTACTGATGACATTGATAATCAGGTTAGACACTTAATCGGTGAACTATAAAAAAAATCCAAAAAAAAAAAAATGCAAACTAAAAATTTTAAGATGTAAGACTATAGAACTTGTGAGGCTCCTGTTGCTTAACTTACATTCATAACAATATATAGCAAAGCATTATATCGGATATCGTTGGTATTAAGAAATGACTTGATGAACTAGAGCATCATTACCTGTCTATCAATCTTTTCCTTTATCTCTTCTAAGCAAGGCCTCATAAGCTGCAGTGCACATGAAACAGTAAGCTTCAGATAGATAAGATATCAAAAAAGTGCATTATCAAATATACAACAAGCTTTACAGCCTTCATTCAAAAGGGCAAAAAAAGAAGGAACAAAATGGTGAAGTGGGTGAATAATAAATCCTATACCCGTATCAGGGATATCTTATTTCAAAAATGGAAAGAGAAGCAAATGGAAAATTCCACTCCAAACATCTAATTAGTATCCTGTTGAAATAGAATAACAAAGGAGAAAGGGGCAAGTAATAGTCATTGGCATTCCTACATTTTAGCAAGAAATGAGTATGAAAACAAAGCAACACAACATACGGTAAGCTTAGAAGTGGCCTTGAGTTGATTTATTAAGAGTGGAACAGTTGCACTTCGAATCAAGAGAGTTGTTAGAACTATGGATGCCCACCTGATACAAAATTCATGCACCATTAAATTTTTTAGGAGTTAGGAATTCACAACTCATTAAAGAACAATGTAGCTAGCATAGTCTCAAAACTCTATATTTCCATTCACCTTAAAAAGGTCATAAATAATCTAAGACTCCAATTTGTCTATTCTTAAGGGAAAATCATTAGTTTAATTACTTATTACCTATGAAGCACGAATACAGTCACCAACATTGATACATCGAAATTGGTAATAATTTGAAAAAAATGAATAAATAAAACAAAATCACAAGTGTTGGTGTCGTGTCAGACACTATTGACACACATTTTTTAAGAGGCGTCGGTGCTACCGAGCTTATTATGATGAATAGCAAACTATGATGCATAGGTACGGGTAGAGTACCCAGTGCGGGTACGGGTACAACACTTTTAAAAAAATTAAGGGACGGTTGAAATAAGAATTTTCTATAAAACTTATAAGAGAACTAAATAATTAGGTTCATAACAAAACACCACTATAAAAAATTGAAAACAACAAAATTTAATATGCTATATTGATATTTGAGAATACCACAAATTTCATTCAAAACCAAATAATGAGGAAAAAAAATGGAGTACCACGAGTACAGTAAGAGTACCCGATACGGGTGCGTACCCAGTACCTATGCTTCAGAGATAGCAAGTTAAACTCACCAATTTAGCCCACTGAAGGAATGCACTGCATCTATAACGTACTGCAAGGCTTGTACAGGCAAATAAGAATCAGCAGCAGCAATAGCAACTTCACTAACAACCGGAGCCTGAGAAACTACAGCGTCCATGGTAGTATCAATAAGAACATCAGCTACATCAGTCATTGCGGTAATCTTATCCAAATCCTGATTCAATGTAGACATATTTCGGCAGAAACTATATCCAGCTAAAGGAGAAAGGTTTCTATATTGAGCGGATGAGAAAAAACCCATTGATCCGTGAGAGTTTCCAAAGGACCTTGATTGAATAAAACTACTGATTCCTGTCGAACAAGGTTTCTCGTCTGGCTGGTCGCGATTCCCTTCGCCGCCATGGATAACATAGGTGAAAGACGGTTGGAACTTCCGGTCTATGAGGTTCCGTCTTTGCAAGAGGCAACGTCTATAAGCCATTGATTTGTTTGAAAGTTCTATCGAACAACATTGCATGAAGAAATTAGAAACGAAGCTGAAGAGGGAGAGGAAAATTCGAAAGAGATAATGAAAAGAGGAAAACCTGGATGGCTTTCTCGGTGTTCTGGCGGCTGACGAACAACTCGCCTGCTTTTCACGGCGAGATTCTGGTTTTTACGGCTGACGATGTGAATTCAGCAGAACGCCAAAATTTTAGGGTTTTAATTAATTAATTACGGTAAGTCTTTTTTAATTCATTTACTTTTTAACTCTTGTTAATCAAGTTAAAAATTAGAAGCTTGGTGCGGGTTTGATCTTTTGACACGACAGAGTCTAATTAGGTGTTTGAGGTGCGCCCCGTGGGAAAAAGAACCGTTTTGTTTTTCTTATCAACTAACTAACTACCTTGAAGGCCGCCCTGCCGCCTATTATACCTCAACAGGAGTCTCCTCCTAGGTGCGACCTAAATAGTTTTGATTTTAAAACTAGTTTTAAAATTCATTCGAAACGCAAGAGAAAGAAAAATACAGTTGAGTTTGATTTGCTTGACTTTTATAATATTTATAAATAAAATCGAATTAAATCAACCCAAATCAATTCAATCTTGATTAGTTTGACTTTTTATTATATCTTTATTGAATCCTACATATACATAAAGATAGGGCTGGACAAGGAACCGATAACCGGTCCAACCCGCATCAACCGATACTAAAAAAATGAATTGGGCCGGATGCACACGGTTTGGCGGTTTGGCGGGTCCAAAATACGGTTTCGTATGGCTCTACTGGGCGGGTCCGGTTCAGCAAATTGAAACCGTCGGTAACCATATCCACCCGACTGTAAGTGTTCAACGCAGCGTTTTTACTCTCCATTCTCATTTCATTTCAATTGAACCCTATCTTTCCAAAACTTTGTTGTTTCTCTTTTCTTCAATCTTCACAATACAAACCCTAAATATAAACTTTCCGTTCCATTTTGCACAGAGATTCATTCTTCACACAGAGTGAACAGGAAATAGCTTCAAGAATCTTCACTACTTGACTGATCTGAACCCTAAAAACGAACCTTTCAATTTGCGCCGCCGTCTCTATTCGTTCCATTCTAGTCTTAATATGCTATTCGTCTAGTTCGTTCCACTGTTCTCCATTTTCCAATGTAAGTACAACTTTCGTTTCATTTACAGTATTCACGTTTTTCGTTTTCGTTATGAACTTTACTAGAACATAAGATTACCCATTTTTCAGGTTTTTGTTTTGAACTTTAGTGAAGAACATAAGATTTTACCCATTTTTTGTGTTTTCTATTGTAGAGAAAATGTTGCTGATGAGTTCAGTTCAATTCTAACTCTGCAACTCAATTCCAAGGAATATACACAGCAAACTCAGGCAGCAGTAGCGACATTTGCGGTAATGGCGACCACTTCAACATTGTTTGGTATTGTCTTAAATTATGAGTTTGTTTGAGTTTTGTCTTTGTATTATCATAAATTTTGATTGTGTTTCGGCATAAGATGAATGTTGCAGCTTTGAATTGTTATTTCATCTTAACATCGGTGTGTATTACTTATTCTATCTTGTGTTGAATATTTGTTTCTTTTGCTGGGATTGTATTGACATAGCTTATTAAATAATATTGCAATTCCACCCTGTGTTTCCATGGATGTGTCACAAATACAGGATTGCTACTGTTGTGATGCAGAGCTTGAATGCATTGCATTTTATTTTCTAAATATGTTTCTACTTAATGATGTTATGGTTATGACTATTTCGACTACGCTTGTGACAAGCTTTGTTTCTGTTTCCTGCCGGATTGGTTATATGAGACATTGTAGCTACTGTGTTATCCAACTGAAGTTGTTGCCATTTTTTTTTGTCAAATCTGTGGCAATTTTGGTGAACCACAGTTTTGTCGTTAATGCTTGTAGTCACCTTGTTTCGGTTCGATTTCATGGTGCTTGTTGTTGTTTGTGATTTGATCCCGTAGAACCTATTCAGTTACGTGCATTGCTATTGTATAGGCGGGTGGATTCTATCCAAGGTCATTAAGCTGTAGTTTTAATTTGTTGAGAAAATTGTACAAGTCATGATTCTGTTGCTATTCTTAACATGTTTCCCATGGATTAGAAAAGGTTTGATGTAAAATGGATTATTGGATTTGATACTGGTAGTTGTTTCTATCCAAGGAATAATTCCCTCTTATACTTGTGATTGTATGTATATTGATATAAAATATTACAAGTTTATGATTAACTAAGTCTTAATGAAGAAATGTTTCATACTGCTGCTACAGGTAATACATGTTAATAACAGTTTTGCTTAGAAATTGGATTTGAATTTTATGTATGTTTAGAAACAGTTCGGGTTTAGAAATTTAAGAGCTTTGGGTTTAGAAACTAAAGTAGAAACTAAATTATTGCATTAAGAGTGTACTTAGAACTGCAGAATGCAATAAGTTATTGATTTTGTAAGCAAATGTACTTAGAACTTAAGTCATAAGAGTGCAAAAGCTGAACATATCTCACATAAAAACTGCAGAACAACTATTTAAAAGGGAAATGTAATTTAAAAATTATCATTAATGAGTGTAATATACCACAACAACCAAAAACTATGTAAGCAAATGTACTTAGAACTTAAGTCATAAGAGTGTAATATACCACAACAACCAAAAACTTATTTTCACTAAGCATCTAAACACATAATGAGTTAATAATGTTGGTTGTGTGTTGATTATAATCTTCATTAATTTTCAGCAATGGAGAATGTTACTCAACACCAGCCTTCTACATTAACATCTGGTGTTGTTGCAACTGATGTTGCTGCAACTGAAATTCACGTTGTTGGGCTTCCTCCACTTGGAAAGAAAAGAAAACCAAATGCTAATGGTCCTAGGAAATCGTCTCCTGCATGGGACCACTTTATTAAATTACCTAATGAAACTGAACCAGTAGCTGCTTGTAAACACTGTCATAAAAAGTATTTGTGTGATCCAAAATCCCATGGGACATCTAACATGCTTGCTCACACAAAAATATGCACCAAGAGGCCACAAAATGATCCTACTCAAACTGCCCTTTCCTTTGCTAGTGGAGAGGGTGGTGGCTTGGTTGCTGCAAGCCAACGATTTAATCTTGCAGCTTGTAGAAAAGCTATTGCTCTATTCGTGATCCTGGATGAACATTCTTTTAGAGTAGTTGAAGGGGAGGGATTTAAGTTGCTATGCAAACAATTACAACCCCAATTAACTATTCCATCGAGGAGGACTGTGGCGAGGGACTGTTTTCAACTTTTTGTTGATGAAAAAGTAAGATTAAAAGGTTATTTCAAATCTGATTGCAATAGGGTAGCCTTAACCACTGATTGTTGGACATCCATTCAGAATCTTAGCTACATGACCCTAACTGCACACTTTATTAACAATGATTGGAAGTATGAAAATAGAATTCTAAGTTTTTGTTTAGTTCCTAATCATAAGGGTGAGACAATTGGTAGGCAAGTTGAAGAGATATTAAGGGAGTGGGGAATAAGGAATGTGTCCACAATCACAGTGGACAATGCAACATCTAATGATGTAGCTGTTGCTTATTTGAAGAAGAGGATTAATAATATGGGTGGTTTAATGAGTGATGGGTCTTTCTTTCATCTTCGTTGTTGTGCACACATTCTAAATCTGGTGGTTCGTGATGGTTTAAAACAAAATGAATTATCTATTTGTGCCATTAGAAATGCTGTTAGATTTGTGAGATCATCACCCCAAAGATCATCAAAGTTCAAAGAATGTATTGAGTTTGCTAGAATTAATTGTAAGAAACTTTTATGTCTTGATGTTCCAACAAGGTGGAACTCATGTTATTTGATGTTAGATGCTGCTGAAAAGTATCAAGCAGCATTTGAGAAAATGGAAGGTGAAGATTTTAGCTATTTGAAATTTTTTGGGTTAGTTGGTCCCCCTACTCTTAATGATTGGGATAATGTTAGGTGTCTTGTAAGTTTTTTCAAAATTTTCTATGAAGCTACTATGGAATTTTCTTCGTCAAAACAAGTGTCCCTTCATAAGGCATTCCACCAACTAGCTTCAATCCACTGTGAGCTAAAAAGATCATCCATGAACTTGAACACAATTTTAGCCTCAATGGGATATGAAATGAAGCAGAAGTATGACAAATATTGGGGAGAAATTGAAAATATCAACAAGTTTATTTACTTTGGTGTGATTTTTGACCCTCGGTACAAGTTAGGATATGTGGAGTGGTGTTTTAATGATATGTATAATGATGAGTCTGTGCCTTTTACTAATCTGATTGATGTGATAAAAAAAGAGTTGTTTAAACTATTCAATTGGTACAAGGGTATACATGACCAACAACATGGTACTAGTCCTATTGAGGGTAGTTCATCTGGTGATGGTGTTGTTCCTACTACTGAAATTCCATCTCATAATGCAAGAGTTGAAGCTTTTAAGGAGCACCTAAAACAAAAAGATTCAATAGATAAAAAAAATGATCTTGAGAGGTACCTAGATGACAATTGTGCTGATGATGTTAACTTTGACATCCTTATGTGGTGGAAACAAAACTCTTGTAGATACCCTGTTTTAGCAAAAATGGTGAAAGATGTTTTAGCTAGTCCTGTGTCAACTATCGCTTCTGAAAGCACGTTTAGTACTGGGGGCAGAGTTCTAGACACATATAGAAGCTCGTTAAGCCCTGAAATGGTAGAGACTTTGATTTGTGCACAAAACTGGTTAAAACCTACACTTAGTCAATTCAAGGATCTGAATATAAATGAAGATTTTGAGGTGTCTTTCACTACTGTATCAGGTATATAAAATTGTGTATTTAGTCTACTAATATATTAGGTTTGATTTTAATTTAATTGTTTGGTTTTTATTTACTGTTTTGTAGAATTTGGTGGTTCATCTGTTAGTGGATCAACATCTGGTTGTGATTCTAATGTTGTTGGAAGAGGAAAAGAACCAGTTGCTGGTTCATCTCAAACACATACTTAATGCTGGCAGTGGTTTGTGCATTAATACTGCTTTACTTATATTTATGTTTATGAAATGTATTAATATATTTTTTGTTTCATTTCAGTTTGTTTTTTGGAGTCATTTGTATATATAGATCAACAATGGCTCACTTTTTTGGTGTTGCTGTATCGTGCAACTTGTTTTGGTGGTCCTGTTTCGTTCTCGTGGCATCTGCAGCAGCAAAATGTAGTTGTTTTTTGGTGGTCCTGTTTCTTTTTGGTGGCATCTGCTGTTTCGTCCTGTTTCGTTTTGGTGGTCCTGTTTTTTTCTGCAGCAGCAAAATCTGTTAGTGGATCAAAATCTAGTTGTGATACTTCAGCTGTTTTACCCTAGGTGAGTCATTGCTATTTTGATTTACTTAATCCACAAAATTGTTTTATGAGAAATGGATGATTTGGTTGTTCTACAAATCATGATATTATTTGGTTGTTGTGTGTGGAAGTTCATATGTATGTATTTTGCTGTTTATGTCATTGCTGTTTATGCTGTTAACTTCAACTTAATGTCATTGTTGTTTATGCTGTCAAGTTAATGTTCTTCAGTTTATGTTGTTTATGTCATTGTTGTTTATGCTGTTAAGTTTATGCTGTCATTGCTGTTTATGCTGTCAAGTTAATGTCATTGCTGTTTATGCTGTTAAGTTAATGTCAAGTTAATGTCATTGTTGTTTGAGTAAATCTTCTCCTTTCTTGGCCTCAATCACAACTCTCTTTTCTTCAGCTTTCTTGTGAAGTAATGCTATTTTGTTCTTCATTTTCTCTGCAAAATAATGACTTGAAAAATAATGTTCTTCAATTATAGTCCTATGTTATAATGCGTGTCTGAATGCCAAGAGTGATTTTTGAATGTTACCATGAATCCTTATTAATTCATAGGTATAGCATAAGGTAGGATTGTTGCGTGTGGTTTAACTTAAGGAGGATACGACAATGGGATGAACTGAGATTGAGATAGGTTTCGAAAGCGACAAGTGAGGACAGTTTGGTTTCAATTGGTGGACATAGTGTTTTGATGCTGTCCACAATCTTATTGGGAGGGTCATCAACTTGGCTCCTTATGAGAAATGGATGATTTGCATATCTCACTACTTGCACCATTGTCCAGCCTTCATATCAATTTGTGTCCAACCTTCATACTGTTGTTTCATAGAACATACTGCTATTTCATAGAACATACTGCTATCATACTGCTATCATACTGCTATTTCATCAATTTGTCTCCAGCCTTCATATCACTACTTGCACCATACTGCTGTTTCATAGAACATACTGCTATGTCATCATTATCCGGCCTTCATATCTCACTACTTGCACCAAGAACATACTGTTGTTTCATAGCAATTTTTGTTTTACATTTGTCTTTTTGTATCTGTCATTGTAGGGGTTTGATTATTGGCCTTTCAAAGTGCAATATTGAGCAAACTCATAGCATGTTGATTAAACATATAGAAAACTCATAGCAATATTGAGCAAACTCATTGTAAGGTACTAAGGGTTTAAAAGTTTGTAATTGCTACAAAAGTTTGTAATTGCTGCAGAAGTTTGTAATTGCTTATTAGTTTGGGTTGATTTTCACAGGCTGAACCTGAAAAACCTGCTGCTGTGAATGGTGTTGATGATCAAAGTGTAAGTATGGTGAGATAGGATAGTTGTATATCACATGTAATTTGAATGTTGCTGACTAAGTTGTTTTTGCAGGGTAAAGTTGTTAATTCTGTTGATGACAATTAGGATGTTCTTAATGAATAGGTTTAAGTGTGGTTTGTAGAGAGACCATTGCTGTTCTCCACAAAATTGGAAAGCTTGTTGGTTTGTGACACAAGATCTTTGTCTAGGTAATTCCCCCTGCAAGTGTAATTCCCCCTGCAAGTCTAGGTTTAAGTGTGGTTTATAAAATATACCTCTATTTAATCTATCAATAAAAAATATACCTTTTACTCTAAAATTGGTTCTTTTTTTTTTGTCAAAATTATTAAATGAAAGTTTGTAATTGCTGCAGAAGTCAATGGCTTGGTTTATGTAGTAGGAGGATATGGAGCAGAAGGCGACAGTCTATCTAGTGCCGAGGTTTATGATTCGGATACTAACATGAAGGATATGGTTGTGGAAATTTCTTCAAAATGGCAACGAGATTTGGAGAACATTCTTGAATTCAGATTTGGTAACTTGTCAAAAAGGATATGGATTGAATATGAAGGCGGGAATGCTACTGCTGAGTCAATTTGGATGATGGACCTGCTCTCAATCTGTAGACCAGCAAATGAAAATTGCTTCCTAAATAAAGTATTGATTGTACTAGGCAGAGGGACTAACATACATGTATTGATCTATGATGTTTTAACATCGTCATGGTTGCATCTATTGCTGTCAAAATTTGGTTTTTCATACTAAAAACTTATTTGTATTTGTTTTGACAAACCGATTCAACCCAACCGAATAAACCGTTTAAACCGATAATCCGCCAACCGATAAAACCGAACTTAGTCTTGGGTGAAATTGGGTTCAACTTTTTCAACCGTGGATTAGTTCGGGTTAACTATTTTGAACCCGAACCCACCCATAACCGACCGCCGTCCACCCCTACATAAAGAGATAACATAATTTTATATTTAATTATTCATACATTATCAAAAAAACAAATTCATAATCGTCAAAATAAGTTTACAATTTTATTTTGTACCAAAAGAAAAATATACATGAAATTGTATTCTTAAATAAATTTAAAATATTATATTGTATAGTTAGTTATAAGCAAATTTTTTACATGTGACTATCCTAGTCTGATAACACAATAATTTCGTTTTATTATCTATTATGGATCGGCCGAAAGTCCAAATTGCTAAGACTTAAGTCAACTCAAATCCATTTCACATGACTCAATGTATAAAAGGCATCTTACACAAAATGCAAAGTACACTTTTCTAATCTCCACTTTTGATCACAATCATCTTAAAATTTTAACTGATTGTAACTATAGAATGCAACCTATGAGTGGGTGAATTAGTTTTTCTAAATTTTTCTTATTTTAAGTAAAGATTCCTCTCCTTTTTATTTTTTCAAAATTAAATTATTAGACTTAAATGAAAAGTGTAGAAAAAATAAAGAATAAGAAAATAAAAGGCACAAGAATGTTCTCCTTTTAAGCAATGGTGCATATAGTCCTTTCACATGTTGAAAGACGTAGTGAGAAAAGAGATAGTGAAACTGTTAGAGGCCGACATGATTTATCTGATTTCATACAATGCCTGGATGAGTCCAGTCCAGGTGGTTCCGAAGAAAAGGGAAATGGTTGTGATTACAAATGATAAAAACAAACTGATTTTGGCAAGAACTAACACATGATGAAGGATGCACATCGATTACCGAAGGTTTAACCAAGCCACCAGAAAAGATTATTTTCCATTGTCGTTTATGGATAAAATGCTGGAAAGATTGTCTGATCAAGAGTTTTACTATTTTCTGGATGGTTATTCAGTATACAATCATATCACTGTAAGTTCAGAAGATCATGAGAAGACAACTTTCACATGTTCTTTTGGCATCTTTGCTTATAGACGAATACCTTTCAGATTATGTAATGAACCGACAACGTTTCAACGATGTATGCAAGCCATCTTTATTGACTTGGTTGAAAAGTACATTCGAGTATTCATGGACGACTTCTCAGTTTTGGCCCTTTTTTTGACCTATGTCTTGAAAATTTGGACACCGTACTAAAGTAGTGTGCAGAGACGAATCTGATTTTTAACTGGGAGAAATGCAACTTCATGGTGACGGAAGTGTTAATTAGGAAATAATATTTGCAGTTATTGTGAATAATTTACATTCATAAAATAGGAAATTAGTCATTATGAATTGTAATTAGTTATTATCAGCTGTAATTAGTTATTATGAGTTGTAACTACCGACACTGTTATATATAGTATGAAAGGCAATGAGAAAGGCATCAAGCCAAATTTCATGACATGGTATCAGTAGGTTCGATCAAACCTGGAAAATATTATTATATTGGCTGATCAGCGATACCCCACTGGTTTGCTCTCGTAATCGTGTTCATTTCGAAATTCTTTCGTTTGAAATCGAAACCTTGCAGCTGTCTGAGATTCTAAATTTTTGGTTGCCGGTTCGTGATTTCGTCTTGGAGATTCTCGTTGTTGCGCTGATATTGCAATCAATTTTTTTTGGTTCTTGGCTATTGTTGCTTCGTGATTCTGGATCGTCATAATCTTCTGTTTTGCCGCTCCTTCCAAATCGTAGATTTGATCGTGTTGTTGTTCGTTGGTTCGTGGGTATTGTTTTTTGTTGCTGCTCTAGTAACTGTGATTACAGTTACTGTTATTATATTATAGTTATTATTATTATTATTATTATTATTATTATTATTATAGTAAAATAATATTAGTGAGATTGTATCTGGTGGTTTAATAATTTAGATGGCTTCCGTAAAAGAAAGAGATAATTTTTGTGTTCGTTTTACCGGCAAGAATTATTCGGCATGGGAATTCCAGTTCAAGATGTATGTTAAAGGAAAGGGATTATGGAGTCACTTAGATGATGTTTCTAAGGCACCAACGGAGAAAACTGCTTTAGATGCGTGGGAAACTAAAGATGCTCAAATTATCACTTGGATTCTAAACAGTATTGATCCTCAGATGATAAGTAATTTGCGTTCTTTTTCAACTGCTCAAGAAATGTGGAATTATCTGAAGCGCATTTACAACTAGGACAATTCGGCAAAACGTTTTCAGTTGGAGTTAGACATCGCCAACTACAAACAAGGTGATTTGTCTATTCAAGAATACGATTCTGGTTTTTTGAATCTTTGGGCAGAACACTCTGCTATTATACATGCTAATGTTCCCAAGACCTCTCTTGCGGCTGTTCAAGAGGTCTACAACACAAGTAGGTGAGATCAATTCCTCATGAAGCTTCGTCTAGAATTTGAGGTTGTCAGAGGTGCTTTGCTAAATAGGAATCCTGTTCCTTCTTTGGATACATGTGTTGGTGAACTTCTCAGGGAGGAACAACGTCTCCTTACTCAAGGAACCATGTCTCATGATACTGTCAGTTCTGAGCCTGTGGCAATTGCATATGCTGCTCAAAGTAGAAATAAAGGTCGTGATATGCAACACGTCCAATGTTTTTCTTGCAAACAGTTTGGACATATTGCTCGTAGCTGCAGTAAGAAGTTTTGTAATTATTGCAAACAACAAGGTCATATCATTTTTGACTGTCCCACGCGTCCTCCACGACCAGCACATCATTCGGTGAAGGCATTTCATGCCACTACAGGCCATACAATTGGCTCTTCCACCAATGGTGCATCAGATGGCAATGCTCTACAACCTGAAATGATTCAACACATGGTACTTTCTGCCCTTTCAGCCTTGGGTATTAAGGGTAAGTATTCTCATGTTTCTCGTCCATGGTTTATTGATTCTGCTGCATCTAATCACATGACAGGTTCATCTGAACACTTGCACAATTTACATTCTTATCATGGTAATCAGAAAATTCAGATTGCTAATGGTAATACCTTGTCTATCACTAACGTTGGGGACATAAACTCGGATTTTCAGAATGTGCTTGTCTCACCTGGACTTGCTTCTAATTTATTGTCTGTTGGTCAATTGGTGGACAATAATTGTAATGTTAATTTTTCTCGATCTGGTTGTCTTGTGCAGGAGCAGGTGTCGGGGAAAGTGATCGCGAAGGGGCCTAAAGTGGGAAGATTGTTTCCAATACAGTTTATTTCTAATCATTTGTCTCTTGCTTGTCATAATGTTTTGAATTCCTATGAGGATTGGCATACAAAACTAGGTCATCCAAACTCTTCTGTTTTGTCTCATTTATGTAAAAGTGGCTTGTTGGGAAATAAAAATGTTATTCCTGATGCCTCTGTTTCATGTTCTGTTTGCAAATTGGCTAAAAGTAAAACACTTCCTTTTCCGTCTGGTGCTAATCGTGCTTCCACTTGTTTTGAGATGATTCATAGTGATGTATGGGGAATGTCTCATGTGGTTTCTCATGCTCACTATAAATATTTTGTCACATTTATTGATGATTATAGTCGTTTTACTTGGATATATTTTCTCCGTTCTAAATCCGAAGTGTTTTCTATGTTTAAGAAATATTTGACATATGTTGAAACTCAATTTCAAGCAAGTGTTAAAAATTTTCGATCTGACTCTGGTGGTGAGTACATGTCTCATGAGTTTCAGGAATACCTTCAACAAAAAGGCATCTTGTCTCAACGGTCTTGTCCCAATACCCCTCAACAAAATGGCACGGCAGAACGTAAGAATCATCATTTGCTTGATGTAACACGCACCTTACTTCTCCAAGCTTCTGTACCATCCCAATTTTGGGTGGAGGCTCTTTCCATGGTTGTCTTCTTGATCAATCGTATTCCTTCTACAGTTATTGATCTTGATTCTCCTTTCTTCCGTCTATTTAAAATTCATCCTGATTATAGTGCTTTACATACTTTTGGGTGTGTGTGTTTTGTTCACTTACCTCCTTTTGAAAGGCATAAGCTTGGAGCACAATCCTTTCAATGTGCATTTATGGGATATGGTAACTCTAATAAGGGATTTGTGTGTTATGATGTCTCTAACCATCGTTTTCGCATTTCTAGAAATGTGACATTTTCTGATAATCAGTTTATGTTTCCATGTGTTTCTCCTGCCATTAATGATATTTTTACTCTTCCTAAGTTTTCTATTATGCCTCAAGCTATAGAACGTTATAAACCAGGTCATGTATATGTCAGAAAACACAGACAATAGGTTCCCACACCCCTTCCCAATGCTGAACTGCCACCTGATCCTGTACCGGTTGAACCACGACGTTCTGGTCGAATATCCCGCGCACCAGATAGATATTCACCAGACAGGTATGATTCCTCACATACTTCTCTGACTGCCACACTCTCTAGCATATCTATTCCTACTTGTTACTCACAGGCTGTTAAAGATGTGCGATGGATGAAAGAAATGACTGAAGAGCTCCAAGCTCTTCAAGAGAATTTCACATGGGATATCGTCACTTGTCCTCCAAATGTAAAACCTATAGGTTGCAAATGGGTGTATTCTGTGAAACTGAATTCTGATGGGTCCCTCAACCGTTACAAGGCTCGTTTGGTTGCGTTAGGAAACAAGCAGGAATATGGAATTGATTATGATGAGACATTTGCATCGGTTGCCAAAATGACAACTGTCCGCACAATCGTGTCTATAGCTGCTTCTAATGGGTGGACTCTTCATCAAATGGATGTGAAGAATACTTTTCTTCATGGTGACCTGACAGAAGATATTTATATGACTCCACCTCAAGGCTTATTCTCTTCATCTAAAGGCGTGTGTAAGCTCAAACGCTCCTTATATGGTTTGAAACAGGCACCTCGGGCATGGTACGAGAAATTCCGCGCCACTATACTTGGATTCTCCTTTACTCAGAGTCAGTATGATTCATCTTTATTTATTCATAGCACATCTGCGGGTATTATTCTGCTTCTTTTGTATGTTGATGATATGGTTATTACTGGTTCGGATCATGCTTCCATTCAGCGACTTAAGCAACAGTTACATGCCTCATTTCATATGAAAGATCTGGGTAATCTACATTATTTTCTTGGTCTTGAGGTTCATTCTACATCCAAGGGCATCTTTCTCCATCAACACAAGTATGCTACAGATTTGATTTCTATGGCCGGTCTTGAATCGGCTAATCCAGTAGATACTCCTCTTGAGGTTAATGTTAAATATCATCGTGATGATGGGGATCTGTTGCCTGATCCCTTATTGTATTGACAACTTGTGGGTAGCCTCAACTACTTGACTATTACTCGCCCTGACATATCTTTTGCTGTTCAACAAGTAAGTCAATTCATGCATTCTCCTCGCCATCTTCACTTGGCTGCAGTTCTTCGTATAATTCGCTACTTAAAAGGAACCTCTCACCGCGGATTATTCTTTTCCGTTGGAACTTCTCTTCAGTTGAGCGCTTATAGTGATGCTAATTGGGCAGGGTGTCCTGATACTCGTCGATCTGTTACTGGTTGGTGTATGTTTCTTGGTTCTTCATTGATCTCTTGGAAAAGTAAGAAGCAAGCAAGAGTTTCTAAATCTTCTACTGAATCAGAGTATCGTGCCATGTCTGTTGCGTGTTCAGAAATACTTTGGCTTCGTGGTCTTTTGGCTGAACTTGGATTTCCCCAAACAGAGTCAACTTCACTTTATGCTGACAATACAAGTGCCATCCAAATTGTTGCAAATCCTGTTTTTCATGAACGCACCAAACATATCGAAGTTGATTGTCATTCAATACGTGACACCTACGATGATCGAATAATATCACTTCCTCACGTCAGTACGCAGTTGCAGGTTGCAGATATTCTTACCAAGGCTGTTCCACGCCCAAGACATCAATTTGAGGGGGGATGTTAATTAGGAAATAATATTTGCAGTTATTGTGAATAATTTACATTCATAGAATAGGAAATTAGTCATTATGAATTGTAATTAGTTATTATCAGCTGTAATTAGTTATTATGAATTGTAATTACCGACACTATTATATATAGTATGAAAGGCAATGAGAAAGGCATCAAGCCAAATTTCATGACAGGAAGGCATAATACTTAGCAAAAAAATCTTCCAGAGGCATTGAAGTGGATATAACAAAAGTAGAAGTAATTGAGAAACTCCCACCACCATTGAATGTTAATGGAATCAGAAGTTTCTTAGGCTATGCAGAATTCTATCGACAATTTATCAAAGATTTGTCAAAGATGGCCAAGCCTTTAAGCAACTTGATGAACAAAGATAAGCCATTTCTTTTTTGTAATGCATGTTTGCTTGATTTTGAAGGTTTAAAAGAAAGATTAATCATTGCACCCATAATCACAACGCGCGATTGGAAACTTTGTTTTGGATTAATGTGTGACGCGAGTGATTATGTGGTAGGTGCAGTGCTTGGACAAAAAAAAATAACAAAATTTTTCATGATATACCTTATGCTAGCAAAGTTTTATATGAAGCTCAAGTGAATTATGCTACCACCAAGAAAGAGTTGCATGCTATAGCGTATTTATTAGAAAAATCCAGGTCTTATCCCATTGGTTCGAAGATTATTGTGTACACTAACCATGCAACCATCAAATATTTGATCACAGAGTCAGACTCAAAGAAAAGACTCATTAGATGGATGTTGTTGTTACAAGAATTCGATTTTGAGATTCAGGAAAAAAGGGCACAAAGAATTCGGCAGCGAACCATTTGTCCAAGTTGGTTAATAATGAGATAACCAAGAAAGAACGTGAAGTCCTAGAGGAATACCCTTATGAAAAGTTACTCATGGTACAATAGAGACTGTGGTTTGTAGATATAACCAATCACAAAGCCACTGATATCGGATGACTTGAACTGGCAATAGAAAAAGAAATTCCTCTGTGATTCAAATCAATATGTTTAGGATGATCCTTATATGTTCAAAATATGAACTGATAATATTTTGAGGAGTTGTGTTACAAAAGAAGAGGCAAGAAGCATCATTTGGCATTGTCACAATTCCTCATATGAAGGTCACTACAACGGAGAAAGGACTGTGGAAAAGTTATAATCTAACTTATATTGGCTTTCTTTGTTCAAAGATACGCATGACCAAAAATGTGATAGTTGTCAAAGGACCAAAGGGTTGTGTAAACAGAATGATATATCCTTAAAAAAACATGCTTGAAGTGGAAGTTTTCGATTGTTGGGGTATATATATATATATATATATATATATATATATATATATATATATATATATATATATATATATATATATATATATATATATATATATATATATATATATATATATATATATATATATATATATATATATATATATAGCCATTTCCTGATTCATTTTCAAATGAGTATATCTTGGGTGGTAGTGGATTACGTTTCAAAGTGGGTGGAAGCAATCGCATCACCAAAAGCTGATAGCAAAACAGTGATCAAGTTTCTCAAGAAAAACATATTCACTCATTTTAGTACTCTAAGAGTATTAATTAGTGATGAAAGGTCGCATTTTTGAAATTTTCAACTAGAAAAAGCCTTTGAGCCTTATGGTGTCAGACACAAGGTAGCATCGTCATACCATTCACAAACCAACGAGCAAGTAGAGGTCTCAAACATAAAGATTAAGAAAATCCTAGGTAGCATCGTCATACCATCGTCAAGGTAGCATCATCATACCATCCACACTTGAATTTTGATCGAAATCAAGATTGAGAGGAAAAAAACGCAGCTGCGTGAATTAGATAAGATGAAGCTTCAAGCCTATGAATCATCTAAATTATACAAGTAAAAGGTCAAAAGTTCTCATTACAAAAGGATCTTAAACAGAGAATTCAAACCATGACAAATGATCTTGTTATTCAATTTGAGGCTCAAACTTTTTCCTGGCAAATCGAAGTCCAAGTGGTCGGACCCTTTCAGATTCAAAGAGGTAATACCATATGGTGTTGTGGAATTAGAGGATCCAAATTCAAAAAAAAGTTAGACAATGAATGGGCAGAGATTGAAGTTATATCTTGGTGGTAAAATTGATCGGCTCACCACTAGAATTCCATTCAACGGTCCTTTAATCTAATTGGAATAACAGTTGGCAGATGCAATTTTCATCTAATTCTAACTCATTGTGTAAGTACTTTTACAAGCAAGATAGTGAAAGGAAAAGTATGGAAGACAAGGAAAAGAATATAAGTTTCATCATGCGCGCTAAGCGAGCTCCTATCGAGCAAGGCAAAGAAAAGTTTAGATGGTGGGGCTTCTAGCACGCTTGAAGCGAGCAAAGAAGGAAAATACAAAGAGTTTCACTTCTAGCGTGCTTCAAGCGAGAGAACTTTAAAAAATCCAGAGAGTTATGCTTCAAGAATGCTTGAAGCGAGAGAAAGAAGAAAAATTGTCTAAGTTTTCAAAAGCATGGCGCGCTTAACGTGGTTGTAGCGAGACCTTGCTTAACCTGACTTTCTGGGGCTAAGCGAGATAAGATGGTTTAAAGATGTTGATGTGTCAAATTGCTTTATGGTGAAGAAAGGATGTGGCGCTTTGTGCGGCTGGATGGGGTTTAGCGTAAGTGTGATTTCAAGTAGATACCACTAAGAACATGAAATTGGGGATCCTTTTCACTTCTGTTACATTATTTTATTAGTTTTTAGAGAGAGAAACTTTGGCTTGAGAAGAAAAAGTGAGATCTTGAAGAATTGACAAGCTTATAAGTTAACGAAATATAATCTTGACAAGCTTATCTATCTGTCCATTTTCTCAAACATCTTTCGTTTTACATTCCTTTAATTTACGTAATCGAAATCCTGTAAATCCTTCACTTAAAATCCTATTAACTGTTAAACGTCAGTGATATCACACTAGTTATCGTGGATACTAGAAACAATACTTACTTTTGATTACTACGAATGAAACATAAAAGAAAGCCACCAATTTCCTCATGGTTTTTTTTCCTGGGACAAGTTTCCGAGTTGTAAACATAAGAACTAGTGTCTACGAATAAATGACTTTGACGCTAGAACTTAGAGAATTTTCCTGAACATCAAAAAGGCAACTCAAACTCTATGTTGTATAAGCTATTGTGAGTCACCTCAGTAAGGGGCGTAACCAGGTAATACTAGTCCTTGAAGTTCTTCACGCTCTCAGAGTAAACCTTAAACATCTTACTATTATGCCTAAGAGAAATGAATCCTTGACCCCACACTAAGTCGACGAAGCTTCTTTGGGCTTTAAACTGATGAAAAAAGAGTGCCAGGGTTGCCACACTCTTCCTTTGCTCGCACTAATATTATAATACTTTGACGTAAGTCTAGCTCACCAGGTGAACTTGTGAATGAGCTATTGCTAGGTAATTTAGAATACTCACCTCAAATTAGTTAAAATGAAGACGAAAACCTATCAGAGAAAGTAGACGCTCAATGGAAGGGATGTTACACCATACATAATTGTTGCATATTCTCTTATTTCCTTCGGGTGAAACACCCTTAATTTGAAGAAGGACCTACCTCAGTAAATGCATGCTACATACCACCTTTGCATGTGAAGGCGGAGATGATATTCAACGTCTCTTGATCTATCCACAGTGTTGGGTTGTCTTTTATCGAGTCTCATGCTCTTGAGCTAGAATTGTCTATTTAAAAGTCCTACTAACATATAAAGGGAAAAAACCATAAGTAAAAGCACAAAGGTGATATAAAAATAAGTTTCTTATCCTTGTCAAAAGTCATCTATGGCAAAGGCTTTCGTAAGGGTTAGAAACCCTAACAACTTCCCACAATAGGTATCGCCATCTAACGTCCCACCATCGATGATAAGTTTCTCTTCCAAAATCCCAAATTATCTAGAAACTCTAGCAAACAAACAAATGAAGAAGGAGAGAAAGCTTGCTCATTAAACACTTCTCTAAAAGAGGTGGCACAAGTCGATTGAAGCAATAAAAAATCGAATGATGTAAAAAAAGAGGAAGGAGGTTGTAAATACAGAAGAAAAGTCCTCAAGATCCAAGAGCAACGAAAAGGAAATGTTGTAAGTTTAATGCTTTCCACATATCTTACAACAAAGGCGAGCATACGATCCACAATAATAAATATTGGGGAAGCGCGAATGCACCACAAACGATTGAGATCTTACTTCATATTGGTTAAAACACTTGAATACCCTAATATAAGAAGGCGTTATTGTTGCCAGACATAGGGCCACACATTGAAGTTCCCTTGCTAAATGTTGCTAATCACGATTAAGACATATAATCCGTCTGTTCCCAATGTTACTAACGTTCCATGGAAGCTCTTCCACTTCTTTCTACTGGAAACCAGACTAAAGACATCTTCCTTTTACGAATATAAATAAGGGCTTGAGGGACAACTGTTCTGAACCGTTCACGAGACCCACCACGAAAGACCCAACCGTAAGCATCGCGCGGAAAAACACGAAGAACATATGAAATTTCACGTTAGTCGATGATGACACGTGATTCCAACCTCCAACACACTTTCTACCATTAGATATGATCGATCGGTCACCTGCATAAAATACGACACACGTCATTTCAGATATTCTCTCGTTCACAAGTTCAAACTATTTTTTCACTCATTCACTAACTTTAACTTAAACGTTTATGTCTAATTCCTTATCATAACATAAATATTCTCTTTAGAAAAAATACATCACCTTTGGATCAAGATTGTAGCTACCCAGCTTCTCGAAAATCCACTTTTTCTTTTGTTGGTATAAACGCAAACTCCACTTTACCCGAGGGCACAAAATACTTTTTTTTTACTATTGAGAATTGGAGCACGTACTTTTAGAAATTATATATTTAAGTATTTATTGGAATGATGAAATAAAACTTAAATTGAATATTTTCAATGCATTTTAGATATTGACTAACTGTACCCACGTTTTTAGTGGATAAATAAAAATTCTCTTATCTTATAACATATACTTTGAGTTTTTGTTGCCTTTCATTGTTTTGTTTTTAGTTTGGTTGTCCTTTCTTGGAATTTCCTTGAACCAGGTTGTTACGTAAACAATTGATTGCTTTTTTTTTTTTTCTTTTTTTTTAATTTATAATAAAAAGAAACTAAATCTATTATCTTTTGTGACTTCTATTTATTTATTTTGATTTGATTTTGTGAATAGATTGAAGTTGTGGATCTTGAGCTAATAGCTATGGCTTCATCTCTGTTACTTGCTGTGGTGTTTGTGTTTGATCTCATTGCTTTTGCTCTCGCTGTTGCTGCTGAACAAAGGAGGAGTACTGTGAGTCTCATGTTTTCTGAACTTTTCCTTTCATTTTGCTATTGCTTTTTTTGTAATCTCAACCTTATATTCAAAAACTTATAATTTAAGTGGATTTGTAAGAGATTAACCGGTGAGTCCATTCAGTGAAAGAACCTGTAGGGAACTAGGAGAACTACTATCTAAGTTTGTTAATAAATTGAGCTATTTGTGAATTATTTAAGTTTGACTCATTAAGTGCCCAATTAAACTCACTGACTGAAATAAACAAACAAATTTAGGTTTGAGATTAGACTTATTACTCCTCCATGTATAATGAATTCTAACCAAGCACTTGGGCTTGAGCTCGAGTGGTAAACGAGCTCTTGTTAAGGAACCGTGTTAGATTCCTGATGGAAATGACGTGCAACAAAGCTGGTGGTATGGCAGAATTTTGGATCTTCGCCGTAGATTTCCATCTGCCATCGACAACACTGATGTAATGATGAATTAATTGGGTGGAAGGGTCCTTAGAGTCAATTTCTTCATTGTACACTACACTGTTAGCTACTAGTACAATACAACATTTTTCTGCATGGTAGACTCAATATTCTCAAATAGAATGTAGCAGTAATTATTTGTTTTTGTAATAACAGGCCAATTTAGCCGAAAATATTGAAGGAAGAAAATATTGTCAATATGATTCTGACATTGCCACCGGCCTAGGTGTTGGGTCCCTCTTTATCCTTGTTGCCAGTCAAGTCATCATTATGGTTGTAACTAGATGCTTGTGCTGTGGGAAACCCATGGCACCTAGTGGATCCAGATCATGGGCAATTTGTTTATTCATCACTGCATGGTATGTTTTACTACTTTTTTTAGATTAATTTCTATTCATTCACAAAGTAAATTTTGTTTTCACATCAAATTCTACGTAGCAATGATATATCTGAACAAAGATGTGTCTAGTGTCCTATACTGACTTGGCACCAATATAGTCAATCATAAGATCTTAAATACGATCGCCCGGCTTGTGAAAGATGGTAAAACTCGAATTATTAGCACGACACATAAGATTCTACCGAAAGAAAAAATGGTAATTTCTTCATATAGCACGTTTTTTTACAATCTTGCTTCAAAAAGCTCGATCTTGACCACACCAACGACTAAAATGATGTTTCTCTGATTGTAGCACTCTGAGGCATCCTTAGCACGTAATATCTTATGAGCTTACAATCCAGCATTCGATCTTGACTACACTGCCTAACACCGACACATGTAATTACGTTCGATTTTTTCAAATTATTTGTTGAATATGGCTAGAGATTATTATGGGTAGTTAATTAGGGTGCGGGGGTTTTAGTAGTATTATTATAAACTTAGCCCTAATATTGTATGATATTATATGTATTGCTTGTAACACTGTAACCCTGACGAACCTTAATTATTAGACAAAAATAAAGGAAATTATAGTTGCTCTATAGTCGCAGAGGTAGGCACCATTGGTCGAATTATGTTAACAAAAATCAATTGTGTTCCTTGTCTTTTACTTTCGTTTCTCTATAATCATCTATACTGGTTATTGTTCTAAGATTATTATTGGTGTCAACATGTTATTGTGGGTGTTGTATTGGGTGTCCATTTCTGAGTAGGCGATTCATAGATCAAATCATATTATAAAACCACTTTGCCATATTAGTTCTTAAAATATGTCCACAAATATATACATGATAATATGATTTACCAAGGTTACAAGACCAAACTAGGTGTTTGCTTTTGTTTTCCAATTCCTAAAGAGTGATATTGATGATTTTCAGGTTGACATTTTTTATTGCTGCTTCATGTCTTCTAGCTGGTTCAGTGAGAAATGCTTACCATACAAAGTATAGAGATCTAATGGGAGAGAGAGCACCTTCATGTCAAACCTTAAGGAAAGGAGTATTTGGAGCTGGAGCTGCTTTCATTGTTCTTACAGGCATAGTCTCTGAGCTTTATTATGTTAGTTTTTCAAAAGCTAATAATAGTGGAGTCCCTTCCTATGCTAGAGACACAGGTGTGACAATGAGCAATTTGTAAACTTAATTAATGCAATGTGTCCCACTTTTAGGACGGGTTTGGCTTACATGGAGTCATGGATGTGAATTGTGAGAGTCTATTTGTAATTATGAAGCTAGTTTGAAAAAAAGCCCGTTTAGGCTATGCTTATGGTCTCTATATTTGGATTCCTTTGACTCTTAAATCATGTCACAATAGATGGTTTTCATTGCATCCTATGAATGAGATTGGAGAGTAGGGTGGTTTATATTTCATTGTTGTTTTGACTTATTGAACATCTAATCTTATACTAAGATTATGGTATAACATATTAGGTTAATCATGACCATCATAAATTTTTAAAGGTACTGTGTAGATTAGTCACAATTCAATTGTGACAAAATAAATTGGATTTTGAATTCTGTGTGGTAGTCTGTCTTGCACAGTTTAACCGTGATGGATTTTATGAGACTCTCTTTAGTCACAATTTAACCGTGATGAGTTTTGAATCCGATGCGGTAGTCTGTCTTGCACACCCTCAAAGACGGCTCTGATAATAACATTAACTATCTAGAGATAGAGATGTTGTGCTGATGTTTAGTGGTCCAAACCAACTTGGAACGTGACTCAAAGTATTGAATATTACTACTAGTTATAAATAGACTAGAAAAGCACGCTTATGAATCTGATCAAGATCATTGTGGCTACTTGTTAAGGTAGTGTTTGAATCCTCACATCACATGCATAAAGTACAAAGCTGCAATTGTTTACCAATGGTACTTTTTAATTTATTGTTTTGTGGGGAAACTTTGTGACTAAAAAGAGCTCTACTAATATTGTATATTGGTCCATGGCTGCCTCTTCACTCATCAATAATACAAGAAACGACAATCACTCAACAATCCTTCAATATATGGTGGTCCAAATATACCTTACACTATTCACTATTCTATTTCAATTGAACTAATTCTCTATTTAGATCAATTACTTGAACTAATATTTCAGTTTGAAGATGTGTTTGGTGTCCAACACGTGTCAATGTGAGTATCGCATTTGGTGCACACTCCAATAACAAAATCATTTCTTTCTCTTTATAAAAGCTGTCGACGTGTTAGTATCGTATCATATGTTCGTGTTTGGTACACTAACACTCCAATATCAAAAATATTCTCTCTCTTTATGAATGGTGTTAAAATATCAATATTGTATAAAAATCATTTTTTTCTCTCTATGAAATATATATGAATGGTGTCAACATGTTAGTATCGTATGAGATGACTATGTTTGGTACACCGTCACTCCAATATCAAAACCATTCTTTTTCTTTATGAATGGTGTCGACGTGTTAATATCGGTTGAGTTTTAAGTGTGAGAGTGCTAAAGTCTCACATCGACTAGGAAAAAAAGGAAATGTTGAGTTTATAAGAGAGACGACTCATACCTTAATTACCTTAAAATTTTGGCTCAGTGGGAGAGCGGAGGTAAACTCTAGTTTAGGTTAAGGCTAGTGATGTGAGTGACTTACACTTGAAGAGATATTGTAAGGTTTCAATTTAAGTTTTAAAGTGTTAAAATTCCTCATCAACTATTTATCTCTATAATTAATGTCGATGTGTTAGTATCGTGTTAGCTATTCATCTTATATTAATGTTATAAGCAGGCATAATAGTGATAGTGAAGGTAAAAATATTAATAAACAACTATGCAACTAGTATTTTTTAAACCTTGGATCAAAGAATGATCTCAAGATGCTGATTCAGAAGCAATAAGATCTTTATGATATTATCATTCCCAACAAATAAACATATCCACAAGAATCTTCCATCACATTCTCCTGTCTGTTCAGTGCTGAAGCAGATTCCATATCTATATCAATCAAGAATCATCCACATAACAAAACACTCAGAAAACTTCAAAAACAAATCCTATATTAAGAAATAAAGCTACACTACTAGCATACACTACAAAAACCAATTCATTACAAACTAAACAAAAATAAAATAAAATAATAGAGAGATGAACACACAAAGAGGCAAAGTGAGTGGATTACAGCTAATTGGGACCCTTTTCTTGAACCTGAAGCTGAAACTAAAACATGACAGCTTCAATCCAAATACTGTTTTTTTAAGTAAGAATTACATATGCAGAAAAAACCAGCACAAGATAATTAACATGTTCCATTTAGAAAATTAACAACAACACTTGCTTAATTATCTGTATGAAAAAACACAAAAATACACCCCAATTAAATTAAATAGACTAATTAATCTATGGACAGTAACAAGACACTACAACATGTTGAATGTTGATGTTACTTTTTCTTCTTGTTCTTTTGGTTTCATGGTTTGATATCAGAATCATCCCAATAAGGATCCTTTAAATCAGCTGATACCAATGAATCAATGTCTTCCCAGTTCCAATACTTTGAAGCTTCCATGCCACCACTTGTTGCTGGTAATGGTAATGATGTTGGTATCGCCATCGGTATCTCCCATGGCTTTGTGTTAGGAATTATAGGTTCCTGTTCCTGTTCCTGCTCATGTTCTTCCATTGTTTTAAACTCTTGTCCATAGTAATAAACATTGGAAGATGAACAAGTGGTTGTGTCAAAAGAGCTTGAGGAGGTTGAAAAGGGAAAGAGCAAGCTTTGATTTTGATGAGGAGGAATAGGTAAAGTTGAACAAGTAGTACTAAACATGCCAAAATCTTTGCTTTCTACTAATAAGTCTCTTGTGTTCATCATCATAGACATATTCTGTTGTAGAAGCAAAGATGGTGGATGAATTATAGCTTGATATAGAGATGAGTTAGGAATGGTTTTGTGATGATCACTCACATGAAGAGGTGTTTGAATTGAGGTGGTGCCAGTAGTGGTGGAAGAAGTAACCGGTGTGGTTGGTTTTTTGATTCTCTTGTTCTTTCTGCCACCACCAACAGGAACATTGCGTAGAGTTCCACCTTTAGTCCAGTGTCTTTTACAAGCTCTACAAAAATGGCGAGGCTGAGACTTGTTGTAATTGTTATAGTAACAAAACTTAGTGTTTGTTGAGTCACATCTTGGACAGTTCAAATGTTCTGCTGATTGCTGCTGCTGAGGATTTTGTTGCTGTTTTCTCATTAGATGATGAGGCTTTGGAAGTTCCAAATCTTGAGATTCTAATAAGGTTTGTTTCCAATCAAGTCCACTGCTGGAAATCACCTGCTTAGAACTCAAACCCATGTCTTAAATTTTCAGCTCTTGAAAAAACTAGAAAAACAATAAGATCAAACCATGAAAAGAAGGTGAAAAAAACAGCAAAAGTTTAGTCTTTTTATGATCTATATGATTTGGATGTGTATATGTAATGGCTATTTATGATGTTATGAACAAGAAGATGAGAGAAAAATGAGTTGAGGTAGTGTGTGGTGAAGGGTTTTGATACTGTTAGTGTATATGTAGCAGACGGCGCAATCCTATGAAATTTAATGAAGACTATAAGAACCTAGGAGTACTCTTACTTCTAGCACAAGTATTATATTATTATTATTATAGAATTATTATACTAGTAGTAAAGAAGGGAGAAGAGAGAGAGAATACTTAAGACTTAAGGTGATGGTGAGTGGTTAACACGTGGGAGGTTTTAGACCAGTGATAGTGGTGTATGTGTTTTGGTTGTAAAATGGACGTAGATGTTGCATGATGCTATTTTGTGGTATGCTATTATAATTTGATTAGAGGGGGACTTGGCTAGGCCACCAATACAAATGCAAAATGAAAACAACTTTTTTCCCCCTCATGTTTCTAAAAATTCTTTGAAAATGTATTTTGAGGCAGAACAAGAACTGTATTTTTGTTAGGAAGTATACATTTTAACTGCACAAAATTATGTTTTTCTTTTCTTTTCTATACGTATAGATTTAAAGTGATTTTGTTGGTGAAAATTTAATTTAATTTTGAAATAGTTCAACCTATAAAAGATATTAGATGTCATCTATTAAAAAAATTCACACTTCAAATTACATATAAGACGTCCGATAGCAATCCTCAAAACTATTTTTTCGAGATATATGCTAACCTCGACAACACAAGATGAAACAACGTTGTCTCGCACCTATTATTTAGGTGTTGAGAAATACAAAGTTGCTAGTGCAATTTCAAATGATAGGGAGCACATTTAGACTAGATAGAGTTCCACACCTATCTTGGAGTTAGGTACGTTAATTAGTCTGCACTTATCCTTCAACGACCCGATAACAATCACCTGGAGCATACCAGAGTCAAACCATTTTATAAATAGGAGTCTGACCTTTCAAGAATGATCACACAATCAATCCACTCGACTACTATTTGCTAATATACTATTTATCGTACACATCAAAGTATTTTTTATATATGTACTCTTGTATCTAGAAACAACGGAGCTATGAGACAAAAAAGAGATCATGTAGCTTATGGTTGGATCAAACTCCTATCGTCTAACTAAAACTGATATACCTGCACGGCTATATGATATAACTAAAAATGATATACTCCTGGGTATTATTTTAATTAGTTAGTTAGTTTAGACTATATGTATATATGTACATTCAATCTCTCTCTCTCTCTCTCTCTCTCTCTCTCTCTCTCTCTCTCTCTCTCTCTCTCTCTCTCTCTCTCTCTCTCTCTCTCTCTCTCTCTCTCTCTCTCTCTCTCTCTCTCTCTCTCTCTCTTAAAAATAGAATGTTAGTATTCAATTGTAAACAATTCTCATTTGTGTGATTGAATGAACCACAAGAATGCAATAAAGTCACTATGCCAAAAAAGACCTTTAGCAGCGCTTTTTTTTTTTGCCTTTAGTAGCGCTTAAAAGCGCTGCCTAAAGTGGCGCTGCTAAAGGTAAAGACAGCGCTTTTTTTTGCCTTTAGCAGCGCTTTTTTTTTTCCTTTAGCAGCGCTTTTTTCACCCTATAGCAGCGCTTTCATAACCGTTGCCTAATCCCCCTTCATCTCCCCCCTTTAGCAGCGCTTTTTAAAAGCGCTTTCTTAGACCCCCCTTTAGCAGCACTTTTTTAAAGCGCTGTCTTAGACCCCCCTTTAGCAGCGCTTTTTTAAAGCGCTTTCTTAGACCCTCATTTTCCAACCTATAGCAGCGCTTTTTTATGCCTCTTTTTGCCCCTTTAGCAGCGCTTTTTTTAAAAGCGCCGTCTATTCTTCACGATTTTGAATTTTTTTTTATAAAAATAATCACATTTTTTATATATTTTTCAATAAACCTGCTTATAACAAATACATTCCGTGCTTATAATTCAGGTCTTTAGTTCAACAGTTTGGCCTTATATATAACAATTATTTTGGCCTTATTTTTGTGTATTCATCAATTTGCAATATTATACACAATAACTAAAGTATACATTATAATTCATCACTTTGAAATATTATACACATAAACCTGCTTAAATATATTACAACACAGTCCGATCCTCAGAACAAAATCACATATACAATCAATTCACATATAATTACAAATCTGATAACTTTACAAATAGATACAATATCAGATGTCACATTAGGAAGAAATAAACTTAACAATCTTTACTTGACTATTGAATTCTGTATGAGACTGCATGGAGTTCACTATCAGCCACAAATACACAGTTTTCTTCAAGCTTTGTATCATTATTCAATTGAATGTCTTCCAAGCTTAATTCAATAGAACATGATTCATCTTAACAACAGCACAAGCAAAAACAATAATAGATAAGTAACAATACACTTGAACAGGCCCATGTAGATCATTAAGTACTAGATTTCTATGAAATTTTCAGTTCTTATCATTATTTGAAGTTTCTGTTAATCAGATTAATAATTAAATATGTATTTATAGAATTAATCTTCATTATCATTACCTTCCAATATATATTTCCTCATGAAGTACCAAAGCAGCCAATACAGTCACAATCACTGTCACAAGAGGGCTAAACAATGCAGAGAAAAGAGGTCCTCTCTGTGTTATGCACCATGCTTGAAGACAAAACATAACCGCTGATCCCATAATTCCCTACAAAATATATTTATTACAAATTATCTAGGATTATGATGTATAAATATTGGTGTGTATCATCATGAAAAATTACCGCATATAAAGTGGAACCAAATTGAAGTAGAGAATTAATCTTCCATGCATTAAGGTCTGGCTCCAAGAATACTGTCACTACGGCTGATTGTAATGTTGAAATGAAACACATCCAAGCTGACAGTGATAAATAATTAGGATGACTTTTGTAAACTGGAACCTGAAAAATATATAAGGGTGAAATGTTATATGTTTATAGAATAATAGTTATATCATAAGTATTAATTATTAAGATTTTAAAAAACAGTCTCTGATGGTACCGATATTGATTTTGTTATTGATTATGTTATTGACGGTTTTTATGATAAGGAATTAATTATGGTTAATTCACATCCGCAACAACCACTAACACCTGTGCCGACTAAAATCGCGTAAGCATAGACCGTTATTTAAGACTTTGATTGTACTGAAATTAAGTACCTGCAAAATTAGCCAAAATGACCAGGCAACACTACTTGCCAAAAGAAAAACACATCCTAGCAACCAATTCTTATCAGTATCACTTCCAGCCATGATTGATTTTGAAGGTATGATCGTTGCATTTAATAGTTTTGGACCCTTCAACAATACTATAGACAAAGCTCCACAAATACATATCAAAGTCCCTACAATTTTGGCTATAGTTCTCAAACTTCTAATATTTACTTTTTCCATTCTATAAAATATTCAAAGAAACATATTATTATTGGTTTGAATTTTGATTGACTAACAAATATAAGTTAAGTTAGTTATTAATTACCCTACAAAGGCTGCTATTAAAAATGTAACTCCGGGAATAAGATTGATCATGGCACTTGCAATTGAAGAAGACGAAAGATATAGTCCCTCAAAATATAGATTTTGATACAATGTAATGCTGCAACATCAAACATCATTATACATATACAAACATAAAGCTGTATGAATGATCTATACATTCTAAAACTATATCCACATTCATGAAGACACGTGAATTCATTAAATGTTGTGTAACTCGCCAAACAAACTTTATTTCAAAAAAGTTGTCGGATCTATATATTTATGTTTTAAAATTTAATAAATAAATAAGGATTATTTGTGAATTTAGACTATTTCATAGAAAAATAAGGATTAAGAAAAATAAATAAATTTCAAGATTAACAGAAACTTAAAGCTTTCATCTAAATCACAAATAGTGTGAAGTTTCTAAAGCAACATAATCTAAAAAATCATTGAATATATGTGCAGTATTTCCCTTATAAAAATTATTAGTAAAAAGAACTCATATAAGGTGTGGCATTTCAGCAAACACCTTGTATACGGCTAGATATAATGAAAGTTAACATAAGTAAATTCATTGTGGCATTTCAACAAACACCTTGTATACAAAACTCAAGCCAATATCAAACGAGTAATTTTCATCAACGGTATCAACAAAAACAAGTCAAAAACTCAGAAAAGAAGTAACACTAACATCATATAATCCAAAAAAATAAAATACTAAGACATTAATCCAGAAAAATGCAAAATGAAAAACTTCAAATACCGTAACAATGGACGAACGGCGGTAGAATGAGGTGACGATGGAATGACCGGAGGAAAGACGACGGACGGAGGCTGTCGGACGGAGGCGCGGACGGAATGCGTCGATGGTGACTGTTCTAATTCTGAATAGGGCAACGCTCGCAAGTGGAAATAAGAAAGAAGAAGACTGTTCTGATTCTGTGAAAATATTGGAATTTTTTAAATTTATGCTACTTAAACCTATAGCAGCGCTTTTTTTGGCATTTAGCAGCGCTTTTAAAAGCGCTGCTATAGGTCTGTCTTAGGACCCCCTTTAGCAGCGCTTTTTTTGGCATTTAGCAGCGCTTTTAAAAGCGCTGCTATAGGTATGCCTTAGGACCCCCTTTAGCAGCGCTTTTTTTGGCATTTAGCAGCGCTTTTAAAAGCGCTGCTATAGGTCTGCCTTATGACCCCCTTTAGCAGCGCTTTTTTAAAAGCGCTTTCTTTGACCCCCCCCTTTAGCAGCGCTTTTTTAAAGCGCTTTCTTTGACCCCCCTTTAGCAGCGCTTTTTTAACAAGCGCTGTCTTAGGTATGCTATTTTTTGGTTTTTTTTTCATGACCCTTTAGCAGCGCTTTTTTAGAAAGCGCTGTCTTTTGTTGCGCTGCTAAAAGTCATTTCTGGCGTAGTGAGTATTCTTGATCTAACTTTTGAATTCTCATCCTCTTTCTTCTTCGACTTTCCTTTTCATTAGCATTTTATCAAACACTTGGTGACATTGAAATCACAATAAACTGGTGCAGTGAGCGTGGAAGGAAAATGTCGTTAACAAAGTATAAATTTGAGAAGTTCACAGGTGTGAGTGATTTTGGATTATAGCGCTTGAAGATGCAAGTTCTTCTTATTCAACATGGCTTGATAAAAGCATTGAAAGAATTTGAAAATATGGATGCAACTTTGACAGAAAGAGAGAAGACAACCATGTTTGAGAAAGTTCACATTGCTATCATCCCGAGCCTTGGTGATAAGATTTTCAGGTAAGTCTCGAAGGAGAAAACCACATTAGCAGTATGAGCCAAACTTAAAGGTTTATACATGACCAAATATCTGATAAATCGACTCTATTTGAAACAAGCTTTGTACTCATCCAATATGAGTGAAGACAAAATCTTGACTGAGTAGTTAGATATGTTCAACAAGTTGATTCTTGATTTGTAGAACATCAATGTTAACATGGATGATGAAGACTAATCATTGTTGTTGTTGTGTGCTTTACTAAGATCTCATGCTCATTTCAAAGAAACATTGTATGGAAGAGAGTCTCTGGACTTTGAAGAAGTTCAATCTGTTTTGCATTCTAAGAATTTGAATGAAAGGAAGGAGAACAAGTCATCATTAGTTGGTGAAACTTTGTTTATAAAAGGAAAATTCTCGAAGAAAGATGTCAAGTTTGAGAAGAAGAAAGGTAAAGTTCAACACAAATCTTATGGTCATACAAGAAAGGTGTGTCTTGATAGGCATAAGAACTATACTGAAAGGAAGGATAATGGAAATGCAACCATTGTTCAAGATGGTTATGAATAATATGATGTTCTAGTAGTTTCTATGAGCAATTCTAGGAAGGAGAGAATTATGGATTCAAGTTTCACTTGGTATATGACTCTAAACAAATATGTGTTTGAGGAATTTTATGATCAAGATGGAGGATCAATGCTGTTGGGAAATAACAAAGTTTGTATTCCCTTGAAATTGAGATTTTAAGTGGCACCAAGAAGCAAGACTTCTATTCCCTTGAAGTTGAAATTATAAGTGGTTCAGCTGACATTGCATCCCTAAAGACTTTGACAAGGAATGAGCTATGACATATGAGACTTGACCATGTCAATAAAAAGAGCCTAATTGATTTAGGGGCCTTCAAGAAGTCATTTTCACATTCATGTGCAAAGTACTTTCTATTCATAGTTGATGATTATTCTAGAAACCTATGTATATTCATTTAGAAAACAAAGGATGGAACTTTTTTAAATTTCAAAATTTGGAAATTTCTAGTGGAGAATCAAACGGGAAGGAAGATCAAGAGGTTAAGGATAAATAATGGTCTTGAGTTTTTCTTCTAAGCATTCAACCGTTGTTTCTCCATGGCTGAAATTTCAAGGAAAGAGATTATAATAGGTACTTCTCATCAAAATGTTATTCCTGAAAGGTTCAATAGAACAATATTGGAAAGGGTGAGATGCATGTTGGTTAGTGTTGGCTTGAAAAATATTTTTTACGCAGAAACTGTCATGATTGTTGCTTACCTGATAAATAAGCGTCCTTCAACTGCCTTGGGGATGAAGACATCTCAAGAAGTCTGGTCAGGACATCCACCAAACTTGGACAAACTTAGAGTATTTGATTGTGTAGCTTATGCTCACATCAGGCAAGACAAAGTGAAACCAAGGGCTATGAGATGCATGTTCCTTGGATATCCTAAAGTGTTAAGGACTATAGATTGTGGTGCTTGAAACCATGCCATAAGAAGGGCATTACTATTTGTGATGTAGTCTTCAATGAAGCTGAGATGGACTTTAAGAAATTTGATGATATTTGCACAACACCAAGACTCTCTGAAGAAAAATATGACCAGGAAGAAGCTCCTATTGAGGCGGATCACATAGAGAATGAATTGCATAATCATGAAGAAAACCAATATGACATTGCAGAAGAAACACACGATGTTGAAGCAAATGAGGAAAATTAAAATGACTACCTGTTAGTTATGGACAGGACTAGGAGAGTTATCAAGCCACCTTTGAGACTTGGTTATTCTGATCTTATAACCTTTACCCTAATCTCTACAAGTGAAGTTCTTGGTGAAGAACCTAGAGACTACAAAGATGCTATGAGAAGCAAAGATAGGAAGAAGTGG